>CAEFZP010000148.1:0-290000 GCA_903064625.1 Mallotus villosus | reverse complement strand
CCACATCTGGGGTCCATGGAAGCCGGAGCCCCGTCTCCTCCTCTTCAAACGGAGAGGAGAGAGTCCGTTCCAGACATCTGTTACCATGCGAACGGAATCCCTCGTCACCGTCAGGCCCGGCGGGGCTGGATCCCAGCTGAGGGGGCAATCAGGAAGTTAACGAGGTCGACGCAGGCTGACAGGAAGTAGCGGGGCAGGAGATAAATGTGAGATTGATTAGGAGGGCGGAGGACAAGCTAATAGGAGAAGAATGCTCGATGAGGCTCACGCGATAGAAAAGCCCTGATAGCCAAGACTGTGGGAGGGGACGAACCATAACCATGTGGGAGGGGCCTAGCCACAAACCGTATCCACGGGGAGTTTGTGGCCATGGTGACCTGACCTCGGGTACCACCAGGAGGAGAACCGGACAGAGAACTTGGGATGAGGTAACAAGGCTCATCATCATCTGCCTGTTCCTTTCATCCGGTTGAGAAACATTTCCACCCCTCCTTCCCTTCGATTTCAGCAATGATGTGGAAACAACAGAAACAGACTCTCTTGACGACGAACAGAAAAGACGTCTCTTTGTCTCGTCTGGCGGCTCGCTCACACGCACGGCGCGGGCCCCGTGTGGGACGGAGCGCTGGGAGGGCCAGCACCTGCTTTCAGTTTGAGCTGCAGAACCTGGAGGGAGGCCGCTCCTAACCTGTCCCCCCCCCCTTTCTCTGCCCCCCCCCCAGGAGTTCTCCTCTCCAGACTTCAGGAGCAACTCCGTGTCCAGCCGCACCCCCACCCCTCCGGGCCGCTACTCCCCCCTCAGCCCTGTGGACCGGGACATGTCCATCTCTCCCAGACGCAGGTAAGACCCGCCCCTCGCCCCTCACCCCCCCCGCTCTGCTGCTTAGCAACACTGTCCCGGTCTCCAGGTACCCTCATTCTAAACACGTGTTCAAATGAGAAGTACGACTTGATGGATAATGTGGTACAACAGAGTCAAGGTTTGACACTTTCTGAGACGTCTGGCTATTCGACACAGCTGGCGGAATTCATCCGTGATCTACATCGGGTCTACATGGAACAGGTTTGCGAGTCAGGATAAGTCCACGCGTTCAGTAACGAGTACAGTACATCAAATCCGAGCGCTCCTCAGGTCGTCTGGTTTATCCATCTTCCTTCTAGAAGGTGTGCAGTCTCTGTGTGTGTGTGTGTGTGTGTGTGTGTGTGTACGTGGGGCTGCAGGAGTCTGGACAGAGGGGGGTTGGGAGGTGTGTGTGTGTCTGTACAGCCTGTGTGCATGCATGCAGGGCTAGGAGTCTGGGTATGTGCGTGCGTGTGTGTGTGACTAGGAGTCGGGTGTGTGTGTGATTGTAGGAGTCTGGGTGTGTGTGTGACTGCAGGAGTGTGTGTGTGTGTGTGTGTCTGTGACTGTAGGAGTGTGTGTGTGTGTGACTGCAGTAGTGTGTGTGTGTGTGTCTGGGTGTGTGTGTAGGAGTGTGTGTGTGTGTGTGTGACTGCAGGAGTGTGTGTGTGTGTGTGTGTGTAGGAGTGTGTGTGTGTGTGTGTGTGTGACTGCAGGAGTGTGTGTGTGTGTGTGTGTGTGTGTAGGAGTGTGTGTGTGTGTAGGAGTGTGGTTTGTCTTGGCCCCTGCTCCTCCAGCAGCCCCAGGCCAGCTCTGTGAAGCGTCATGCTCTGGCGCTACACCCAGCCTCCTCTCATCCCCCAAAAACGTCTTATTTTACTTCTTCCCCTAATTGGCCCCCTAGTCTGTAGACCCCAGTCTGCTCACCATGCCTCACCCCCTTCCCAACCGACCAATCGCAGGCTAAGCTACACCCCCTGTACCAGCCCCCTTTCTCTCTCTGAACCAATGCGAGGAAGCAACGAGGCACACCTTTCAGCCAGACTTGTCCTTCTCCTGTCTCGCCTGTTCTAGATAGAGGTGTGTGTGTGTGTGTGTGTGTACGGTATGTGCAGCTGTGTGTGTGCGTGCTGAGTTGTCACGGCAGTGGATAGACGTGCAGCGACCATCACATCGGAAGACAGAGCCAAGCCGGTTCTTAAAGAATTGTTCTCGCCCGGTTCCCCTTTGTCTCTGAGGTGAGTCGGGTCTTAAGTTTGGATTTTGACTTAGTAATGACTTCAAGGATCGTTTGATAAGTGTTTACGTGAGGAGTGATGCCAAGCGGTGCTAAAAAAGACGTTTCTATTGTCCCAAATGTTGTTGACTTCAGAGCAAGCGATACCATCTTATGTTATGACTGCACACATTTCGTGGCTTATTTACACACCGGTGTTTTTTTCTCTCGATGCTAATCGTGGTCTCTCTCTGTGCCAAGTGTGGATGTGAAAACATGGAAGGGATGTTTGACAATGCGGGCAGACACTGAACATGCTGTGAAGAGTCTCTGCCCGAGAGGCAAACTCTGAAACTGTCTGATTCTAAAGATACGATAGTTTCATAGATTTCAGTTTTTCCAGATCAAGTTTTCCCTGATCTGTGGCGCTCTCCAGTGTTGCGTCGAGAGGCAATGTTTGTCGTCTAGCAACTTCTGCCAGAGTGAACCTGAAGTGTTTGTGTTCAAGCCTAGTCACTCACTCCTGACATGCTGTTTGTTTTGCTCTCTGGCGTTCGGGGGCTGTGTGTGTGTGAGCCAGCATTTCCACTGGTTTTCTGCTTCACAGTCATCGGGGACGGGGGGGGGGAAAGGGGGGAGAAAGGGAAACGGATTGTTGGAGGGTGGAGTGGAGCACGAGGGAGGATTCTGGAGGGTGTGTTGAAGGGAGTCTGTTTTCAATTTGGACCATGTTCTTGCGAGGCAGGGAAAAGGGGGGTCATTGGCTTCAGCCGGAGATTTACAGTCTCGTGTCTTTTCGCCGTCTACTGTTTCAGCCGCGTTGCATCAGCGTTGTTCGAACGCTGATGAAAGGCAAACGGCGCGCACGCACGTCGGATACCGAACCAAACGGCAAACAAATCACGAAAGCATGTACACTACAGCGCCGTGTTCAAATCATCCCAGATTTAAACTTTCCTCCCTGTGGTGGTTTTGAACAACAGCAGAGAGCGTTCATCTGCTCTGATTTACTCACGCACAGATAAAAGGGGAATCGGGTCGTTGTTGGATGCTTTGGGAGTTTCAGTCGGCGCTGGCCCGCGATGACACGGGCTCGTCCAGATGAGGGGGGAGTTGGCGGACTCCACCTGACAGCTTGGCCTGGGGGCTTCTGGGCGGGGGGTGCGGGGTGCTGCAGGTGAGCGACGCCTCGCCACACCTGTGCCTCCAGGCTGGGTCTGGCCAGACCGGTTCCAGGTGCGTCCGTGCAGCTGTGTTGACAGACTGTCACGACGCTCTTCATGCTCTTCGTGTTACGTGTGCTCTGTCTTCCCCCGTCCGTCAGTCTACCTGTCACTTTCCGTTTCTCGCTTGAACCGCCGATGGGGGCGGGGAGGAGATTTAATTTGGCAACCGCACGCAACCCGCGGAGGGAATGCGCTGTTCAGTTTCCACCGTTTCCAACACCCCAGCGCCCGTAAAACGAGAGAAAAAAACGCCCATAAAACGTGCTAATGGTGAGCCACTGCGCTGTTAGCTAATCTGCTAATTAGACAGCGGCACCAACGACACCCCCGAGGTGTCGGCTCTCCTTCCAGTCGTGTCACCACCGACACCACCGGCACTTTCACCCGTTACAATGACCCAGAAAACAAGGTTTGGGATTTTCCGGTAGCTGTTCTAGCCCCGAGGCTTCAAACGTGTCCGTTGACTTTTCAGCGTGTCATAAACTCGCTCCTGTTTAGATGCCGTGAGACAGGCTGGTAGAACATGATAGAAGTATCACGCCTGTGTGCTTTTTTTTCTTCTCCCTCATTCAGGAATGCCTCGAGGCAAACTACAGGACGCTGGTCTTTATTACCTCAGTCATGGCTGTGTCTGCTGCGGCAGCTTCCTGGAAAGATTTAGACACTGCTACAGCTACTAGGGGTAAAGAGCAACCTCTGTGGTAAAGGACATGTGGGGGAGATCTGTAAGGGATAAGGGGTTCGTATCGCGGTATAGTCGTATGTTCTGGCTGTAAGACTTACAAACTTTCCATTATGTCTTCTGCCTGGAGGTCAAACTGAGGAGAGCATGAGCTCTGTAGGTAGATGGGGAAGGTGATCCTCTCAGGGCTGAGGGATGGCGGTGAGATTTGGAGGCTGGCTTTGGCAGGTCGCCTGGGGGCGGGGGTGCGCCTGCGATGTAGACTTTGCGCTGGTGGGTCAAAGTCACAGAGCTGACTGGACTTCATGTCTTCATTTCCTCTGGATTCTGTCGAAACAAACCCCCACGTGAGGTCCACTAGGACTTCCATGCTGCCTTTCGGATATATTATGGACGCTTCTAACCTGTACAGTGCATGTATGGAAGGACAGGTTCGCCTGTCTGTCCGCTCAGCCACACACAGCACCGCGTGTATGCCATTGTAAAAGTCTTGTATTTGTAATTGTTGTGTTTCTATGTTCCGTGTGGAGCACAGAGGGAGGATGTTGATAGGCTAACAGAGATGGCAGTGAAGAAGACGCTGACCTTTAACCTTCCCCCTCTGCAGCAGCTCCAGCAGTGACTTCGCCATGCAGAGGTTCGACCGCGACTCGGAAGTCTACAAGATGATCCAGGAGAACAAGGAGTCTCGCACGGCCCCCAGGCAGTCCAACACCTTCCGCATGCTGCAGGAGGTCCTGGAGGCTGACGAGAAGGGTGAGGGGCGGGCCTCCCCCACACACACACACACACACACACACACACACACGCAGTCATCATACCAACACACACAATACACACGATCACTACACCCACACACACATGCAGTCATCATACCAACACACATCATACACACAATCACTACACCGACACACACACACACGCAGTCATCATACCAACACACATCATACACACAATCACTACACCGACACACACACACAAACTCATCCTATCACACACACTCTCTGTCCCCCTGTATGACCCCAGTGACTCAGCAGCTGTGTCTGGTGGACTCGAGGCCACGCACGCTTCCTTCCGTGGTTCAAATACACCCCGTCTGTCGTGCAGCCGTCAGTAGAAGACAGACCCCTGCATGCACACGGATAACTTGGCCAACGTTACATTCACAGTCTAATTCATTCGGTTTTGGCGCAATTCACTCGGGTGCTTCTCGCTGGACCGTTCCGTCCAGGGCAAGCGTCATCAGACAGGACAGGACTGTGTGTCCAGACAGAGCCTGTTGTTTCCCAGCCTCATATGGGCCTCACCTGTGCTGCGTTCCCTACCCAGACATGAGAGAGCGGCGAGGAGTACACACGGCGTATGGTTCTATCCTCAGAGAACTGGGCAGAGAAAAGAAATCCCTGAAACTAGAAATAGCCTCTTCAAAGTGATAACAACTTGCATGGAGACGCGCTTGTCATGAAGGCTGTTATCGAGGTGATAAACAACAATGAGGTGAAGACAAGCTGTCTCTCCACCAGGACATAGGGGAGGGGGGGGGAGGACTGATGCACCCAGGGCTGTGAAGACAACCGCAGGGGTGATGGGATAAACAGGTTGTCAGCAGGAGGGGGGGGGGACGTAAGCCTGTCATGACTCCTCTGATGAGAGGCTGTGAATGAGGACGCTGCCGGCTCTGACCCTCTGCTCTTTCCCCTCTCTTTCCATCACTCCTCAACCCTCCGCCCACCTCTCCTCACTCTCATCTCTCTCATCTCGATCTCATCTCCCACCCCCCTCTTCTCCCTTTCCATATCTCCTCACCCGCACCCCCTCCTCACTCCCTCTCGCTCTCTCCCCCTCTCTCTCTCTCTCCCTCTCCTCCTCCCTTTCCCCTTACATCTCTCCTCACCCGCCCCCTCCTCACTCCCTCTCTCGCTCTCTCTCTCTCTCTCTCTCTCTCTCTCTCTCTTCCTCCCTTTCCCTTTCCATCTCTTCTCACCCGCCCACTCCCTCTTTCCTCTCTCTCTCCCTGTCTCTCTCTCTCTTCCTCCAGAGGCCACTCAGCGATTCCCCGGGAACCTCTCGGCCCCCAGCCCCCCCAAGCCCAGCCCAGCGGTGGGAGGAGGGAGCAAGTACCACACCTGTGAGAAGTGTGGCTCCAGCATTGTGTAAGAATCCATCTGGCCCTCCGCTCCGGCCAGCTTCCTCTGGGAAACCCCAGGACGCATTGCGCAACTTCTTAAACATGTCTGACACATACAAGCCCTGACAATGATACCGTGGCCTTAGGCATGTTTTGTACCTCCATAAATCTACTAGGAACATAAGAGTTGGTGGTGTGTGTGTGGGCCTGGTTATGTGGTTTGTGCGTCCTCGTGCTGGTGGTTTTTGCTACGTCGCCGCAGCCGGCAAGGTAAAACACTAAGGGGTGCGTTTGTTATGTGTCTCTGTGCAGCACACAGGCGGTGCGCATCATCGACGACCGCTTCCGCCACCCGGAGTGCTACACCTGCACAGACGGCACCTGCGGCCTCAACCTGAAGATGCGCGGCCACTTCTGGGTGGGCGAGGAGATGTTCTGTGAGAAGCACGCCCGCGAGAGGTACCAGGGCGTGGGCTCCCCGCCCCACGCCACCGTTTCCCCCCACCACTGAGGCCCGCCCCGCCCCCCCTCCCTCACCCACCCCCTTCCCTCACACATGACCCCCCACCTCCCCCCGGCTGCCCCACCCTGGACCCTGAAGACAGGACGCCTCTCACGGCCATCTGACCTTCAGTTACAGACCCTGGCCCGGGGGTCGGGGGTGGGCGTTGGTCGTGCACTAGATGTGCCATTTCTATTAGCATTTACGATAACTTCACTTTGCAGTTTTCTCATACGGATTTTTCTTTCCTGTCATTGAACGTGGTTTGGAAGTGTGCTTTTCAATGTCCTTATCCCAGACCACAAAGTCTATCTGGGTTCATACTGTAGTCGGCTCGAATGATAATACTGTACACGGGCATCATTTAATCCCTACTACACAACAGGACTGGTTTCCTGGTTGTCCGAGCAGCTGAGCTATGATAAAAGCCCTTTAAACTCCTATTCACTTCTCAAGACCCATTGTGTAAGTTAAAGAGAGACCTAAGATTGAAAATGACATCATTACGAATGGCGTGTGTGTGTGTGCGCAAGAGTGTTTTCTGTGGGTGTTTCTGTGTGTGTGTGTGTGTGTGTCTGATGGTATTTCAGATTGATCATTCATTTGAAGTGCCTGATTTATATTTGAATAACTGATTGGGTTTTTTGTTCCTGTAGAGTATTAAGCCCGAGGCCTTTTGGTTTCATTCTTCCTCTTTTGTAAACACGACTACAGTATTTAGGAGAAACAACTTCTTGCCAATCTATACTTTAATTATGCTTAAACTTTTGCTTGTTGGTTAATGAGGGAATATTAAGACACATGCTATATACAAATTATCTTTCTTTGTGAATATATTTTTGATGGAGAAATACACCGTATTAAATTGTTTATTTGCTTAATACTGCACATATACACAATGCCGCATGACTTTAGTTTAGTTTGAAAAGGATTCACTTCAGCTACATAGGCACCTAGACCAAAACACGATAAGAACTTTTCATGGTGCACCTGGTCAAACAGAATGAAGGGTTTAAATGAAATTCAATATGTTCTGCATGGTGAGGGGCGATTTTCCAGAGAGACACTTCATATACAGGTTGGTGTCGTCATGCACACGTCATGTTTAGGTATAGGTGTGTACATTTATGCTGATCTAGTTTGTTGTACATTTACGTCATTCACAATATACTGTAGCTTAGCCTACCGCCTGTATCGTGAGAGCTAAGTGAAGTCGACCGCTCCTTGGCAGTACTCGCTAGTAAGGCCCCAGGTGTTTGTACATTACATGACATCAAGTCTCCACGGACGGCAAGTGCCCTATTCTCACTAACTTAAAGGTGAATCGACATGTTTGCATGATGCTTTTGTTTAAAAAAATAAATTGCATCTTTGATGCTGTCTAAAAAGCGATCTAGTTTCAATGGTCATTGTGTGATTCCTGTGAGAATCGGAGAATGGGTGGGGGGGGACTTGTTATAGGGGTGTGGCTTGCATGTGCTCTGCTGTTTCGTTTTTAGGCCAGGAGAGGGCCACAGTGAGAGAACTGGCATGTGTTAAGGGGAGAGTAGGGTCCAGCTGCAGCCCCGGAGAACAACCACCCTGGCGTGACATAACACCCAGCCGTGACGGAAGTAACCGTGGTGTGACGGAAGGGATTTTTTTTACACATCGCTATCAGAAACCAAAGATCAACCATGGAAGTAAGTGAGAATGTCAATGTACTTAATGTATTGAGTAATATTCATGTTAAAGCCGTGCCGTGGTTTATTTACTTTTCGCTAAATTCGGATATAGCCTAATATTATTATATAACCGCGCCCTTTTTTTGAAAAATTAGCCAACAGTATCCAGCTGCACTTCGTTCCAACCCTAGGTGAACCGAGCCCTGGTACTTTCTCCTAACCCCAACCCTAGGTGAACCGAGCCCTGGTACTTTCTCCTAACCCCAACCCTAGGTGAACCGAGCCCTGGTACTTTCTCCTAACCCCAACCCTAGGTGAACCGAGCCCTGGTACTTTCTCCTAACCCCAACCCTAGGTGAACCGATGGTCATTTACTTAATGAGTAAACTGTATAATATACTTAGAAATACATTGCGTCAATGTATATTTATATCGAATTGTGATGATATCCTTAACAAAAAATACAATTTGATTATATTAGACATAACAAAACAATTACGGTTACTGACATTTCCTGGCATTTCGAAATAAAAACTTTTTAAGCTGTAAAAATGGTTACTGACATGTCGAAATATGTTGTTATTTTTGTATTATGTTAATTTCAGCGATAAATACGTTCATTTTATTCAAATACGTTCATTTTATTCTGATACATTATACGTTTATTTTATTCTGATAACTTCCGTCACATAACTTCCGTCACACCACGGTTACCGTCACGCCTGGGTGTTGTTGTCACGCCAGGGTGTTTGTCTCCGGGGCTGCAGCTGGACTCTATTGGAGTGGGAAGGTTATTCTAGTGTGGGAAAAATCATTTCATGGACACTCCCTTAACTGACATTACTCATATGGATAGAATCCTGTAATAATGGAGATTAATTTTAGGCACATAAGTCAAACTGTATTGTGTTGACTACGATATATTGCTTTCAACTTAAAAGTAAAGGATTTGAAGGGCTTTGCTTTATTTTATGCATAGTACATGGTCATGGAGACTCCAGAGATTTGGGGTATAAAGAGATTCAAATGGCACGGGTGTGGTTTTAGCACACAGCTAAAATGCTCCAGCTATGTCAAGAACCACCACTAGATGGCGCCATCTCATTGTAGAAGAACACCGTTTCCAAACTAACGACAATCGAACTTTCCTCAATGTGTGATTTGTCTATATTATCTCCTGATACAACCGCGTGATTGTAAAACGATTCTATAAAAGTAAACACAATCAATCTGGATGACAATCCTTAGATGTATTTTAGCGTGTTGTGTGTGTGTGTGTGTGTAGTGACAGGGAGGTGGGGACATCGCAGGGGACATGCCCGAGGGGGACCGTCCCATCCTGTGGCTGGTCATCCCCGAGCGTCACTTCCTCCCAAAGACATGACCTCACCTCTCAGCCGTCTCATCCCTCCTTCCTCACCCTTTCCACCTTTTCAGTTTCCCACCATTCCTCCCTCCCTCCTTTCTCCCCCTTCCCTATACTCCACCTGGAATGGAGTCCAGATGTGGATTGGAGGGAAGGAGGGAAGGAGAGATTGCTTGCTTAGCTATATAGAGAAAAGGAGAGGCGGGGGGGGCGGGGGCGGGGGGGGGGATGCAGAGAGAATGTTGGAACGACATAAAGGTTTGTCTGGATGCCATTAAGTACAATTTGATGTAATGTGCAGTTTGGGACGTGACATTTAAAATGGAAACTGTGCTCTCCAGATGAGAGGGGTCTAAGGGTGGAGGGGTATAGGGGGGGCACAGCAGTCAGAGGGTGTTATACTCTGAGCTTTATTTAACGACTTGGATAAACAGCCCTCTGTTTCAGGCTCCGGGACCCTCGTTCTTGAGGTAATCACGTCGGCTCTGTGAGGGTGCTCCAGTGTACAGTATCATGTACAGGAATAACAGCGCGGTGCTCCGGCGTGCAGGGCAGAGCACACTGCCCCATTGTGGAGGCAGGCGAGCAGGCAAGCTGGCATCGGCGAGGTGCCCGTGTTCCTGGAGGTACTGGTGAATACATGTCACCCCCAATTGCACAGAGTTCCCTTTTTTTTAGTTTTTTTGAATTCTCCCCTGGTTCACCTTTTCATATTTCAAAATGAATTCCAGATTTGACATGCTAGAGTTTCTTATACCTCCTCTGCCTCTCGTATATCAAAAAAAAAGTGGGTTTTCAAGAGGAAATCTGCAGAGTGCTGTTGGGACGTGTGGACAAAGGAAGACTTGTTGAAAGGAAACTTTCTGAACTATACGGCCTTGTGTGTTTGTTTGACTGGACAGAATAGATTTAGGACACAAAGACTTCTCACTTTATATCTAATATTAGCTGCAATAGCGAATTTCAAAATGGGTATGAGGTGAATCCACCACAGAGGAAAATAGGAAGTTTCTTTCTTGCAGAGGTCAGTCTGCTGCAATACTCTATTGATGCTGCTGATTAATGATCATATAGCATGGTTCTTTTCCAACATCCACACAACTACACAGACTTGTTTTTGTATGCAGACAAGTAATATCTTTATTTATCGGGGCTCTAACAGTCTCTTTCATGTTTCATGTAACAGTGGACAGGGAAAAGCTGTGCTAATACTAATTGGGATAATGAAGTGAGTAAGACAGTCCACATTCATTAATAATGGGTACCAGCATTGCTGAGGTCACCAAGTTATGAAAACAGTCATGAACTGAAATCACAACCAATTACAGGCAATAAAATCATCCATCTATTTTGCGGAGCTCGAGGACAGCCTCCCAGCCAAGGGGTTAGGAATGGTGTTTCCTATGTTTTACATCTCAGCACCGAGACTGCATTAATATCAACACAAAACTGTACAAACAACATGGGGGTGTACACGTGCTACTTGAGCAGTATCAATGTGTGGAGTTGGCTCTTAAGGTTTGCTATAGAGGCAAGATCTTATTGTTCTGATGTTAATTTATCTCCTGACCTTTGCCCTGCCCCGCGTCTCTTGTGATAACTCATCAGTGTCTTAAGTGCCAAGTATTCCAGCAGAACGTCAAATGAATCTAGGACTACGTCTGAAAGACGTCTGGGTGATGTGTACACAACATTCAGAAAGTCTCGCAGACTGTTTTCTGTATTCTCCACACGGCGCTCGAGCCAGGACCATCTCCAGGCTTCTATAACCTGGTCGCACGCAAGATCCTGTACTGTAGTTTATGGAAAACGGAAAACGGGTCCTAGTGCCCACGGTGTGGGAAAGGACAGGAATAGTCCCTTCTCTCTCTTTAAATTCGTACTTGTTCACTTGGACAAACCGACTGTCCAACGTTGTTAAGATAGATACGAAGTGTGATCAATCGTTCGACTTTCACGCCCACATTGACCAAAACTAAATGAGACCCTGTGCTATTCCATGTTTTATTACTTATTATAACATTTATAACTTTTATATTTACAATAAACCTCAACGTACGCGCATTAGACTGAACTGTAAGTGTATGTTCACGCTTGCATGCCCAATTTGAGCGCTACCCAAAAAGAAACCTTTAATTATGCACGAGCAGCGCTAGGACCCTGCGGATTAGTGCGCACACGGCGACGGAATGCGCGCACTTGGGGTAGTAACTGAATTTGAGTGTGACAGAGTGGCAAGTAGGCAAAACCGCTAGATTTTGGAAATTACAGAGGAGACTACCAAGACCCTCTCTATCCTTGTCTACATTAATATATTCACTTTCGGGATTTTTTTTTCGCAAATTGAATGCAGAAATGCAGAGGAGGATCTTGCTATCTTTAAACGACAAACATTTTAAAGCTCCGGGAAGATCGAAACAAACACATTTTGAAGTTTATGAATTAGATGCATTCACTGAAGCACAGTAGACCGCTTTCAATCTGATCAAAACCCCTGGAATATCGACGAAACAAATTGGTTTAGGACAGATAACAGTAATCACATTTCACTTCTGTGACTCGAAGATTCAAGGAGATACAAACTAACGGGCGAACCTAAACTTCAACTCCAACCACGCACAAAAAAAGCTCCGCTTCACCGGGAATTATAAGGATGAGAGAAACATCTGTAGCGATCTTGTGCGCGCAAGTTGCCATGACATAACGGGAACACTAAAACCTTTGTGTCAAATCGGAAAAGCTTCATAATGATGTAGTTGGTTCATAACTGACAGGAGTTGCAGCCAAACGAAAGAAGGAAAGAAAAAACTTCTAAATTGTGTCAGCAGCAACAGAGCAAAGTGAGAGCCCTCGTCCTCGGAGTTCCTCACGGTGGAGAAATGGGCTGACAGGGCTCAGCTGAGGTGACACTGATTAGGACCATGTTCGTACCCAGCGTTGACATCCCGCTGCCGGGACGACTTCTGCTAATGCTGGTGTTGCTGTGTGCCTCTGAGTCCAGGCCAAGCCCGTCCTGCCCTGGGCTCATCACTAGCGGCTGTAGCTGCACCGATGAACGGACCAAAGCTCACTCCACTCCGGTCACCCGGAGAAGGGTCAGCTGCAGTAACAAGGAACTTTCTGAAACCCCCGATGCCAGCCTTCTCCCGAACAGGACCGTGACTTTGTGAGTGATACCGTAGTATGCATTGCATTGGTGTAAACTATTTTCTTATACATGGGGCGCTGTTTAGAGGGGTTGGTAAATATGGCACATTGAAAGGAACGTGCTTTACGCGCACGTTGTAAGGCCACGCTGATACAAATACGTTTATTTGACCTTATATTAGAATTTCCCAATATTTCAGCCTGTCAAATCATCCTCCAGAGTCATCCTTTGACAACGAGGAAGGGGTTATAATGGGGGTATAATGTGAATATTATTCCGTTATCTATCTCTCTTTGCCTTTAAAGTGGAAGAAAACCTTTGGAACGTGTTAAATGATGTCTAATCACCTCCAGACCCTTTCTCCTCTGGGCATGGATGTTCTCAGATGCTAAAATCATGCCCTTGGGTTCTCTGAGGTGTACTGACTATGATATTAAGCCTGTCAATGGGTTGGGCATAACTCAGTGGTAGAACCACTGATTTAACCACCGTTCAAGATTTAAATCGCCCCCCTGTGTGTTATACATTATTTATGATTATGAATGCTACGGGGGTTGGAGCCCCCTGGCCTATAGCTCTGACAGCGGCTAGCCTCTCGGTTCCCAGCCAGCGCTGTCTCTGTTTCCTGACGGCAGACTCTCTGAGGGGGAGCCATCATCATGGCCCAGCCTCTTTGTCACAGCTCTGTCACTTTAAATCTCCCTCTGACCCCATAACACGCACTGGGGTTCAGTGCTCTCCTCCTCACTGCCTGTACCGCCCCTCTCTCTCTCTCACACACACACACACGCACACACACACACACATCCATACATACATACACAATCCAGCTGACTTGCTTTGCTAAACTTGGATAAACAGAAACACATTTCCCACTCTTGCTCTCCTCCCCTCCCTGCGCTCTAATGGCGGCTTGGCTCCTTCTTTTGATACCATAACATCCCAGCCATCTCAGGCAGCCGCCTTACAATCGCCTTCTGTTCAGGAAGGAAGGGTGACCGTCCGCTTTTCAACCCACCAGAGAGGGAGGAGAGAGACAGAGAGACAGGGGGAGAGAGAGACAGGGGGAGAGAGACAGGGAGAGAGAGAGAGAGAGAGAGAGCACTCTGTCTGACACTTCAATCATCCCGGGGGCCATTTTTAGCATGATCAACTGTTATTGTAAGACGGGAGGATGTAATGGGTTAGGACCCATGCCTCAGGACCTACAGTAAAGCCTCGGAAACACAGCGACCATTGTACACGCACGGTAACGTCACACGCAGAAACAGGACTCGCGGTCCGAAGGAGCACGCACAAAACAGTCGCCGACTATTACCTAACCCTTCACCTCTCCGACTTCCTCCACAATCCCAGAATCCTCCTCACTCGACCAGTGGGAGCCTTTCTTAGCTGCACATGGGCACAGTAAAAAAATAATACAGAAAAAAAACCCAGACTGACCAATAGGAGAAGGCATAGGAGGAACAGCCAGAGGATTCGTGCCCTGGGGAGACTGAAACGACCAGCGGTCCATTTACAAGCCCTTGTGTTTCTGCTTAATAAAGGCAGCGCACAACCATCTGGAGAACACATTGCTGGGAGCCAGAGGAAAGAATAAAAAAAAGGAGCCTGGGTGGCAGCAATGCATGCGACTGAAGGCTCCTCTCGTCCCGGCACCTACAAATTCGCCTTTATTTGTTTTCCTATGTGTTTTTAGCACACTGTGACACGTTTACGAGGCTGTGTACCGAAGGGCGGGCCCTTCTCATCCTGTAACCCCCCTTAGCGAAAGCGCCGCCATCTTGATTGTTTATCGCTCGGTTTCCCGACGTAGCTCGTGACCGGTGAGGTGGTTCGTCGGGACTTCTCGGGCGAATTTCTCCCGAGCGGGTCGTGCTCCTCTCGTCCTCCCGTCGTGACATGAGCTCCAGATGGGGAATGTTAGAAGCGGTGTTGATATTCCTGTTATTCCTGACATTCCTCCGTCTGCCGAGAGAGACTCCAGACTGCATCTCAGCTGCACCAGGGGTGGCTGAGCTCGGCTCTCCCCCCCCTGGCTCAGAGCTCCCTCGGCCAGCCTCGACGCCCCCTCTCTCCTGGGGCAGGTAGGATGGAGGATCCTCCTGGTGGCTGTGCTTGAGGCTGGTCGGGGCTGGAGGACAGCATGGCTGTGGGCTTCCGGGGCTGGTTCTGTGTAATGCAAAACAGCTGGCCCCCATGAACATTCCAGCTGAGGCCCCTCGGCCTCCTGGGAAATCCTAACAGGGGGTTTGTTTATTAAAACTATTCGTTGGCTGTTTGTTGTTCCTGCGGAACTTGAAGGAAGGAACATTGAGCTGTCTGTTGTCACCTTTAAACCATCTACGTTACACCTCCACCTTGGAGACTACAGCTCACCGCGAGAGCTACGTAGCTACGTCCGAGTCCAGAGGCATATCCAAATGGATGGAATGGCCATTCCACTGTTGCAACTGTAGCGCTCTGCTTTGGTGTCCTACCTATTTTGATCAAACTTGACACTTTGTAAGTTGTTTATAGCCATCGAGATCTATTCTCAGCCTCCGCCATGAAGTTAGTCATCGTTTCCACTTTCTCCCTCTTTCTCTCTCTATATCGACCTCTTTTCTGCCGCCCTCTCTCGATCTCTACCTCTTTCTCCCTCTCTCCCCACCCTTCTATCATGAGTTCATCCACACGCAGTAACGCTCAACCTAAATATTTAGCCGTCCTGGTAGGAAACTGCCTCGTCTAAACTCCTTCCAGATGTGGGCCTGTGCAGGGCCCGTGTTTAGGACTAATTACGCTCGTCTGCGATGGCGCTGAATCATCGGGAGAGGAGAGGAAGAGGAGGAGAGGGCGAGCGAGAGATGGGCGAAGTGAGGAAAGGGGAAACGGAGAAAAGGGAGGCGAGAGAGTCGAAGAGATTGCGAAGTGGCGGAGGAGAAGACTGGAGGGATCGCCCGGGGGAACGTAAAGAAGACGGGCGTACGGGAGGAGAGGAAGAGGGGGGAGAGAGGAGGAGAGAGCGTGCGGCAGGAGAGGCGAAGAGAGAGGCAGAGTCTGGAGGCTTGGCAGGCTGTTCAGAGCGATGTGTCCCTGGAGACTCTGTGCTTCCCAGCCTCGGCCCCGGCCCCGGCCCCAACCCCCAGCCTCAGACCCCGGCCCCGGCCCCAACCCCCAGCCTCAGACCCAGGCCCCGCCCCGGCCCCAACCCCCAGCCTCAGACCCAGGCCCCGGCCCCGCCCCGCCCCAACCCCCAGCCTCAGACCCAGGCCCCGGCCCCGGCCCCAACCCCCAGCCTCAGACCCAGGCCCCGGCCCCGGCCCCAACCCCCAGCCTCAGACCCAGGCCCCGGCCCCAACCCCCAGCCTCAGACCCAGCCCAACAGACCTCAAGCTCTGGGGGAAGGGGGAGGATGGTGAAACTAGTTTATAGCTCTCTAGCATTAGAGACCAGCATCGTATGTAACGTATGTGATGTAGCGTGTAGTGGTAGACGCAGGGAGGTAGGAGGTGTGTTCCCCTAGCAACGTGTGACACTCGTAGGGTGGGATGTCCTCTTTAGGCAGCCATTGGGTTATCTGAGAGATTATAACTGAAAGTTCCCTAGTAGTCTCGATCACGTCTCTACTTGTCTCTACTGTTGTCTGCTTGTGATGGCCTTGGCATAGTGGGCGCCAAGCCCAAGAAGCAGGCACAGATGCCCAGGGACGGGACCCCGTACAGTCCTTGGCTGCCAGCTGCCAACTGTGGGGTGGAATGTGTGGAGTTGACCCCCCACACCTCCCATCCCACGCTCCCTGAGGAGACAGCTGCGGGAGTGGTGCCTGGGTCTGGGGGGGGGTGGGTCTCCACTGTGTGACGGGGAGTGTGCATGTCCATCAGCAGCCTGAGGCTCTATCACCTCAGCAGCACTCAGCCCTGCTAGACTTCCACCCAGATAGCCTCTTCTGGTGAGACGACGTGACGTGAAAACGTACGCGTGCGAGTGCTTCAGTTGACCCGACCGATGCGCCGCACGAGCGCAGCGTTAGGAGAGTCTGCCGGCGAACTGTCGCCCATCGACGTACCGCGACGTGACGTTTGTCCGACGGACAAGCACGTACACCCTGACTGTTCTCGTAGGCAGCCGTGTTGTTTGTTGGGGTGTTGAGGAGAGGGATCCGGAAGTCGCGGGGGAAGCCGTGGCGGTTGTCAGCGTCAGGTCTGTGTGGCTCGGTATGTGTTGAGACGGGAGTATGTCGATGGAACGACCCCGGGCGGCCATCTTATCAGCAGGGAGGATTCCTCCAGAAGGAGGGGAGAGGGGGGGGGGAGAGGACCAGGCAGCCCAGGCAGCCCAGGCATTCCTGCAGGCACTGGGTTTATTTATGTGGGGTAAGGTGTTGAGAGGAGGGGGAGAGGGCTCTCCTACACACATGCTAGGTGGGGGCACTGGTCAGCAATAAATCATGAAAACAAACAAAGGCCTGAGTTTGGATGCCGCTGTGTTCGTCGTCGCCTCGCCACCTGTCCGTGCCACACAAACCCCCCCGGAGACCCCCTGCTGGGCAGGTCAAGGTAAAAGTCACATGTCTAGAAGGATCCTGTTTTATAACCCCACTGTTATGTTGTCAGTTCAGCCCACTCTGAGGAAAACGTATCTCACCTTTCGCCGCTGAGCGTTAGCCGGTCGAGAGGCCCTCGTTTTTCAAACTCGACGAAAACAAGAACACATGTTGGTTTGGGGGAACGTTACACCCCTTGTGTTGTCTTGGAAACGTTACACCCCTTAGTAACTTCTTGTTAGTGTAGGTTTTACTTTCATACAACTCCTTCTTATCATCCTCCCAAAAATGCATGACTCTGGTTGTTCTCACACACCCACCCACCCACCCCACCCCACAGCCTTTCCCAGCCTCCATCCCCCCCAGGCCTCCATCCCCCAGGCCTCACCACATCAATGACCTCCTCGCTATCTGCTTTGGGAACAGTCTACAGTGCATTGACTCAGACGAGGGAGTGTGCGTTGAATCTCCCTGTGGCCAGAACTGTGTGTTTGTACAGTGTGTGTGTGTGCTTGTGTGCTGCATTATGAGAGAAGATAGGTTTTAAGTGTCCATATCAGTTACGTTGACTTAACTATGAGGGAACAATTACTTATTCCTTAGCTAGTAAATGCAGCAGGTTATTTCGCTTTTTATTGCATATGACATCATTTATAAACTCTCAAACACGTATCTCAGTTTAGAAACGTCATTGAATCAAACCGACAAACTCAACAACCTTGTTAAGTAATTGTGGGCAGAATGATTGTGGGCTGTTCATTTAAAAAACAAACTTTCTTCCCAGCACTCTCTGCTGCTTTGGAGCAGAAAACTGGTTATGAGAGAAAACAATGAGACAATGTTAGTCAGGCATAAACCACATTCCACTTGTCTGCGAAGCCCAGATTCACTAAATTGCCTCATTAAAGAGTACAATCTTTAGACAGTGATTAAACTGGCCTCTGGATTGTTGGACACAACAGTGAACTTTCTCTTGCGGTCGGTGTTGAGAGCAGCTTACAGGGAACTTTGCATGGTCTTTACTGACAGTAACATATTTGCGATTCTTTATAAAGGATATTTAACTTGACAATACACTAATGTAATGTTTACATCTATGACAGCATGTAATTTGTAACATTAATAGCCGTAGAATTGGAGGGTAAAACAAAAATTACAGAAATGGATTCAATTTGTTGACGTGAATTATAATATCATGATGATTGTCAGTTTGAGGAGATTGTATCGATCGTCATCTTAAGAAACTGAGCTCAAGGGTGTGTGTACATGTGTGTGTGTGTGCATGTGTGTGTGTGTGGGGGTGTGTGCGTGTGTTCTCAGTGCACACATGTGGTAGGGCGTGCATGCCCGCAGCTCCCAAAATAAAACCATGTCCTCCCCTCCTTAATTAGAGAGAGTTTATAAAACCCAGATTTTAATTTTAGACCGAGAAGCACTTTAAGGACTGCTTGACATGGTATGCACACGCACACACACACACACACACACACACACACACACACACACACACACACACACAGAAAGTACACTAAAACTAAGACACTGCATACAATAAGCCTGCTGATCACTTACACACACACACACACACACACACACACACACACACCCTCCCTCCCCCACACACACCCTCCCCCACACACGCACACACACCAAAAACCACAGACCAACAGACCACATAGTCTTACTCTCTTGCCCAGCCTGGTAACCCAAGCACAATGCAGGATTCTCCATAATAAGCGGTTCTCCAAGTTAGACACAGGGCCTTCTCCCCCCCGCCTGTCCACTCCCAATCCAGGACAGTATCAAAATACATTTTCATACAGCACAGAGTATCTTTCTCATAAAGTGCCTCCATGTTTGGCAATATGTTTATCCATCAGCCTGCCCCAAAACGTGATCCAATCATCTGGCTAATGCCCGTTTAACTCCATCAGAACTCGCTGCATTGTAATGAAAATAACAAACATTTTGCGTACGATTACATGGATGCTGTTCTCTCTGCGTGACAGCTGATAACTAGGCCCCCGCTCGCCTGCCAGCGCTCCCCGCTTCCTGCTCAAGTCTCTCTGGAGGGTCAGGGGACAATGGGCACATTCACATCTCCAGATGCATTTACTGCTAAAGTGCCTTTTGTGCTCAAGGGCCTTTAGTGGCCCGTCTGCATTCAGCTGGGTGACCCGGGCCGAGCAGAGAGCCAGGCTTCCCCCAGCTCAGAGAGACGCTGTCGGGGTGCGGAGGTGGCAGGGTCCTCCTGGGGGGAAGGCTTGGCTGCCTCTCCTCCTCCGTCCCCTGGGCTGGCTCTCCGAGGACCTGGAGGACACAGGCAGTTAGCGGATGGTCTAGACGAGCTCTCCCCTGCTGGGACACTCAGGAGACAAACTCCCACCCAGCACACACTGCTACTCAGGAACTAGACTGGAGGGCTTTCTCTTCCACACACACACACATTTTTTCTCCTCTCCTCTCTCTCTCTCTCTCTCTCTCTCTCTCTCTCTCTCTCTCTCTCTGTCATACACACATTCTCTCCCATTCTCTTTACTTGTACATGTCTTTCCTTCCTCTCTCTGACACACAGGCCTACACACACACACACACACACACACATTCTGCCCCTGCTGAGAGGGGGCTCCTGTTGATAAAAGCCTGCAGTAATTGGTGCAGGCCTTCATTAGTGGCAGAACTGAGGGCTGTGACATGTCACAATGAAAGTGTGTGTGCGTGCGTGTGTGCGGCCTGTGTGCAAGGGACTGCTTCAGTAGCCAGTTAACAAGCAAACACACCCTTTAACTTCATGCCCAGTCCCCAATGTGTGTCGAATCTAGACTCTGTTCCCTACGTCGCTCAGTTCCCTTGCGTATCCGTACGTTATTTTACACCCACCTCTGAGGTATGTCACACAGACCACCTTTTGAAGAAGTCCTGTTTTCCAGTGTCGCCCCCATTCTTTCTTAAATAGATATTATTTGGCATTCAGTCCTTCTTTATTGGACATTTGGGTTAGGGTTTGTCCTTTAACCACCTCAGACTCGACCCCGGGGACCTGCCGGCCGTGAGAGGCCACGAGCGAGGTGCTACGTGACGTCTTTTCATAAGGGGGGGGGGCGTTTGATCTGTTCGACGTGGCGGTACCCCTGGAGCCTGGGCGGAGTCTGAGGGGAACGTCAACCAAGCCAATCGAAGTCATGAACCGTCTCGTAAATCTGGGCTCGCGGGCTCCGTTTTGCCGAGCAGTTCAGTCCTCGTGAGTTGCCGTGTCTCTACTTAGCATTCGTCTGCCAAAACGCTGGGAATCCAACTGGAGAGTCTGAGAGTCGAGAGTCTGAGAGTCGAGATGACTCGTGCCCAGATATCCAAGGACAAGGTGACGTAAGCTCACGATGGTTTGATGCCAGACAGACAGAAAACGCTGCAGGATTACAAAAGTGCATGCGGTCTGAAAAAATAAAATAAAAGCCTCTTATTTGACTTGTGTGAGGTTGTTGTACTAGCTCATCCTCACAAGCGTTCTCGCTCGACTTCCAAGGTCCCTGACTCGCGTACCCACCGTGTTGTTTTAACTGGGGCTGTGTCTTATTGTCAGGCTGTGGCAACACATTGAGCAACATTCATTATCTGGACTCGTACTGGTCTGGGGAGTTAGGGTGCTGCGAGGGGGTTTGTGGCACATGACCAAACTCCTTCAAGGGTTCTTGTCTTTGGCCTCGCGTGTGGTCCCAGGCCTGAGAGGTCTATCCACAGTTAAATGATGTTTACACAGTGGCACGTTCTGTTGTTTCGACTCTCTTTATTACACTGAACCTGCACCTCTCTCCCAATTGGTCTTTAGGAAGCGCAGCTATTGGCCGGGCTGGGACAGAGGGCGGGGTTTCTAATCCCCTCTCATATCCTCATGTTGTTCCACCTGCGTGTGTGTTTCCACTCTGGGCTCTCTCTCTCTCTCTCTCTCTCTCTCGTCTCTCTCCTCTCTCTCTCTCTCTCTCTCTCTCTCTCTCTCTCTCTCTCTCTCTCTCTCTCTCTCTCTCTCTCTCCCTGAAGCCTGGAACCATCTGGGAGTGTGGGTCCTTGGGGTAGAATTTAAGATTAAGCCTCGGAAGTCGTGTATGTATCTGGGAGTATGTCTCTGGGAGTTTGTCTCTGGGAGTTTGTCTCTGGGAGCTTGTCTCTGGGAGTTTGTCTCTGGGAGCTTGTCTCTGGGAAGTTTGTCTCTGGGAGCTTGTCTCTGGGAGTTTGTCTCTGGGAGTTTGTCTCTGGGAGCTTGTCTCTGGGAGTTTGTCTCTGGGAGTTTGTCTCTGGGAGTTTGTCTCTGGGAGTTTGTCTCTGGGATTTTGTCTCTGGGAGTTTGTCTCTGGGAGTTTGTCTCTGGGAGTATGTCCTTGGGAATAAGTCTGGAAGTATGTCTGGGAGCGTACTGTGGGAGTATGTGGAGGGTGGTGTGGAGAGGAGATAAAGGGAGACTCTGTCACAACCCTGTTTCTCAGCCCCCAGCTGTCCTATGAATGACTGAGAGGTTTCTGTCGGGTGTACAGTCCAGCCCGTGCGTAGCAGGCCTTCATATTATCCCCACAGGAGCAATTGTTCACTCAAAACGTTACCAGCAGACGACGACCTGAAATACGGCGCAGCTGCAGGCAAGCACGCCGAGAAAACATCTAACACAGACATGAGCTTGTCCACACGCACACACACACACACACACACACACACGGACAGGTCCACCCAGCAGAACACGGCCGCAGACAGATGGACTCACACACACCCCCGTGGACCTGGGAGACACACCTGAAGCGCCGAGCCTGCCGCCCAGATGTCAGAGCCGCGGAGAGAGACGGCAGTCGCCGCCGCCGCCGCCGCGGAAAGGAGCGGAACGAAATCCGCAAACGGATTCCAGTTTGGGAACGCGCTGACGTGCCTCCCTCGCGTCTCCCTGTGGAGGTTTTGTGGGTAGGAGGAAGCAAATTGAGCAGACCGACCACGTGAGCGTGAGGGCCCAGGGAGGAGCTTCTGCGGTCGGCTACCGCGGCCTGGCCCCAGCTGCCCGGCCCCAGCCTGCCTGACTGCTGGCTCCTTTGTCTGGCCCAGCGCATCCCTCTGAAGCACAGCACAGTACCGGCTCTCTCTCTCTCTCTCTCTCTCTCTCTCTCTCTCTCTCACACACACACACATCTCTACACTGTACACACACACACACACACACTGTAAACTGCACACACACATATTGTGGCTGGCTGATTACCGACCATTACTATAGCAACAGAGGGGAAACTTTGAGGTTCCGGAATGATCGGGATCCAAGCAAGCAACGGCTCTTCATTAGACCAGAGATGAGCCGAGACGAGTGTGGGAGCCCGGAGAAGGACGAGGATAATGGCTTTCAACCTTACTTAACCTGCCGCTGAGGTCGACCACCGGGTCTGACTCGTCCCACTCGCCCCGCTCTCTCCCCGGATGAGAACGTCAGTACGCCTCCACCACCACCACCATCCCCCCCACTGCTGTGGTCTGGGGGTCTGGAGGAGCCTGCTTTTGTCAGCCGGCATGCTGGCCGTTTGATCTTCAGGTGCACCTGTGAGGTGAAGTGTCCCTCTCTCCTCCTCTGGAGATCTGAGGGAGGACACGGAATAAACCGGCTGCTTCTGAGCTGTGATTGGTCCCTGGGTCCCTGGGAAGACGTGCAGTATGTTTGAATGGCAGAGCTAATGAAGCTCGGAGATGCCTTAGAGAGATAGCCTGGATCCAGTTAGTGTCCCTTTCATACCCCGTGTCACAGAGTCCCAATCCTATTTGGAGGGAGCATAACTCAATGTAGCCTTCAAACAAGCATCCTCGGACGGTTTGACATTAAGCAGGCACTGTTCGGGACCTTGGCTGGTGCAGCTAGACAACCCCTCTGGTTTCCAGTGCTAGACCAAGACTCCTCAGGTCCCTCTGTTTCCCCAGTGTTCCTTCCCTCTCCAACGGCTCCCTGGAAAACACGATGTACATCTCGACACCGTCAGGAAGTGCTCTCTGCTCGTGACCCTTGAACTCTCCTCGATAAACAGCTAATTGGCCGGGCTTCCTGTTTGGGCTGATGGGAGTTGGAGTCTCCTGTTTCTCGTCTAGGAGTTGAACCCCCACCCCCCGACAGAACAATGAATGCTTTTGCTGCTATTCTCGCTGCAGACTTCAGAGATGCCCCGGAAAACACACGGAAAGAGGCCGTCAGACGCCTTGTGTTTTCGCAACGAGGCTTTCTGTTTCACTATCCGTGTTTGTTAGCT
Organism: Mallotus villosus; assembly: GCA_903064625.1. Lineage (NCBI taxonomy): Eukaryota > Metazoa > Chordata > Actinopteri > Osmeriformes > Salangidae > Mallotus > Mallotus villosus. Next base: position 266,439 of record CAEFZP010000148.1, on the reverse strand, counting down.
GAAGAGAGGTTTGGAGTTCCACTGTGAAAAGGAGCAAAGACACTGAGGCCCTCCTCTGTCGGCTGCCATTGAAACTAACTAAACTTTGTTGTTTTTTTCCCTCTCAAAGATTTAGAAAACTCTGTTTACATGTTTGTGTTTTTTTTACTGTTTAAAAAAACACACATTTACCACATGTACTGTACACACAATCTGACTAATCGACATCCTTCTGAATAATCAGCTTATTCAAAAGGAACTATCTATATCTACGCTGCCTGTGTCGAATTAAATGGCTTGTCTTCTTGCCAGACGTGACTTTCTCCTCCTATCTGCATTGAATTATTCCGGCAGTTTCCGGATCTTCTATAGCTTTCATCTCGGGCCTGCGTTGAGTTAAAGAGATACTCTGCCCCGACGGAAGCTTCTAGACCTTCGGACTCAGAGTCGTGGGTTCATATTCAGGCTACACCCCGAGAGGAGCGTATAGATGAGTGGGCACTTTCTGCTCTGGCAGGATTTAACGGCTGTTAGGGAATTGGACTACATGAGAAAAAACTCAACGATAGAAGAAGAACAGTATTGACAGTTGGAACCTAACCTTGCTGTGGAATCTTAAATAGCTATTGGTGGCCTAGTGATTGGTGACCCCTTGGAGTAATTCGCATGCTCTGGTGTGGAGACCAGGAGTGGCCAGTCGGTGGCTAGCGTATGTAGCTGGGCGGGATGATTCAATCTGTTCATTAAGGAGGTAAAAGGAGGGGAGGGAGAGAGGTCCGTGTTTTACTGACAGGAAGCAGAAGACTGACTGCTGCTGCCTCTGTACATCTCACACACTGTTCTCAGTCAGCTCCCTCTTTTTAAGGCACACACACACACCGACACATATACCCCCACACACACACACACACACACACACTGGATACATGTAGTCGCTCACGCTCGATTCCTCAGTCTCGATTAAAAACACACTTCATCTCACAAACAGCCCATTAGCTGCCCCGGGGAGGGGGAGAGGTCAGTGAGAGGCAGGGGTGCGTGTTAATGACCGCGGGCTGTCGCCAGAGTTGAGGCCCTGCAGTACTTCCCGGCAGTCGACCGACCACATCCCTCAGACACACATCCGACACAACAGGCCAGGCGTTAACAGCAGTCTCCACTGGCCTCCTCACTTCAGCTAACACTGGGACTCTGGGTGTCCCAGCTAGCTGTCTCTGTGTGTGTGTGTGTGTGTGTCTGTCTGTCTGTGTTTCTGTTTACGTATGTGTGTGTGTGTGCGTATTTGTGTGTCTGTGTGTGTTTACGTACGCGTGTCTGTGTGTGTGTACGTAGGCGTCTGTGTTAGTGTACGTATGCGTGTGTGTCTGTGTTAGTGTACGTAGGCGTGTGTGTGTGAGTGTACGTATGTGTGTGTGTGTGTGTCGGTACTTCGAGCATTCTGGACCTCAGGGTCCCTCTTCCCAGTGCCTGATAAGAGCTTAATTGCGTAATTGTCACAGTAAGGGCAGACTTTGGTTTGAATCTGGACTTGGGTTTTACTTTGATGTTCGAAATCCATCCTGAATGCTTATCATGATTACTGCTTCCTTGCCATCCCTAATCTTGATCCCCTATTTAGTCTGTGGGATTAATTGGAAACAGCCTTAACCAATGTCCTTAGCCAGGCCAAAGCCATGTGTGAGGGAGCATGCAGCTGGCTGCTATCGTCTTATGGTCATCCCAACCCTCTTAGTGCTAATACGGTTAAATGGATCCATCCATGAATACTTCTCTATGTCCCGTTAACTGTAGATCACCTGTTTTCTCTGCCACTGTTGCATCTCTGGAAGGTCGATCTCTTGGTAGGCCTACACTCAGTTCCGCCAGCTGTAACGGTGATGTACTGTACTGTGAAACTTGTGAAACTGACTGTGGCTTTTGTCTGTTGTTCTTTTCTTCCAGAATCTTGAGCAGCAATCGAATCCGCGTCCTGAGAAACGGCTCGTTCAACGGCCTCGACGCTCTGGAGAAACTGTGAGTCCCTCGCATGAGTCTCGCTCCGTGTGGGTGTCTGCAGAGTCACCGGGCCTGACCCCCGACCCTGACGATGAGCGCTGAGCATGTGGCCACAGCTGTGCTCCTTCTCCCTGCTCTGCGCCGCTCTGCGTCGCTCTCCTCTCCTCTGCTCTGCTCTCCTCTCCTCTCCTCTCCTCTGCTCTCCTCTGCTCTCCTCTCCTCTCCTCTCCTCTCCTCTCCTCTGCTCTGCTCTCCTTTCCTCTGCTCCGCTCTCCAGAGGGCTGTCTTCCAGCAGGGAGGATGAAACACTCAGGGTGGCTATCATAGAGTTATGTGGAAAGGATGGCGTAATTACAGCACCATCCGTCATGATCAGAGAGAAGCCCTGCTCTACAGGACAAGATAAGAGGGATCTCAGGGAGGGAAATCTGCATGGGGGCTCACACACGATCCCTGGCCACCTAGCTGACAGCATCTACTGGTTCAAATACTCCCGCACAGTCATAGCCACCTAGCTTAGCAACTGGCTAACATATCCACAAAGAAGCATGGCCGTTTAGCTCAGCTACTGTTTGAAACCCTTCCACTGGAGCTCTGGAGTTGAGAGGTTTGAATGTTCACCAGTGGGACTTCATGCCTCATCCTGTGGTCAGCTGCAAGGCACAAACAGAAGGGCAGAGTGACACACTGATTGAGGGTGTGGGTGTTTTACACAGCATCCATAAAAGAGCAGTCTTGGGTAGGAATGTGTCGTATTGTAATAACGCAGGGCTGTTGGTGAGCAGTCTGTACTGTCTGGGAGGCACCGATGTCTGGAGAGAGGAAGGGCAGGGGCCTTGATTTAGAGATATTAGTTCCACATGCCACTAGCTACTAACACACATGAAGTTAACAAGCTTTTTCCAAAAATGTTGGAAGAAAGAAAAAATATCGTAATTTGCTGCAGTTGTTAGCTTGTTAGTACCTACCTAATGGTGCTCAAGCCAGACACGCCAGTTTAAGGGGGGAAAAGTGTATTTGCTGAAACGGCAACTTTTTATGTCTGCCATGTGCTGTGTGAGTACCCTTGTCTCATGTTCTCACGGTTCTACCTATCCATGCTAGCTCGACATGAAATCCCTTAAAAGTTGTTTAGCTGTGACCCGAATAGAATTCACGAAACATATTTTGATCGTTATTATTCCTGTGGTCAGAACCAGCTAGCTAAGATTCCATTTGTTGTCCAGAGCCGTTGGCAAGCTTAAGGCTGGAACAGAAATATTTGTTTGGTGTAAAATGAGCTGATATTGCTTGTTTTTCCAAGTGCAGACAAGGCCCCCCAGAGGGCCATGGGGTTAGTGGGTCGGGTAACCTGAGCTTACCCACCAACAGGCCCTTGTACCTGGGACAGTCGTGAAACTAGCAGGGGGCAAGGGTGGAGCAGGACTGGAGGGCTGCAACCAAGACCTGTGAGACAGACACAGAACAGAACCCCTCACTCTCTGTCAGCCACACGCACACACACACTCACTCACACACACACGCACAGGCACACACACACACACGCACACACGCACACTCACACACACACACACCAGAATGCTCAGCAGGAGCTGTGGGTATCTGGCATAACAGAGGCCGTGTTATAAATCACTCGTTCCAAAAATCGTTCCACTCCTCTGGCCAGATCCAGACTTCCACTACCCAGACCTCCACTACCCAGACCTCCACTACCCAGACCTCCACTACCCAGACCTCCACTATCCAGACCTCCACTACCCAGACCTCCACTACCCAGACCTCCACTACCCAGACCTCCACTACCCAGAACTCCACTACCCAGTCCTCCACTACCCACCTCATCCCAGACCTCCAGACCTCCACTACCCAGACCTCCACTACCCTTCCCATACCCAGACCTCCTCTGGGCAGCCTACGCCGCTGCGGAGGGCTGTTCACCAGTCCTGGGATCCACACTCTGTAATTCAACGTTTTCCACTAGTTACAATTAATATAATGAGCTCATGGTGCAAATCTCTGTCACGTGTGACACGCTACTCCATCTTGAAATACAGGGCTGTAGCTTCCCGGAGAACAGAGATGGAGGGGAGGGGCCTGGAAGTGAGATGACACGGCACATTTCTCCTCACCTAGTGACCTGCTCTCTCTAAGGACTGCTGTTTGTTTGTTTTCCCTCTCCCAGTTTGCTCCCAGTTCAGGTCCACTCATTCTTTCCAGCCTGGTGTCTACAGTACATGTGCTTGTCATTTGGTGCCATGGTGAGCACTTACTCACGTCGTGTGGTCTGCGCTGTAATCAGAGGCTGGTCCAAGTTGGGGTGGTAGACGCACACCAGGGAGTTCTGCTACCACGGTCCCTCCCCTGCCCTGTCAGGACAGTCACACAGTGGACACACGCACGCGCAAACACGTCTCCAGCCCAACTTCCACCTCTGAGTCTGTATGTGTGTGTAGCCTATTATGGGCATCCTGAATGGTCCCCTGCGTAACGCGCTACCTCTGGTGATGTTGTAAACAGGCCTGCGATCTCTCTCAGGCCTGTCCCCCTGCAGTCACACACACTTCAGATGAACAGAACCAGAGCTGGCCAGGGTCTGAGAACACAGTTACAAGCCAGGGAGGCAGACAGGCAGACAGGCAGACAGGCAGACAGGCAGGCAGACAGACAGACAGACAGACAGACAGGCAGACAGGCAGACAGGCAGGCAGACAGGCAGACAGGCAGACAGGCAGACAGACAGGCAGGCAGACAGGCAGGCAGACAGACAGGCAGACAGGCAGACAGGCAGACAGACAGACAGACAGACAGACAGACAGGCAGGCAGGCAGGCAGGCAGGCAGGCCGACACACAGGCAGACAGACAGGAAGGCAGGCAAACAGGCAGGCTAACACACAAGCAGACAGACAGGCCCACTACACAACATCCTACCAATCCAGACTGCACTGCTCCACACAGTTAGACCTTTCATTGGGACCAAACCCCTGTCAAACCCCCGGTGTGAAGCGCCAAGCCACCCAAGTGCAGAGGGGCAATTTACATTTGTTTGCTTGGCACATTTTCTGGGCCGACGTTTTTGCAACGTTCCAACATGATATACACGTACAGCATCTCTCCGTCCTAGTACTGTGTGTCAAATGCAATGTCGTCCATTCTCTCCTGGCCGGCCCAAACCTGTGGGCTTCCTAACGAAACACCCATGTGAACCCCCCCCTCCCCTCGCCCCACACACACACCTATTCGAGGTACCTCTCCCTCCTCCCACACCCTCTCTGGTGGGAGCTGATGTCAGCAGGCCCTAACCATGGCAGGCCCTAACGAGGCCGGGCCCACTAACGAGGCCGGGCCCTGCTAACGAGGCCGGGCCCGCTAACGAGACCGGGCCCGCTAACGAGGCCGGGCCCGCTAACGAGGCCGGGCCCGCTAACGAGTGGGACCTTTATGAGTTGTGGACAGATCCCAGCGGCTTGTCCCGCGCTGATTTGAGTCGAGGTAATGAGAATAATGAGCCAGGGAGAGGGGCCTGGCTCCTGTCCAACTGGGCCCCACTACACCATGGGACATGGGACGGGGCAGGGCACAAGGGGCCCTCATTACCAGCCCCCGTTTCACCCTCCAGGGAGAGAGGGAGAGCAGGAGGGAGGGAGGGGAGAGCCCAGGGGAGAGGGAGGTGGGCGAGGCCGGAGGAGAGAGGAGAGGAGAAGCCCCAGGTTCTGCTGCGATTAGGTCTGGACGTGCCGGGCGAGGTCGAAGGTGTTCGGCGGACTGGTCCACGTCATCAGCGGGGGCGCGTTCGTCTGGCTGGAGACGACGTGTTGTCAGGATTCCCAGAGCAGACCTCGCTGGGTCTCTCTGCGGCGCTACAGTATGTCAAACACAATCTATTTCTGCAGACTTCCTGCGTTATTGGAGCCGCTAACGGCCAAGAGCAGGAAATAGGATTTTGTTTGTGATTCATAAACTTGACAAGCTCGAGGGGATGTTTGTATTGAGACTTATGACCGTTCAGTCACAGAGAGCTTGGGAATCTGCCTTTTGTACAGCCGGCTGTACGGAAAAGCGACCCCAGTCTAAATGAAAACCAGTAATATCTGCAGTGCCGTTATCCCCAAAACTGTGCGCTATTCATTCATACTGTATGTGCTTTGATAAAAATCTGTTATTTCAGGGAAATCCAAGCGTCTCCCGCTCTCCTCCTGAGCCAAGCTCAAACAGACCTTGAAATCGCCTTTGCCATTTTCAGCAACCGGGGGTTAGGAGCCGGGCCAATTTAAACAACTTTACCATCCAACACAGGGGAAGCGGAGCCGAGATGGCTAAAGATGGTATGACGACGGCGACTGGTTAGAGAAAGTGCAGCCCGGCACTTATACTGCATAAGGCAGAGATTGTTTGCCTTAGGGGTAGATCCTTGTTTCCATAGAGGCTAGGCTAGGCACATTGCCTTGCATGTGAATCCAAGGGTGGTTGTGAGCATGGCATGGGTGCCGTGAGACCGGTCTGTCTGGAGAGATAGAGGGGCAGGCCCCGTCACCCCACGACCGAGGCGGGTCGGCGTCTGAAACCGCCGAGCCGACTGGACACGGGACTTTCGTTTCTCACGGGGGCCACACAAATGAGCACTTGTGTTGTGCTCTTCTCTTTTTTTCTTCCGCACACGCCATCGAGTGCCCCGCCCCCCCCGATAGGCCGCGACGAGGCACCATGGGAGAGTGCGTGTCGGGGGAGGGGGTGGAGGGAGGAAGGGGTTAAGCGTGCTCGAGAGTGGAAAGAGAAAAGGTTTTTTCGGGGGTTGGAGGGGTGAGGGGGGTGAGGGGGTGGTGGGGGGGGGGAGCCCGCTGGAGTTGATAGACTCCAGATGTGACTGAGAGATAAACTGGAGGAGCCGGGTGTGTTTGTATTGCGAGCTTAGCATGGCCGTGGCTTTAGGGGTTTATTGAAACGGCAAGCAAGCCTTCTCATAAGCTCATTACCAAGCAGAATGCCTCGTACGCCCGCGGTTCCCCTCGCACACACACATTCGCTAAACTCGATATGATTTCAATGGCGCTTTTTCCCCCCTTCGAGAGCTTGAGGTTTCTCCATGCTTCCTTCCCCCTTCTTCCGTTCTCAATCCTTCTCTTCTTTCCTCTGTGCACCCCCTCCCCCCCCCCACACACCCTCTCCCACATCCCTTCCTTCTCTCGGTCTCCACTCCAGTCCCCACTCTCCCTTCTCGCTGTCCCACATCGAGGTACACCCATAGGGTAAATATTAACACCTTATCGTCGGATTGTGTTCATTCGATATCTTGAATGAAGGCCATTATTTTCCCATTGTTTTCTCTGTGGTCGATTTAGCCCACCCTCAACTGTGAATGAAGTATTTCCAAACTACTGTCTGCGAGCTCATTGGCAGAGCTCAAGGGGATGTGGCTTATTTCTGCCTTTATTATTGTCTGACATTCAAATAGATTGAATTTCAGAACAGTTTTCTTATTTTTATAGCTCCATTCTGTGGACTCAGATCCTGTTCATTTATTTATGTAGTTTTCAGAACACTGATGGAATTTCCGACATATTTTCCCCACAATCATCCCACTGAGAGAGAATAACTGTACTGAAGGAATGACTAAGTTAGCTTATATTTTATTTTGTATTTATTGAACTAGCATTTTTCTTCTTCTGCAACTCCAGACTCTACTTGTGTAGGTTAAATGGAGATGGATGTGTCGGTAAATCAGTATGACACCATAAAAGGAGACACAAACCAGGACATCGTAAACACTCCATTTAAAATAATGGGCTATAGGCCTAGTTCAGGTATATCATTATTAGTATGTTATACTCAACCTTGGGCAGAGAAGGCTTCTCTCTCCTCTCTCTCTCTCTCTCTCTCTCTCTCGCTCTCTCTCTCTCTCATCTCTCTCTCTCTCTCTCTCTCTCTCTCTCTCTCTCTCTTTCTCTCCCTCCCTCTCCCTCTCTCTTCCTTTCCCTCTCTCTCTGTCACATGCATTACAGTCGTGAATCAGAACCAGAAGTTTCTGGAGCCTCGGATCCGAGCAGTCCTCGGATCCATTGTGTTCTTTGGCTGAACAGCGTCCATCTTTCTTCTGCCGCGGACTGTAGAAACATATAATCAACCTAGGACATGTTCACACTTCAAAGTAGACGTGGCCTATTTCTGTACATCCTTTCCCCAACAAGCGTGCAGTTGGTACCACAGTTTAAATTACTGTCAGTCACGGCCACAAGGCCGCTGGTCTGTCTCATCTAGCACAGGGAGTCAGGTGGCTGAGCGGTTAGGGAGCTAGTAATCAGAAGGTTGACGGTTCAATTCCTGGCTAAGATAAATGACGTTGTGTCCTTGGGCAAGGCTCTTTACCCTACTTGTCTCGGGGGGAATGTTCCCTGTACTTACTGTAAGTCGCTCTGGATAAGAGTGTCTGCTGAATGTCTGTCTCATCTAGCACAGCACATCCAGCGGAGTGCCTGTCAGTAGATCTGCTCGGAACAGAGATGATCAATATCAACTCCAGTTGTTTTTGTTCCCTGTAGTCGGTCTGAGGCCTGTGTGTGTGCAAGGCGGCGTCTTTGCCTTGTGTTTCCTACTGTTGGTTATGTCATTTATCGCGTTATTTCGGATTTCGCAGAAAAAGTACCAGGGTAGTCAGGGTGGGAGTTTTGCAGAGAAAAGCCGTCTGAACAGACAGGTTTCCAGACGCACGGAAGAAAAACGCAGATTAGGGACCCAATCTGAGAGGAACCAGAGAAAGAAAATAAAGAAAATAATCTGTGGAAGGGGCAGGAAAGCAGGAAATTAGTAGAAAAACACGAGCTCGGCAGATCCCGGTTTCCTGTTGGGGGGGGGGAGGCAGGAGTAGGTTCGGGTCCTGTGCTACAGAGCCCCCATTGTGAGCAAGTGTGTTGAGGAGAGGTGGGAGTGTAGGGGCCCTCACACAGGGCCAATTCTGCTCAACTCTGACCCCCCCCCAACCCAACCTGCCCCCCCCCCTACAGGGGAAAAGCAGCTTGTAAAAAAAGAGAAAAAGGAAACTGTAAAAATAAACGAGCAAGAACCCCGGTGCGAGAGACGCCAACGAGACAGGAAATGACACGCGGCAACAAAAATGGTCTCCACTGACCTCTGTCGGGGACTGAGGTGCCAGTTTACCGCTCACATCCTCCCCTCTCTCTATCGCTCTCTTTCTGTCTCTCTCCCTCCCAAATAAACACTTGTTTCATGCCGAGGGAAGCTTCCTTGCGCTCGTCGGCGTCGACACGCAAACCGAGATACAGAACGAGGAGAACGAGGAACAAAATATTTTCCCGGAGGAACGTTTTCCTTTCCGCTTCATAAAAAAAAACCCTCGTCCCTTTTAACGCGAGAGAGAGAACAGGAAATTCTTGATTCCAGTCAGGCGATAATGAGCGGCCGTTCCCCAGCCCCGGCCGTCCTCCCGCCGGGCCCAGGGCCGGGGTCTGAACAATGTCCGAGGAGCACTCCAGGCCCCCGGCCACTGTGCTGCTGATAATGGGGCTCTCCAGGTCTGGAGTGCTTCACAGCCCTGCGTCTTAATAACGTCCCCTCTGGCTGCCCCGCGAGCACGTTGCTCCTCTCCTGGAGCAGGGGGTTGGAGGGGGTGTTGGAGGGGGTGTTGGAGGGGGACAGCAGGTTCTGGTGGCCCGGGCGTCCCAGGCAGAAATGACACTTCGGAGCTACCGAGAATCAACCAGTTGATTCGGAGAGGAAGCTCACAGGGGCTGGGGAGGAGGGTGGAGGAAGGAGGGAGGGAGGGAAGGAGGGAAGGAGGGAGGGAGGGAGGGGAGAGGGGTGGAGGGAGGGAGGGGAGGAAGGGAGGGAGGGCTGTGATAGATGGTCTTTAATGGCCTCCCCTGGTGTTAGGCCCAGCTGTAGCACACAATAACTCTCTCCGAGAGAGCGGCTAGGGTCTCGGGGGGGACGGGGGCAGAGGGCGCCCCGGACTGTGAGGGACCCCCGGCGTTCGAGTCCAGTCGAGAAAGCGACGCCTCTTCGCGTTGACGGGAGACGAGGGCCGAGGGGGTGAAACTGCAGTTGAACTTGTGGCTCTGAAGTGCCTCTGTTGGCCGAGGTGCTCCTCCACATTCCCCAGCTGGGTGATAAGAGAGTGTATCGGAGTGCGGCCTGTTGATATTGTGGGCCTTGAGCAGACGCCGCCACGACCCCTCAGAGGGGCTCTGTATGAAAGGGCAGATTGTGGGAGACGTGTAGACGTGCGGGTGCTTACGGAACTCGCTTAAGTTCTACAGATATTTGAAGCCGGCTGTTGACACTTTGAGAGACTCGCCTTCTCGTGGTTGAAGTGTGTGTGTGTGTGTGTGGGTGGGTGTGGGGGGGCTATGGAAGGCTCCTGTGATTTTGTGGCAGTATGTGGCACGGTCAGCATAAGTGCTGTGTCTCCGTCTATCTGGCAGTCATTAATGTGTTTTTGGGGGGCTTTATGGAATTGTTGTGCCAATCCGTGTCTAATGTGTGAGTGTGTCGGCGTGTGTTGGTGTGTGTTTATGTGTCTCTGTCTGCGCGTGTGGTGTGTGTGGGGGCGTGCGTGTATGCATGAGTGTGTGTGTGTGTGTGTGTGTGTGTGTGTCAGTAAGCGGAAGTTGTGGGCAGTGCCCCTCCTTTCATCACAGCTCTAATGAGCCCTGGGACACACCAGGACGGAAACAGCAGCATTGTTCCCCCCCCGCCCTGGTCAACAGCTCTGGCACAGCTACACACACACACACACACACACTCTCTCTCTCATCTCTCTCTCTCTCTCTCTCTCTCTCTATCTCTCTCTCGTGTCCCTCTCTCTCACTCTCTCTCTCTCTCTCTTTATCTCTCTCTCTGTGTCCCTCTCTCTCTCTCTCTCTCTCTCTCTCTCTCTCTCTGTGTCTCTCTCTCTCTCTCTCACATACACATAAACACACACACAAGCCCACCCACGTACACTATTTGGACGATTAAACGCATGAACCCCCTCTCACCCCTGCCCCCCTTTCCCTGCGTACACAGACTACCGTTTATAGGGGCAGCGTTGAAACACATACGACAAGGTAGCCCTCTGGGGAGCACGCTAGTCAGGGGAAAACATCTGGAAGGATCCTTGCAAGAGTGAAACTACTCTCGGAAACGTTTGGAGAGCCGCGTGGCAGCCATGTGCTGGGAGAGCGTGTCTGCTGGTCTCTCTGCTGGTCTCTCCCTCCCCCTGGTCTGCCTGCTCCCAGACACCAGACACATCGAGGCCTGCTGGCTTCTGGTCCCCCGCCAGATCAGTGGAGCTCCATCATTACGACCTGTCTAGAATGGACGATCCCCTCTCTGAATGATGGCAGCCCTCCACGGCTCCTCCACCAAACACAAGCCCCCGAGCGTCTAGTGCTCATGCCACACCACACTCCTCCCGTTTACTGGAAACCATTTTTCGAAATGATCTCTCGCCGCGATTCGATCCAAATAGCACGGCTCTTAGAGAGAGGACGAGCGGGGGAGGGGGGGGGGCTGTGGTTTGGAAGGGGGCTCATCCATGGTTAGGAGGAGCGTGGTTTGGAAAAGAGAGATAAGACTTCGCGGAGAATCGGGGGAAGAACGTCCCCCGAGGTTCTCTCTGCACCCCTGTTGCATGCTGGGAAGGGTCGGAACAGATGAACGTACGGCGAGTCCAGACATAAGTGTTGACGTCTGCGAGCTCCTGTAAGGATATCCTGCTCTGTGGTTAATCCCACGGGAGAAGGCATTCTTCATGCTGCAGGAACCAGGATCACATTCCCAGCTCATGTCACCATGTCACCCCCTGGCCCGGCCAATGACCATTCGTCTCCTGACCTCCTCCAACCTCGCGATTCCCGCCTGACCAATAAGCAAGCCTCCGTGAGCTTCGGGGGGGTTAATTTTTGAGGTTTTCAGGTTTGGTCGATGGACAGGGACACATGACTGAGTGGTTTAGCACATGGGAGTGGGCAAGGCAGGGGACGGGGGGGTGGAATGAGATGTGGCGGACGTTATGAAATGAGATCTTCAAAGGCCGTTAAAAGAAATGAATATTTATGGTTTGGCAATAGCTGGAGTAACTTTATCGTGGGAAGGGTCATTTTCAAACCAGCACAGAAAGAGTAAGTCTCTCTGAGATTACAGCCCTGGATTCCACCAATATTTTCTTTGGTGGAGTGTTCGCACCCTTGTGAGGGCCAACCCCAGGTGGCTGTGAGAGTTTGATTTCCAAGACATTCAAATACATAAATACCCCACTGTTTTAACTGCTCCAGCCATGTTGGGGGTATTCGTGTCCACTCCCATTCCTTCTAGACTTTTCCTGCCTCAGCAAAGCTGTCTCGGAAGTCTGTTCCGGCCTCTTCACTGCTATGAAAAGTCTAAAATTCCCCAAAGTTTAACTTTTGTTGTTTGATCAAATTCCTACTGCAACCCCAGTACCCTTCAGGAGTCCAGCCAGCTTATGGGGATAGACAGGATGTGTCCACTCCCATACATGTTAATCTCCAGTTTCTCCCAGGTTGAATCCAGATCATTCATTCCTCACACATGTTGGCCCCGTGACCATTAACAGTTTATCTGTTGGACCCAAACCACACAGTAACCTGCAGTCCTTATAGGAATGGATCCAGGCCTTGTCTGCTGATGATGAAAGCTCAAGGTTGTCATATTTTGCTCCAGTTTTCTCGCTCTAACCGTCTGTCTCTTTGTCCTTCTCTGTCTGCTCAGGGACCTCAGGGACAACCTCATCAGCACCATCATGCCCGGAACCTTCCAGAGTCTGTCTGAGCTCCGCAAGCTGTAAGTTGATACGAGTAAACTGTCATCGCTACGGCGCAGGCTATTAAAGGGCAGGGCCGTATATTTCACCGTTAACATAAGCACGAGTCATATGAACAGCTTCCAGAGGCACATTGCTTTCACAACCGTTCGAGAACGCCTTTCTAAAACGCTGTGTCCTTAAGAAGCAGTGGGCCGAAGTACCAGCAGCCAGTATTTAGATTCCACTTGGAGCCCACAGTTTCCCCCACACGGCTTTGGAAGGCCAAGGAAACACAATAGCCGTGTGTTGTTTTGGCACAGTCTCAAGTCGTGCATCCAGCTCGTAGCGTCTGTGTGTGGAGGCCGGGGGTGTCTGAGCTCGGTGTTGCTGCCGGGTCGAGGTTCGTTTCTAACGGGGGCTTCCGGGACGACGTGTCTGGTGCCCCCCGGCCTCGCCGCCATGAAAACCTCAGGGTGTCTCCCAGGCCCCTCACTCGTCATTGATTGTGACAAGGCAGCGGTTCCAGAATTCCAATCGTCTGGCTCGCTGTGTCCGGGCCCGGTCACGCCGCGGTCGGGCTCCTCTCCTCCGCCCCGCGCCGCTTGACTCTCCTTCCCCTCTCCCCGCCTTGTGTTTTCCCTGCGAGGTCTGGGGCTTCTCCAAACAAACAAGCCAGATATAAACACACGGGGTCTGGAGACTCTGGACGGAGCTCTGCTGGCTTGCGTCAAAGCGGCAGCGGGCCCCAGAGCTGGGCCAGAGCAGAGCGAAGGGTCGGAGGTTTCGCTCCGCCAGTGACGGAGGTCTCGCGGAACTTCTCCAGATAAGGGAAAGCGATCAGCGAGAGCTGCCGGGAAGAGCTTGGACGTGTGTTTTGTTTACCCCCTGCAACCGCCAAATAACTGTCAGGGAGAGTGGGAATTGTGAGAGATTACAGACTTGCATGATAACAATGCAGTTCATGACAAGGTCTTGAGAATACTTTCGAAGTGCTTCAGTGCACTTTTGTGAAATCCCGTCAGCGGAGTATAGTTTGAAAGTGTTGAAGAAATCCAATCGGTGACGATATGTCCGCCATACTACAATAATCCCTCCTTCCTTCTGTCTCCCTCAGAGATCTCTCCAACAACCGGATTGGCTGCCTCACCGCCGACATGTTCCAGAGCCTCACCAACCTCACCAAACTGTAAGAGGAAGTTACATCAAACTCACGCCCCTCACGTCATGACGATGACTTGATGTATTGAGGGAGTTTAGTGTATTCAAAAAAACAAAACCTTTCCAAATTTAAATACAGACTATTCATTGACTTTAACCTCCCAAACAGTGTCAGAATTATGCATTTCTCATGTTCTATACGTTCTATATGCACTATTGAGATGTCACTTTGGATGTCTGCTAAATTATTACAATTGTATGTGTAATGTAGAAACCTCTCTGGCAACATCATATCTACTTTGGACCCAGGAGTCTTCCAAGAGCTGCCTTCTCTCAAGCTTGTGTAAGTCCTGCATTTTACCATTATCATCTAGTATTTATGTTTATGAGATACAAATGTCCACAGAAATGTACATAGTAATATCACTAGGAAATAGGCTTTCACTTGAAGAGAACCGTTTTAGCTACCGAATCCTTTTTTCCCCTCACTTGACACGTTAATCCCATAATGCACCACCAGATAATTTACAGTAAATCCTCTGGTGGGAAGCGTGAGACGTTCGAGTTCCCCCCACCCCCCCCGCCCCCCGCCCTCCGCCCGCACTTCCTCAATCCCCAGCTCCCCAGCAGAATGGTGTATAGTAAAAAGCCCCTCCTCTCTCCAATCAGGAACTTCAACTCGGACTTCCTGTCATGTGACTGTGGTCTGCGCTGGGTTCCGGGGTTCTTCCGCACCAGTACGGCTCGGCTGGGGGACGAGACGCTCTGTGCCTATCCCCAAGAGCCTCCAGGGAAAGCCGTTGCGTGGACTGAGGGAGAGTCAGCTGAACTGTGGTGAGAGACCAGCGGTGGTGTTTATGTTTACGTTTAGGAACAGGGCAGTTCACCACCCCTTCTGACACTCTTCTGACACCCTCAAAACAGAAACACAACGACAGCAAAAAAAAATACACATTGACGGAAAACACAGTGACTACAACCTACAGTGACATCATCGTTATTCTCTCCTCAAAACAAAACAAAACAACATTCCCCTCAGTCTTCAGATCCCAGAAACAGCAGACTCAAACAGTAATGGCTTCCTTAGTGAAGAGAGAGAACGAGGGATTTCGTGTTTGGTGGGGGTGGGGAGGGTCTCATCTACCTGTCGCCTCCTCCTCTCACCTCCTCCCCTTCTCCCCCCCCCCTCTTCTCCTCCCCCCTCCCCCCTCGGCCCTCAGATGGTCCCCTGGAGCTCCACACCTTGTCCCTGCTGCCCCTCCCAGCGCCAGGTGGTCTTCAGAGGGGACCGGCTGCCTTTTCACTGCACCGCCGCCCTGGTGGACAAGATCACATCCCTCCACTGGCGCCACAACGGCCGACCCGTGACCTCCGACCCTGAGACGGGCGTCCAGTTGGAGAGCAGCGTGCTGCACGACTGCACCTTCATCACCAGGTGAGCAGCGGCGGGGAGGAGCCTTGGGAGGGTTTTGTTGGACGTTCTACCTCACGTTCTTAACCCCCCCCCCATCCCCCACTACTCGTTTAGAACCCTTGGCAACCTGTTCCTGTATTACACTCTTCTTGGATCCTGGAATGCTGTTGTCAAATCCAAATATGCCTTTGGTTTGGTTTTGATGCGGGGACGTCAGTGACTCATGTGATGTCGTGTCCCGTGTGTGTGTGTGTGTGTGTGCGCGCAGCGAGCTCCTGCTCCAGAACGTGCATGTGGAGGCCAGCGGAGAGTGGGAGTGTGTGGTGGTGACGGGGCGGGGCAACACGTCTCGCAGCGTGGAGATAGTGGTGCTGGAAAACAGCGCCTCCTTCTGTCCAGAGGAGAGAGTCACCAACAACAGGGGAGAGTTCAGGTTTGTGCGACTCTGTTAATATCATAGCAAGACCCTGACCTTAGCTCATTGTCTACCAAACAACTAATAAAGCTTGTGATATACAGTACTGAGTCTTAGGCACCCAAGTTTTTCGTACATAAATAATGTCTTTTTTTTCTTCTTCTGTGTTTGTGTGGCAGTATATCAGTGCAATGTTTCATTTTTTTTTAAAATAAAAGTATTCGTGCCCAAGACTTTTGCACAGTGCTGTATCTGACATATTCAGAGTGTTGCTGGGATTGTCTCATCATTCTTCTGTTGTGTTTGACTCAGGTGGCCGAGGACCCTGGCAGGGATCACCTCCCACCAGTACTGTCTGCAGCTGCGGTACCCCTCCCTGTCCATAGGGGGCGGTGTGGAGAAGAAGGCGTCGCGCTACTGCGACCGCACAGGGAGCTGGGAGGAAGGGGAATACACCAACTGCCACTACACCAATGACATCACGCGGGTCCTGCACACCTTCATCCTGGTGAGAGCCGGGGTCACGTGTCACACACACCGACGACGCCCGTCACGCTTTCATTCCACTTCCTGGTCAAGTATCTGACGAAATGAATGATCAGTATATCCCTTTCATCCGTTCGTCCAGATGCCCGTCAACGCCTCCAACGCGGTGACTCTGGCTCACCAGGTCCGCACCTACACCCTAGAAGCAGCTGGCTTCTCTGACTCCATGGACGTCCTGTACGTGGCTCAGATGATGGAGAAGTTCATGCAGTACGTCCGGCAGCTCCGAGAGGTTCGTCATCTGAAGACTGAAGCTTGTATATCCATCTGAAAACAATATCATATCACCATTCATTTCTATCACGGAGTATGTAAAGACAGTGCGTTTTACCATGGTCGTATAGTGTATATAGAAATGGATGTAAGCGTGTGTTTGTGTGTGCGTGCGTATGTGAGTCGGGATTGAACCCGAAGCTCACGTCTCACGTCTGGGTGTGTGTGTGTGTACTAGCTGTCGGAGGTGCTGGTGGAGATGGGCAGCAACCTGATGCAGGTGGACCACCAGATCCTGGCCGATGCTCAGAGGGAGAAGGCAGCCTGCAGCTCCCTCGTCCGCTCCCTGGAGACCCTGGCCTGGCCCCAGCTCCACAGCCACGCCCAGGACCTCTCCATGGTAACCCCTACTCATCCAACACTAACACTGCACTCGTGGCTTTAATGTTGACGTTGGACTAGATTAGGGTGACGATTCAGCGAGGAAGTTAAGCTCTTCGGTTAAATGATGTGTAATTGTTGCACTTTCTGGTCAAAATACACACCCGTTCCTTGGCTTTAACTATAAAGCTAGTAGGACTAGCAGAAAATCACAGGTAACAGTGAGACAACAGTAATGAACCCCTCCCCTGCTGTTTCGCCACAGATCTCCAGGAACATCGTGATGGAGGCGCACCTGATCCGGCCCGCCCACTTCACCGGCATGAGCTGCACGGCGTACCAGAGGCGGGACCCCGTCGCCGGGCGGCCCCGGGGGCAGAGGGGGGGGCAGAGCCCGGCCAGGAACAGCCGCTTCGCTTCCGCTGCACCACGGGGACCCACAACACCTCCCTCCACAGCTTCCCCCTCAAGGTGAGCAGGGGCTGCGCAGAGCGACGCCGTGCCCTCGCAACGCGCGTTCGAACGTCGTCGGAATGGCGACTGGTTCGACCTGCCGCCCGTCCTACGTGGCGCTGATGATAAATGAGTAGAGAAGTGTAGCACTGTATTTTTAAGCCAACAAAATAAGTGACAAAAACAGCAAAGCATACGAGTAAAGCAATGACAAAGGCTACTACATGTACAAAATGATACAGGGTACTGAATGAAACATCAGTGTAAATCAACACAGATACAACGTGGTGTGTTTGTCTCCAGAACGCGGTGGCGCTGGCCTCCGTGGCTCTCCCGGCCTCCCTGTTCCCCCCAGACGCCCCCTCCGACTGCAAGCTCCAGTTCGTGGCCTTCAGGAACGGACGTTTCTTCCCCGCCCCGTGGAACTCCAGCACTCCCGGAGACCCCGCCAGTCAGCGCAGCGTCAACTCCCCGGTCGCCTACGTGGGCCTGGGTAAGCTAGGGAGCTCGGCTCTGACGACCGAACGCCAGCGCACGCCCCGTGACAAAGCCCGAGTTCGTTTAACGTCCTCTTAACGAGGAAGTGCCCCTCTCTTACTCCTCCTGTTCCCCCCTGGCAGACGGATGCAGCATGTGGAACCACTCGGAGCCCGTGGTGGTGTCCCTGCGTCACTCGTCCACAGGAAGTGACCCGGTGGCGGCCCACTGGAGCCAGCGCTCCCCGGAGCGGCCGGGTGGGTGGAGCCAGGAGGGCTGTCACCTGATCCACAGTGACCGCACCACCTCCACGCTGCGCTGCTCTCTCCTCGGGAACTACGCCATCCTGCAGGTACCATCCTCCACGCTCTCTCCGGGGGCATGTCTAGCATCATTACCCGAGCGGGATGATTCGCTTATGTTCTCTCCTCCTCTTGAGTAAGTGTCTGAGTTAAGATGCACCTTGTTGAGTTCATCGGAGTTAATTGGAGGTGATCTCCCCAGGTGCCTGACTTCCCCAACCCGACCCTGGTGCCGGTCAGGGTCCTCCACCCTGTGGTGTATGCCTGCACCACTGGGGCTGCTCCTGTGCCTCTTCACCATCATCATCACACACATCCTCCACCACAGGTAGGGTGTGTGCGTGCGTGTCTGTTCGTAGGTGTTCGTCCAGTGTGAGTGTGCGTGTGTGTGTGTTCATTCTGATCCACAGTGGGACTGCATGACTTAAAAAACATGTACTTTTTTCCCCTTCTAGCTCCATACGCATATCCAGGAAGAGTTGGCACACGCTACTCAACACCTGCTTCCACATCGCCATGACAACGGCGGTGTACGCGGGCGGCATCACTCTGACCGGCTACCCGGTGGTGTGCCAGGCGGTGAGCACCTCCTCTCTCATTCCCACGCTACGGATAATCATTTCAACATGCGTGTGTGTGTGTGCTCGTCGTGTACGTGTCCGCGTGTCTTCGGACCCGTGTCGATGACTCTGACCCCGTGTGTGGCTGTCCGCAGGTGGGCATCGCCCTCCACTACTCCTCCCTGTCCAGCCTGCTGTGGATCGGGGTCAGCTCCCGGGTCCTCTACAAAGAGGCGGTGTGGAGAACACCCCGGCAGACGGAGGGAGAGTCCCCTGTTCCGCCCACGCAGCGGCCCATGCTCAGGTCAGTGATGTCATCAGAGCGAGACAGAGCTCCTCTCTGTGCGGGTCGTCAGTCACGGCCATCCAGGTCGGTGTTGAGGATGGGTGGGAGGGAGGGAGGGACACCACCATCAAGTGACTGGATTCATATGACGGGGGGGGCCACCCAAACTGTATGGCATCAAAGGGCGGCATTGTGTGGCAGCGAGCAAAGCCGCTCGTGTTTTTTGAGGAGACCTTGTAAAGGCAGCGGAGAAGCCCGCCGGGGCACAATGGAGCCGCAGAGACAGATGCGGCGGGGGAGGGGAGGAATGCAGGAACAGGGGATGAGAAAGGTTGGGGAGCCTGTCGTAAATCTGAGCAGGGTGATGGAGAGGGCACACTGTCGCCCGTCGTGACCCCCCCTCCCCTTTCTCTCCCTCTCCCTCCCCCGCCTCACCTCCTCTCTCCCTGTCCTCCTACTCCCCCTCTCCGCTGCGCTCTGAAACTGTAGAGAAGCAGCTGATCCCCCCCCCCTGTCCTCCCCCCTCCCCCCCCCCTCCCTCACCTTCTGACCCCTAAGCGGTCATCGTCACGGCTGTGACAAATCACTCCCTCGTGAGCTCGTCTGGTCTCTGTCACACTGTGTCATCCCAGAGAGGGGGACCCAAGCACATCACTCAGGTCACACAGCGACACGTCACAGTGTTTGTCATTGCATACTGTGCTTAAGAAATATGGACCGAGACCCCATACTCACAGTGTCCCTTATAGAATCCCTCTCATAAATGGGTCAACAATGGTCATTTCCATCAAACGGATCCATTGCTTTTGGTGGTTGTTGTCTTTGATCCCCTCGACTTATACCTGGGGGTCAGATGGCTGAGCGGTTAGGGAGTCGGGACTATTAATCAGAAGGTTGATGGTTCGATTCCCGGCCGTGGCTAAAATGACGTTGTGTCCTTGGGTAAGGCATTTCTCCCTACTTGCCTCAGGGAGAATGTCCCTGTACTTACTGTAAGTCGCTTTGGATAAGAGCGTCTGCTAAATGTATCTTTTACTTTGCAGGTTTTACTTGATCGCCGGTGGAGTTCCTCTCATCATATGTGGGATTACAGCAGCTGTCAATGTCAATAACTACGGAGACAACAGCCCTTAGTGAGTCTCACACTACCACCCTCCGGCATGTTGGCTCTTGGCTCTGTAATCGTCCATATATCTAATACTGCACTGGATATTATAGTGAGACGCCTGCTCCCACAGAGCAGTCCCTGTTCAGCATGGGACCCTCCTGACCTCTTTATTGTTGTTTTACAGCTGCTGGCTGGTGTGGCGGCCCAGTTTAGGGGCCTTCTTTGTCCCGGCGGGCTTGGCGGTACTGGTGACCTGGATCTACTTCCTGTGCACTGTCTTTTGTCTGAGGCACCGGGTGGCCAAAGAGTGCCCAGGGGCCCCCCTGCCCTCGCCCGCGCCCGAGACTCAGCCCGCCCTGGGAGGCAGCACCAGCCTCCTGTCCACCGACTCCGCCGTGGTTACCGTGAGCCCGGGCATGGTCCAGGAAGACCTCTACTCCCTGAAGACGCAGTTCCTCGTTCTGGTGGCCACCCACTTCCTGTTCCTGGCCATGTGGAGCTGTGGGGCCATGGCCATGTGGCTGGTGGGGCTGCGCGGCCTGCTGTTCAGCTGTCTGTACGGGGTGGCTGCCGTCGTGCTGGGGGTCTTCCTGGTGGCCCACCACTGCTTCCGGCGCCTGGACGTGCAGGCTGCCTGGCTGGCCTGTTGCCCGGGTTACCGCCGCTCCCAGCCCATGCAGAGCTACACCTGCTCCGCCGTGAACGGGGTGCAGACGTCCGAGCAGGGGTCGCAGCTTTTCATTGGTTGCCACCCCCCGGGCGACCCTCATAGCTCCTCCTCCGCCAGGTCCTCCTCCACCCCCAGTGGGATCAGCAGCATCAGCCCGGGGCCTTGCAAGCTCACCAACCTGCTGCAGGTGACCCAAGACAATACCAACCACGTCCACGCCCCACGAGCCCCCGCAGGCACCAACACCAGCGCGGACAACAGCAAGCCAGCCAATAACGTCCTGCCCACCATAAGCGCAGCAGCCCCCGGGCAGCCTCAGAGGAGGAAGGTCAGTGGCAGAACTAAGCAAGGCGGCGGCCAGTATCACCATCGAGGTGAGGGCAGGGGTCACTATCGTCTGAAGGCTCTGCGGGCGGCGGGGGGAGGGGGCAGCATGGGGGCTCTGGGCCCCGCTGGGACGGGGGAGCACCACCTCACGGCACACCCGGCTCACAAACAGGCCACGAGCGAGAACGGCAGCGTCCACCACAGCCTCTCCGAGAGCCAGGGCAGCCCGCTGACCAACGGGAGGCGAGTGGGCGAGGCGCTGGCTACGAGTCCCTCAGAGGGAAGCGACGGGGGAAGCAGCGGCAGCCGCAAGCCCTTCCCCCTGCTGCCCTCCGTGGCCACCAGGGCGGCGATGCAGGGCGCCCAGAGGCGAAGCGCGAGCCGGGACAATCTGAAACTGGCGGCGGCCGTCGAGCGCGAGTCCAAGCGCAGCTCGTTCCCGCTCAACAGCATCATCACCGCCGCCGCCGCCGCCGTCACCGTGCCGGGGGCGGCGGCCACCAACGGGGCCGTCAAGAGCGCCACGCTAGAGCTGGAGCAGGACACCAGCGGCACCGACCACTCTCAGAACTCTGTAGGCATGAAAAGCGGTTTGTGGAAGAGCGAAACCACAGTATGACCCCTTGAGAGTGGAGCCAGACATGTGTTTGGTAGGATTTGGTTATGATTGAATGGTATGTTGTGTTGAACCTGATCAGCCAAGCTGGTAAAGATTATAAAGGAAGCCAGGAACTTAATCTGGCACTCTCGTCTAAGCGTTGGGTTTGCTGTAAACCGTTGTTTGTGCTAAACAAGGCTATTCATTTTGCTTATTTCAAAACCAAAACGGTCTTTAACTTCGATTTATACTACATTTCACAGGAATCAAAGTCTAAAATTGACATAAAATGTTGATTGTTCTGAGACATTAAAACAAAAATGCATTATTTCATTTGTTCTCTTAATTCTATGCATATTGACTATAGCACGAAATGGAATCCAAGATTGTTCATTTTCACATTATAGGCGTATGCATTTCCTTTGTGGAGTGTTCTGCTCTTAAGATCTTTGTAAGTTGTTTTTTTGGCATGTAGTTGTGTATGCACTTGTTTATATTTGCTTGTGTTTGTGTGTCTTTGTGTGTGTGTGCGTACGTACGTGTGTGTGAGAGTGTGCATTTGTGTGTGTGTGCATGTGTGTGTGTGTGTGTGCATGTTGGTGTTTGTTTGTCCAAAAAGCTAGAAAGAGAGAATATGCATTTGAATATGTTACCTTTTTTACTTCAATGTATTGTGATATGCGCATTAGCACTGAGTTCTGCCCCCCTGCCTTATAAAAAACGTTAAAAAAATTAGCAAGACCATAATCTGAGCAAATGGACAAAAAAATATTTTCTTTCACTCAATTAGTATCACGCTGTAACAACTTCTCTTTTTTTTTACTGTGAACAGCATTTTCTCATTTGGGCTCAATATATACCAGTTGTAGACTTTGTAACCGACTTTTCAATATTAATTTCCATAGTGTTTCTCCTGTTTTGCTCTGAATTCTCATTCATGCTTTGATGAATGTAGGCTACACTGCCCCCTGCTGGATTACAAACAAACTGCGCATGCACTGATGCAAACATAGGACTCCCATAAGCTATATTAGAAACATGAGTTTGTCATCTCATACAGGGAGAAAAACACACAGAAATTGTGTGTAGTGTGCCTCTAGATATATCATATGCAATAGGTAAAAATTAACATACAGAATCCCCAACACATTGAGTTCAGAAGAAGTTTCTCATGAATTGTCCATATTTATACGCAGTGAAAAGAGTTTTGTGGTTGTCCTTTTTCTCAGAAGCTCACGACAGACTTTCATGTCGATATCACATGGTAACTTTCTTGGAGAAGTTTAAAAAGATTGTAGATTTACATTTCTGTCGATCAGCGTGACCATGCAATCTTTTGTACCCGCATGGTTCCCGCTTACACATACCGATGTGTCAATGTGCCAGTCGCTCAGATGTGTTCAGGGAAATGTTTGTGCCAAAGAATTGTGTGATATAGGATGAACAACATAAGCTTTAATGTTTAGGAATCAGACTGAACATAATGTTTATTATGCATCCTCAACTGCTCTCCTTAAGGATTATTAAAACAATTGATGTTCCATATTTTCTATTGTCTAACAAAAGGAAAGGAAATGATGAAATATGAAATTGCCTAACTTATAGTTACAGTGGCAGGCCACAGCATAATTACATCTGAGTGTTAAGACTCCATCTGCGCAAATGCTCTCCCGCTTAAATGTCACTAACACTGACTCACTGTCACTTATGGGTGTGATCTTCAAATTAGCTGACTACAGGGCGTCAAAGATATCTGTTGAAAGGATCTAGGAATGTCTCGTAGACATGTTCGGCAATGTGTTTTGATGCAGGTTGTTTCAGTGTAAATACACACTCATTCCAATTGGTCCCTTAATGAAGAAAGTTTTGTTCTTAACTCTCATCTCGTTATGAAAAAGGGAGATTTCAAAATGTGTGCATATATTTATATTTTCATTTGTCAAAATGACTCCATTAAATGTTTGTTACAAACTGTTTTAATTCAGTAATATATTGTTCAAGAAACTCAGACTGTGCCTTACAAAAAAATATCCGATGCAAAATAAACAAGAAAAGAAAGTGTGAAACTGTATCTCGTCTGTGACACAGTGACTGCGTTGAAATAGTATGTCTTTAAAGGGTACAATAACTACTGGAAAAGCAGCTTTAGTTTGGGCTTTAAACAATTATCTGTTTATCTATTAATGACAGACGGTTCATGAACTACGCAGTTCCTTAGACACATTGCAACTATGGTAACAGCTCCCCATCCAATCATAGAAGTCACAGATGTTAGTGACTCAGATGTTTGCCAATCACGATGCTTATATTAGAGTATGGGTGGGAACGGTCGTTAATGAGGAAGTTGACTTTTCCTACAAAGAGGCCTGCCAAGGGTTTCACAAGGCTTGTCGAAATAGTTAACAAGCTAGTCTAGCAAAGGAGACTGGCTTCGTTGTGGGACTATAGTATCGTTTAATAGCAAGTATTAAAACCTACATTTTTTGCTATTTAGGTTACTCGGTGTACGCTAGCGTACGTGGTTAACAGGATAGTGCTAGCTGGTTCTAGATAAGGACTAAGCGGTGGAGGCTAGCTCAGCTAGTAGTGCTACCGAGGAGTCATTAGGGAGGCGTATCAAGTGTTAAGACATGAAACCTTGTAGCGTCACTGCATAAAGGTTCCAGAGTTATCCAGCAAACACGGCTGGGCAGTAGGTAACGTTAGCCGTTAGCTTGAGCAACACAACGCGATAGACGTGGGATACTTTTCAGGATCAGCTTGCCGTCACTTCAAACGGCGTAGGTACTGTACAGTCCTGTACTAGTTATTTGTTGTCGACTTTAACAACTGGCAGTTTAAACATGTCTCTAGGTGACCAAAGCCAGCAGTGGTATCCCACAAGTGTTCAGGTAACGGTGCTACAGGGTCGGAATTTGCGCATCAAGGGAAAGAATGGGAACAAATGACGCCTATGCCATTATGCAGTTGGCAAAAGACAAGTTTTCTACCTCCGTTGCCGATAAATGTGTGGCCCCTGTTTGGAAGGAAGAGGCTACGTTCGATTTGCCACTGTTCCATCAAAGCAATGCTGAACGCTGCACACTTCATATCATAGTTATGCATAGAGCACAGGTGGGACTTGACAAGCACCTGGGACAAGCTGTGATCAACCTTATAGAGCTTCACGACAACAAATCTCGCAAAAAAACCGAGTAAGTAAGCTACCACCATGTGAGTTGCACTGCACAATGCTGCTACTATGTTTGAAATGTTTTTTGTTTGTTATGAAATCCAGCCAAAAGTTATTAAAGTTTTGTTTGCATTTCACATCCTCACCAGTTTACGAACGTCAACACAGATACGACAGAGCTGTAGCCCTTTTCAGTCTGTGTGAACCGAAACAGCAAATCTATTTGGAATCAATCCTGCTAAAGCTAGGCTGTGAATATAATTTGACTATTCGCTAACCTCTCCCCTATCTTCCACCTGATTAGAGTTAATACCATAGCTGGATTGGGTCACTTTACTGATAGACTAGACCAGCAGGTCAAACCACATTCCTATCATTACCAGTGTTCTTCCAGGTCCGAGATATTATAACGTTTATTTAATAAACGTTTTTACTCACCTTACTCTACTTTCATGTCAGTGACGTAAACAGTGGACAAACACCCATTTATTTTCATGATTTAACATTTGTTTGCAGGCATCAAAACAACATTTATTTTAGATTAGTTGACGCAAACAACACACACCCTTTTCCACATAATGGCATCTTAATCATCTTCTTCCACGTCATGACAATAAAAAGAACAGCCTAGTTACTAGGCCCTAGTACATGTGTTCTCTGGTCCAGTATTAGCCTATGCCTAAAGTGGAAAAGTAGGATCCTATAGTTATGAGTCATTAGTGCTTAGTATCACTGTTTCAAGGGCAGTCTACTTAAATTACATCACTCTGTGTTTACAGGACTAAACGTCCTGTAATCTTATCTTTCGTTTACTCAGTCAGTTTATTCAGCCTCGACTTTTTATGACAAGGTTCAGGGACTGCACTGCCCAGTTTCTTCCCTGACACAGTACATTTCCCCCTACCACAAGCCCTTTTCTCACTCTTTCACAGCAAACGTGTCAGATGTCCCCCTGATGTTCTTCAGAGTTAGGTTACTGGCATACTCCAGGGTCCTGTTGAGGTGTCAGGGCCAGATACTGAAGTCAGGCAGACGTGTGCGTGGGAGCAGGTGTGGTCCTCTCCATTGGAGAGTGGAGGGTGTTGTCAGTTGATGACATCATGTGAACAGATGAACACACATATTCCAAGGGCCATGGACTGGGGTCATCAGCCAATCGTATCATCAACAGTCATGTTTAACAATAGGGATGATGCTAGAAACTAGGCCTTGTACACACCTAGCACATTCCACTACTACAAGTGAAGTTAAATCGTATTCAATCTTTTCTAGTCTAGATTCAAATGTATGGTCGTCGAATTTTCATAATGGAGCTGCCTGAGGGCTGTCGGTCTGCACAGTTAGTTCCATATCACATACCATGAGCTGAATGTAGCTTCCCTATGTTAACCATTAGGTTCATGCTTAGAGAAGTGACACTTTCTCTCATGTCGAGAGAACTGGTTGAACAAGAACTGCAAGGTATTGTGTTCTCTGTAAACACCATCATCGGTGCAATTTCACAGACTGTTCCTTTCACTCTGCAGCTAAACTTAACCTGCTTTTAATGAACTCCTAACTTTGGAGATTGAGAAGGCTGGTTGATTAAAGGGAACTCTCTTGTGATTAGCCATGTAGTCCCATTGTTCTGTGTTCACTTAGACCCCACCGTAGTACTGGTCCTGGTTTGTTCCTGTTTGACTTGGCATAGCTTGTCCTAGGAGGCGAGATAAGGAATGCTTGTCCCGAGAAATTGCTCTGTTTTCATTACATGTCCTAGGAGGGCCTCCTTACAAGCTTGCATAGCTTCATGGAATGCAGGTTTCCTCCCCTGCATGTTTCCTGATTATTTTCCCAGAAGAATCTGGCTGGATTTGAGTTTATTCCTACCAATACAAATGTGTTGAACTGTAGATGAACCTCACAACAATGTCTGTCAGACTTGGAAAGTCAGACTGTTGTTGTGCCAGTGGCTTAATCTACCACCACGTGGCAAATATGTTTCAGAGTAACATATCAAGTTTTACAGGAATACTCATGACTTATACAGAGCAAAGTATCAAACCACCATTCCATTTAACAGCGACCAGCCTGTAGGGCATGTCAGGGCATGAGATAACTGTGAAAGATAAGAGATTGAAATCAAGGACAGTCGTCTGAAATCAAGGACAGTAGTCTGTCAGGGTGGCACAGCTGACCTGTCTAACTCGGCGTAGGGTTTTGTAAAGGATAATGAGGTGTTTGTTTCCACGGTATCTTTTGCACACAATACTAGATTATAATTGGTTCCATTGAAAACAAGATCCCATTGGCTGAGGGCACGTCTTTATCTTTAAGTGGAGCCCCTTCAGACTTTAGTGAGAAGGATTGGTGTTAGCCAGGCAAGTCGGCTGTACTTAAAATCACTTGTTTCTCCTCCTAGGTGGGCTAAATGAATGTGACAAACGTCAGGCCTGATGTTGTAGACAGTCGATAACCCATGAGCAGTGTGGACAATCACACAAAACGCAGAGTGACAAGCCGACTGTGCTTGTTTTGATTATGCTAAGGGTCTCTCCAGAACACTTGCTTTGTGCAGTTGATTATTTCGAAGCGTAAGGAGATCAGGACCCAAATCCGGAATTTTCTGCTAAATCTGATCCGTCGGCTGTGCCCAGTTGGTGCCAGTACAGTACTTCCCTGAATGATCCATCAGCCTCTGGTCTGAAGAGAGAAACAAGCCCACACCCACTAAAACCTGTAATGTGTTTAACACTATTGAAGCATGGACTTCCATTGTCGAAGGGATTTGGCACATGGGATTTTCTCTGTCAGATTTCAAATTACAGGCTGGCCTACAGGGTGTTACTGTCTGTGTACGTTTGACCCCATTTCACATTTCTCCCTAGGCGATTCGTGCTGTTGTTCTTTGCTAAATATTGTCTGTACAGAGAACAATACCATAGTGTGCAGTGATATCATTGTCGATAGTAGATTTTCTTTCACGCTTCATTGTCTAATATCATCTCCCTCGCTCCTGCTCTCTCACTGTCACTCCTTTGTCTCTCTCTCTCTCTCTTTCCTGCCCTCTCTCTCTCTCTCTCATATCTGCAGTTGGTTCAAGCTGGTTGACAAGCATGGCAAAGAAGACAAGGTACGAGGCGAAGTGTTGCTGGACATCCAGTTCATGAGGAACAACCTGTCCGCCAGCATGTTTGACCTCTCGATGCAGGACAAGCCCCGCTCCCGCATCTCCAAGCTGAAAGACAAAGTCCGGGGGAAGAAGAAGGAGGGCTTCTCCGACTCTGCCTCGGCCATCGTGCCCTCGGTCAGCCAGGTTCTGACGGACAGCGAGGGGGAGGAAGGCAGACACCTCGACTCTCCAGAGGCCAAGAAGAAGTCCAAGCTCAAATCTCTCTTCACCCCCAAGTCCAACTTGCAGCGCAACATCTCCCAGTCCATGTCCACACTGGGGACTCTGCCTGAGAAGAACTCTTCCCTGAGTGGGAGTCGCTCATCAGGTCTCAATGTCGAATCTCCAGATGGTAAGCCTACCAATTCCTATATGGTGCTGAATCCTTTTATTTTAACGATCAATTATAATATCTGATTTGTTTTTCTCCATTCGTCTTATAACGCCCACTCCCTCTCCTGCCGTGCCGTCTCTTTCCACAGTGAAAAAGAAGTTCAAGTTCCTGGGCCATAAGCGCACAGGCAGCAACGACAGCAAGTTGTCCATGGGGCCGTTCTCCCTGCTGGGCCGCTCCAAGCAGAGTGCCAACGACCAGAACAACCTGTGCATCAACGGCAACCACGTGTACGAAGAGGAGGCGGAGCCAAAGTCCGGCTCCACCCTCAGCCTCAACAGCTCCGGCCAGGGCTCCGTGGAAGACGTTCGCCGGCACGACTCGGACGCCGACTCCCTCAAAGGCCTGTCCGTGCCGTCCTACCGGCAGGACCCTGCCGACAGAGACCGAGCCCTGCTGGAGCAACGGCGCCACCAGGAGGAGGAGGAGAGGAGACAGGCGGAGGAGAGACGCAGGGCAGACGCCAAGAGACTGCAGGAGGAGGAGGAGGAGGAGGAGCTCCAGACGGAGCAGGAGAGGAAGAAGAGGTTCCTGGAGGAGGAAGCGCGGAGGAAGAAGCTGGAAGAGGAAGAGAGGAGGAAGAGAGGGAAAGACGAGGAGGAGGAGAGGAGGAACAAGTCCAAAGAGGAGGAGGCGGAAGAGAGGAGGAGACAGGGAGAGGAGCGCCGGCGCCTGCAGGCGGACGAGGAGCGTCTGAGGCTGGAGGAGGAGCAGAGACGGCAGGAGGAAACCAAGAGGGAGGAGGAGAAGAAACGCCAGGAGGAGGCCTCCATGTCCGACAGGCTGTCCACGCTGTTCGGCATCATCAAAAAGAAGGAGGAGCCACAGCAGCAGCAGAGCAGCAGCACTAAGGAGGAGGTGCCCAAGCCAGCCCCCCGGAAAAGCCCCGGAGATTCTGAAGTCCCCGGCCCTCGCCACTCCTCCAACCCGTTTGAAGAGATCCCCCTCAGTCCGGACGCCCCAAACACTTCTGAGGAGACCCCGGCTCATCCTCAGAAACCACCGCGAACCGCCCAGGTTCCCTCAGCCATGGTGTTCCTCAATCGCACAGCCAAGGTGTCTGCAGTCAAGCCCAGGTAGGTCACACACACACCACAGTACTCTTGTCTTTGAGATGCAACCTATATGATTAGTCTACTTGCAAGTTTGGCTCTTTCCACAGCCATTTCAATGTATGTTTTCTGATCTATTATAGCTTGCTGTTTGTCAAAATGTCGCTCATTTCTTCTTGACTTCACTCCTTGTCAATGATCTGATCACCTCACTTCTGACTACTTTTTCACTATTTTATTTTGTACTGTGTTAATCAACCTGGTGGGAATCTAGTCGATCGTAACTGCTTTTAAGATAGTGTAGCTGCCACTGATACACAAAGAACCCAGAATCACAACATGAGCAAAGAAGTTCCAAGTCCAAGAAGACATGCAACATTTGGGTGCAGTCAGTTACTTGATCCTGACATCATACTCCTGAACCACCTCTCAAGGTGGAGCACAACTCCTGGTCTGTTTGATGTGTGGCGGAGACGATAAGCTGGTTGTTTTTCCACTGGTCTGACCTTCTGGTTTGTGCTCCTTATCCTCCAGCCGTTTGAGTGGTTCTATGTTCCCAATTGCATATGGTGTTTTTGGGATTAGGAAGCGTAATGTTCATGGTTAAGGATTAAGTTGACTTAATCTGTCTACCACAAACTGTTTCTCCATGGTAGCCTACTGGGTCTTATCTTTTTGTCAATTGTCTGAAAGATCTCAAAGCTTTGAAAAACATGAGCATGAGCATTGACCACCAGAAACCAGGCATTGTTTGCTGGCGTGTGATGGACCTGCCAGGCCAGTTTGGTGGCTGTTCCGATTGGTCAGATTTGTGGAATGTGGGCGGGTGTTTCAGGGCTGGGGGGGGGTGAGGTATGGTGCAGAACAGGTTGTGGAATGAAGTGAGCTCACAGCGTGACTAACCAGCAGTGTGACTAGACGTCTTCTCAGGCGTTGTTGTTCCTTGTTTAGCTCTTGTTTTGGATGTTTTAGTCATTGAATCCTGATGGTGAGTTAGTTATTTCTTCTTCAATTCCTTTAAATGTAATGGATGGATGTGGTTTTATTGTATTTATGTTTTCTAAATTTAAGTCCAAGGCAACTTTGTGTTCATTTTGTTTAGGTTTTATGGAAGCTTGTGATAACTTGTGATTATAGCTTCTTAACCTTTTGGAAATGTGAATAGTCTTATGTAGAGGCTAATTATCTAGACATTTGTACTTATTCACTGTTTACAAAAAACATATAATGACTATTATTTGATTACACAACTTTGTCTGTTGTGATGACATGCCATTGAAACAAGGCCTTGGCTCATGAAGGAAAATAATTTCAATCACCTTTTATATGGTATGATACATTAGGCAGTTTTGTAGAATACATGTATTACCTGACCTACAAGTGTCCTTGTCTGTTATCAAACCGTGTTGAAAGCTTTTTATTTAATGGAGAGAATCCTGAGAGCTTATTTCTACAGTGATGGACTCCTGTTATGGAGATAATGTGTCCAAGCACTGAACCCACGGCTTTTGTTTTCACCCTTTGGCAGATTGGTTGAGTCTAAGGAACCTGAAAGCCCAGGCTCACACACACAGGGGCTGCAATCTCCCCCCTCTCCACCTTCCAGTGAATCCTCCCTCAGCAGCATCCCCTCTGAGTCCCCTGACACGTTCTCCAGCCTACACTTCTCGCTGGCACCTCCAAATACGAGAAGAAGCTCAGAGTCCCTCAGCAGCACAGAGAACCTGAGCGTTGCGGTATCCCACCCCAACATGTCTGACAAGAAGCGACAAGCCCCCCTGCCACCGGGCGTTGGAAACCCCAAAACGAGCTCCAGAAGTTCTCCCATTAAATCTTCCTCTTCAGGTAGCAGCCTGCTGCCTATAGCTGAAGGTGTGATCTCTGGAGAGGTAGAGATAGCTGGAGCCAAGCATGGCCAAAGACCGGCTTTGCCTCTTCCTGACTACGAAAGTCTGTTTCCAGTGAAGAGGCATGGAGTGCAGAGTCAGACTCGATGGGATAATATCATTGCGGAGGTGAACCTGAAACAGAGGGAATACATGCCTCAGGTAGCTGCGAGGGAGATGAGTGTCGATGGGCCAGACGATGAGTCTCAACACCAAAATAGATCCATCTCCTCGCAACCGAGGACAGCTCTGCTCCCAAACCCACAACCGACTCAAACGAAGGAAGTTCCGTCTATTTTCTATAAAAAGCATCAGGCTCCTGTCCCTCCCAAACCCGTAGTTGTAGCGTCCCCTAGACTATTGTCAGAGGTCAGCCCAGCTCAGAAGCAGAGTTCTGCACGGACAAATGTCTCTGAGAAGACCAACGTCTCTTCTTACATAGCTATCCATTTGACGCCAAGCAGAGAAGTGAAACCTAAAGGCTGACCCAAGGAGGGTTCTGAGTAAACCTCCCCTCACAGTCATCGATGCCAAGTCTGTGTCCCGGGTGGAGAGTCCAAGGCCTTCGCAAGACGTTTTAGAATCAAGATCCACTAATAACCTGAATGGAACTCCATCGAATAGTCCTAAGGAGATACCAACTGCCAAACCAAGACAAAAAGTTACCAGCAAAGAGCCAGTCCAACAAGCAAATCCAGAAAAGGAAAGCATCGAAGAGCGGGAAACGTTGAAGGCGGCCAACCCTGACTTTAGAAGGACCAGTCCGGTGACGATGAAACACACTGATGTGAATTCAGGGAAGAAACCTACGCCCAACTCTGCTAACGGGCCCGACCAGAAACAGATACTGGAAAGAATAACGGAAGCCAAAGAGAAGTTAATTGAACCCGGCCCGTTCCCAAGCTCTGCGGTACTCTCCAAAGACCCATCGGCACTCCCAGAGCAGAGCCATGAAGGAGAGGATCTGTTCACTGGGAGAATACAGAAAGACAATAAGCCACAAGATGAGAAAACGGCCCCTGGTGACCAGAAAGCAATTTTTATTGCAGATAACTCAATGGAGCTGCCAGAGGATGTGAAAGCATACAAGTCTGACTCAAGCGATCCAAGTCCTTTTCCAGAGGGACATTTCACAAAGGAAAAAAAGGGCCTCTCCATCTCTCCGTAGCTCAGAGGAGCAAGGTTCCCTAGATAAACAAGACGTATCTGGAGCAGAGGGAACCATGACGACCACCTCGGAGTGTCCTGGACTGGATGGACACAAGCCTCAAGTGGACTCTTCAGTGCAGAACTATATCCATGGTAGAGAAAGGGTGGAAACCCAAGCAAGAGCAGCTGTCGATCAGCTGGCCTCGCTCTCTTCCTCCCCCATTCCCTCAGTCCTGACTACTTCAGATGTCTTTCAGTCGGGTGTTGGAGAAACGAGTCCCCAAGCTGGTGTTCTGTCTGGGGTTAAGACTCAGCCAAAGGCCTGGGTGTCGCCCTCAGAGGCACAGCTTAATAGCAGTGGAGGTGGGCACGCCCTCACACCGCGCAGGTGAGACTGACCTTTTGAGCCACAAACCTTTTAACTAACTCTCAGCACTGACAAGCACACAATGATTGATGTTTTTCGCAATCCATTTTTCCAAATTAAACAGCTAATTGCTGGTCCAATAAAGTGGATTACTGTTTGTGACCCAATTATCAAAATCTGCCTTCATTTGCCAAAGTGTATATTTGGACATTCTGTTGTTGGACAGAGAGATTTGGGGGAAAATCTGTTTTTGAGACCAGAAGTACTGGTGTACTAAGCTTTTTAGCTTTAAGTTGTTGCTTGAGGAAGTATTTTGAGTTTTGTGGTGGAATGAAAAAGGGATTCGCTGTTGTGTATGACTTATTTGCACAGGTTGTGATTCTGGGGTTTCTTTGTGCACCACTAGGTGATAAAACATTTATCTATTGACTTGTCCTTAAGCTCATAACGCCATAGTCATAAGTAAAAAAAGAAAAGAAAAAAAGGCCAGCCATCACTGCACATCTCAAAGCAGTAGATTCCTCTTTGTCTGCCATCTTCCAACCTCTGCCTCCATCTCTTTTTTGGTTTTTTTCCGTCTAACCTTCTGTGCCAAACTCTCTTACCCCTCTTACTATTGCACATCTAACTGTTGGTGATATTGGAGTCAGGTGGCTGAGCGGTTAGGGAATTGGGCTAGTAACCCCGAAGGTTGCTGGTTCGATTCCCTGGCTGTGCTAAATGATGTTGTGTCCTTAACCCTACTTGCCTCGGGCGAAATGTCCCTGTACTTACTGCAATTCGCTCTGGATAAGAGCGACTGCTAAATGACTAAATGTAAATGTCTTTCCAGGCCTCATCCAGTGAAGCCCATGAACACAGGGGAGACCCAGCCCCCCACCAGCACCCCCGTAGCGAGAGAATTAAAGACTCTTGACTTCACCACAGGGAAGATAAAGATACCGCCAGCCAACATGGTACAATACTTCTAGAAACAATCAATAACCATTCATTTTCAGCTCTTTCATCTATTTGTTTCCCCTAAGTGTGATAACATCATGTATGATGTATAAATAGATGATATAATGCATGATGTTTTTACGATGTTTGTCGTGTACCTATAATGTACAATGGGTAGGACCATAAAACGGATCAGTGTCTGACGCTAAACGCCTCTTCCATCAGGTGACCGGGACGGCGGGAAGCGGGCCTTACACTCAGCTGACCCAGGAGGAGCTGATCACCCTGGTGGTCAGGCAGCAGACGGAACTCACCAAGAAGAACGACAAGATCGTGGAGCTGGAGGAGTACATCGATAACCTGCTGGTTCGTGTCATCGAGGAACAACCCAGCATCCTGCTTGGCCTCAACTCCACCAAGCATGCCTTTTGAGACGCCAGGCGACCTTGTGGAGCTTAGGGTAGGGAGTTCTACTTAAATATACCCTGTGATGGTTAACGACACCCCCCGCCTCCCCAGGCTCTCGCTTCATCCTCTTTTTAAATGTCTTGTATACTTAAAGCACTTTCATTTTCTTCTTTGTCCAACTAAGACGTCAGAGCGGTGGTATTAAAGTAGTACAGTGCTGGAGAAATGTGTGGGTGTTGTCGAGGTACCTAGGCAACAACATGCACACAACTGGATCGCATTGACATTTACGTTGTTGTTGTTGTTTTTCCTCTTCACGCCATGGTACTGGAAATGCTTTTGATTCTTTATGATCTGTTCTGATTTATTGTTCATTTATATGTTTCTCATGACGCATCATGTTACTGGAAGGACTACAAATGCTCATGTCTGTGTCTCTTGTCTCTATTCTTGACGGAGTAGTTTTCCTATTAAGAATAATTCAGCTACTTTTCATTTGTTATACTTTACTCACTCATTCCAAAGCCTTAATGTAGCTCTCGTTGTCCTACATTTAGTTCTTAATGATTTGATTATTTTCAGAATGACTTTTCTATTTGTGTGATGTTTCACAACTTTCTTGGTACTGTCAAACAAATAATCAAATACCAAATCAAGTGTACTGCATAAGAATAATGGCAATACACGGTACCAGCCTAAAACGTCAAGCTGAAATCCATGCCTTTTATATAATTCATTTCCAGAAATACTGTACTGTTAATATTATTTGTTGTCAATCTTGCTTATTTAGCTAATTCCAAAAACACCTTGGTCATCATTCCTGACGCTTTACCTCAATATACTGTTACTCGTGTTGTTATTTTCCCAAGTGTTCTTTTTTTTTGCTGAAAGCCTGACACTGTGTAAATAGAGGAGGCTGTTTTTGAGGTTGTGAGGTGACGGTATCGACTAGAGTTTAGGCAGTTGTGATGGACCGGGAGGGACATGGAACCACTAATATTTTGTTTCTCTTATGTATTTATTATTATCATGAACTGTATGATTCCTAGTGTTGCCTTGGTCTGTGCAGAGCACAATCATTTGTCCTCTCAAATATTTATGAAAACTGGATACAATCATTCAATATATTTATGCAAAAACCTAATGCTAGAAACAAATTTTACGTTCTTCCTATGAAAATGTAAATGTGGTCAGACACTAAATCACAGAGCAATCTTACTGAACCATATGAATAAATACCTTTTTAATAAGTAAGCTCTCATATAGATGATGGCGGCTAAGAAAATTCCAGCAAAGTCAGAATGTAATTTACGATACTATGATCCACAGATCCTGTGACTATGCCTCTGCTGTAATGTCGTAGCAATAAGAACATTGTGAACAGTAGAATGTTATAAATTGTGCCTTTTTTTTAAAACTTCCTTTTATTTCAGAATGGCCTTTTTTGAACTGTTTGACAGTTACTGGTGTTAAATAACTAAAAGACTGCTGAATGTCAAACCAGAATCTGTTGTGCAAAGAAATTGACTGTTTAAGAATCTTCCAAAGGATTGTGTAATTGTACACTTTGAACTTCTAATTGAAATAAAAGAACACTATACCTACCTATATCTTGTTTTTGTATGATAAAATAAGGACATCATTATATAGTGTTCTATCCAAAGATGTTCTACAGTATATTGTGCAAAATGTCTCAAGCCTAATTCCATGTGACGTAATTACAGTCGACATTTCTCTTGAAGGGGTCATGGAAAAGTGTGCATCTGTTTGCATTGACAAGACACTTTGTCGCTTGTCGTCCAATTGAGCACGCTAAAGGTCCTTTATCTGCCCTCTGCGTTTCATTAGGACGACAATTAAAGTAATTACACAAAGAGTTGAAAATGTAGATTTATCATTCAGGACCTGATAAAACCCAACCATTAGTGTCCACTCTGGATCGAATGCAAAGAATGCCACTTAAAATAAAATCACGCGTAGACCTGTTAACATTCATTTTCCGGTTTCTTCTGCACTCACAGCATGTAGTTTTATAGAAAGAAGAATGGTAAAAATGGTGTGAACTTCTGCAATGAATTTCAGGACTTTCACATGTATAGTGCAAATCCCCATATAGCCTGAAGCAGACCCTATGGAAGAGTAAGGGAGACGTAGACATAGATTAACTAGATAATGAGGACCCGCAGGCACTAATTAAGGCAGAGGGGAAGGTTGACAGCTCAGGCGGGTTAGTTAATGAATTCCTCTAGTTCTATATCACTTGCGATCAATAGCCAACTGTTTCTGAGCAGATAAAAAAACTACGAAAGATCAAGAATCTTGAACTCTAGAAGTTTTCCATCGTACACTTGAGTGGTTCTTTTTCTGACTTGGTAGTGAACAAAATATCAAGTTGCCCAAAAGTGGTGGTGTTAACTACAGTGCACATAGAAACAATTAGTTTTGATTCTATTTTTTATCACACTTATGAGATCAAAACAACTCTCCCTGGTTCTCAGAAGAAACTCTAGTAGCTTCAAAGCCCTCATCAAAAATTGAGTACAGAAAACATCTCCAAAGTAGAGACGTAATAGGCATGCAGTATAGTATGTCAGGCCATGTTATGATTGTGACTGTTAAGAGATTTTTTAAAGTTCTTAAATCATATTCCCTTTAACAGTCAATTAAATGAAGATAAAACAAACATTTTGATTCCACTTTTCTTTATTGATTTTGATTATTTACTAATAACTATTTAACATTCTTTGGGTTTATGAAACAGTATTTTCACCTACTGTATCTACTAATTCCATAATGTGCTATATTATATTTCAGATTCCTTAAAGCAGTTTCCCTATGCGCCACAAAAGATCATGATTCACCCTAATGGTAACTACAATACCAGATCCTTTTTAGATTCAAAATATACATCAAAGGCCTAATACATACATCTTAATTTGCTTTTAGAAAATGTTTACTAGCATGATGTTAAGACTATATAAGTTGTGACACACAACCACATAAATAGACTTCACTGTTATACAAAAAAACAGATAAATTGGGAACCATTTTACTGATTGTCTCAAACATGGCAACATAAATGTATTTAGCTTTGTTTTAACGGTTAGGAGATTCAATCTCATCCTTGTTTAGTTGGCCTTGATGATGTGTCCTCACTTTGTAATCACAGCCTCAAGATTCCTTTTAAAAGCACACAAATCACACAACACAATAGTAACCGTTAAACGAATACTGAACAATTTAATTGACACATTACCTGAAGTCAAATACATTTTGTCAATAACATAAATAAATACATAAATACATCACAAAGAACTGATTTGAACACTTTCTTTCAAAGTTTCATCCTAAAACTTTGACATTAAAATACCAGGAAGTGGGACGTTTAAATACACAAGCTCTTCCTTTCCTGATTAGCTGAAGTACTGAAAGGTTTCGGCTATTGTGATTGGTTTAGGGAAGTGGTTTTCAACCCTGGTCCTCAGGGACTCCCTGTCCTGCCTATTTTGGATGTTTCCCTGCTCCAACACACCTGATTCAAATAAATGGGTAATTATCTAGCTCTGTAGAAACCTGGTAACGACCATTCACTTGAATCAGGTGTGTTGGAAGAGGGAAACATCTCAAACATGCAGGGCAGGCAGGCCCTGGGGACCTTGTTATGAACCACTGATTTATGGGGACAAGTTAGGCAGCATTCTGTGGCTTCACAGCACCACACTGGCCGTCGCGCAGTTGTTAGTGGGGATCCCGATGCGACGGTGGCAGGTGAACATCTTCCGCAGTTCGGCGCGGAAGCGGTCGTGGAGCCAGGCGTAGAGGAAGGGGTTACAGCAGGACGAGCTCATGGCGCACAGGTGACACAGCAGCTGGATGAGCAGGAAGTAGCGCTTGTGGATGAGGTCGATGTCGATGTCGCGCAGCACGTTGAACACGCTGATGGGCATCCAGCAGAAACCGAAAGCAGCCACCACCAAGGTGACCAGGCGGAACGTCTTCCGCTTCCTCGTCCTCTGGGCCTCCGCCTGGCTCTGCGTGCGGTGGCCCGGCACCACGCAGTTGCGTAGTTTGACCGAGATGCAGAGGTAGGAGGTGCAGAGGGCCGACAGAGGGAGGACGTAGGTGATGAAGAGAGTGCTGTAGGCGTACGCCAGCCTGTCCGTCTCCTGGCCCATCCAGAACTCCTCGCAGATGACGAAGCCCTCGTCCTTGAACTCCACGTGGTAGGTGTGAGCCACCGCCGGAGCCACCAGACCGCAGGACAGAAGCCAGATCCCCGAGAGCAGGTAGGTGCACGCCAACACTGAGATGCGCTTCTTCAAAGGGTGCACAGTGGCATAGTATCTGAGACAAAAGGGGGAAAGAGGCAGAGGGAGATGGTACTGAAATATGATGCTACGTGTTTGTACTGTAGAGTAGCGTTTTCCGTGTCTGAATTGGTGAAACGTGTCGTTTGGTAACTCATTCAATCTCACAAAATGCTCATTTGAATGGCTGGTAACACATTTTAGCACTCCATATCTGTAATTTTGAAGCATTTTTTCCATCTGCAGATGGTTCTATGTAGTCGGTACAGACCCGTATAATTGAATATTATATTTTCACATGAACACAAAGGTGCAGTCATACACAGTCAAACGTCTATTATGAAACAGCCACGACATTACCGAGTCGCTTTTCATCAAATAGCATTCGAGGGAAATGAGAAATAGGGGCTTTGAACTTCAAGGTCTGAGGTGCTTTGTTCCGTCGTGGCCTACCTGTCCACACCGATGGCGGTGAGGGTGAAGACCGACACGTAGACCGTCACCGGCTGGATCAGGTACACCAGGTAGCACATGAAGCGTCCGAACACCCAGCCGCGAGGGTTGAAGGCGTACGCCAGCGTGAAGGGGACGCACGTGGCGCACATCAGCATGTCGGAAAAAGCCAGGTTGCCGATGAAAAAGTTGGTGACGTTGTGCATCTTGCGCGTGCGACAGATGACGTAGAGCAGCAGGTAGTTGCCGAAGACCCCGACGAGCGCCACCAGGGCGTAGCAGGGGATGATGAGGAGCTTGAAGCTCTGGAGGAGTTGCACCCCTACGAACTGGGGGCTGAGCTTGGAGGAGTCGTTCTGGAGCACCACCTCGTAGACTTGCCCGCTGTTGTTCGACCCCGGCCCCTTCAGCTGGGCCAGGTCGGCAGACCATTCACTTCCACTGCCCTCCATCACAGCGGCAGGTCAGGAATGTGACACACACACACCACAGAGTACCTGACTGAAAATAACAGAGGATGCTTTACAATAATAGGTAACTCTGAAGCGTTAACATTGTACATGCTGTACAAATCATCCTAATTTGCTTCGAATTATTTATTTATTTTGAATCCATACAGGTATTAAGAATTAATGAGGATGGTGTCAATAAGGTTTAAAATTGTATTAATATGCGTTTTCTCATTTTCTCGAGTTCTGTGTGAAAAATGGATCACATTTTTATGCAGGAGAGTGACTCACAGACAACACATGCAGTGATGCATTATTGAACAAGAGATGTCTTTACAGAATCATGTTTTGTTCAACAACGGAATTACGTGCCTGAGAAATCAAAAACGAAAGTATTGAAGTTGACATTCGCGGCCTCATTAAGGCAAGCTTTTTATATGCGTGCACAACTGTGTTTAGCCGTTAACAAACCTTGAGATAAAATATAAAACCGAGAAAAACAATTCTAAACAGATGGTGAGCTGTGCCCAAATAGGAGGGTCTAAAGAGGATATCGGATGATTGGTCTGTCAGGAAGCATTAAAGGGGGGTGGGTGTGTGTGGGGGGGGGTACCGGAGGACCAGGATTGAGAAAGACTGCTGTAAATCCTGCCGTGAAGCAGAAACTGTAAGCACAGTAGGTTTCATTAACATTGTGGTTACTGGATGTGGTATTGCCACACTGGAAAGGCTTGACAATCTGCCTGATCCTCATTTGTTGTGTCCACGAGAGAGGAACTTCTCAGAGAGTGTAACTCCAGAGCCAGAATTGCATAAAACTGAAATGCTGAGATGTGAATATTATGATTCATTTCAAGTGTCCCATCACAAGTGCAGGTCGAGCACTGCCCGTTTTGCACTGTTTACTAGTCTTTCTGTGTTTTGAACTCGGCCTCTACAAAGCTGCAAACTAGGTTAATGGTCTTTTAGAGGGGATCCTGTTATCGAGCACCAGAGATACACAGACTGCGCATGGAAACACGCACACAAACATGAGTCCTCCTGGGCAAGACAGGGAGGTGGAACAGAGCAGTGAGTAGCCTACGTGTGATCACATCCATCAGGTCACTGAAAAAGTCATTGAACGTCTCTCGTCCAATCAGAAACAGATAAATAAGTCGATAGAACCCAATTGTTCTATAATGAAAAACAATCACCATGAAACACACACAACTAGATCCTCAACCCACCTCTGTGGTCAATCTCATTTTCTGTATATAACACTAGCAAAGCTCACACACAATAAAAGCCGAATTAAATAAATGCAAGCACAAAGAGCATATCTCTATTGAGTAGATCTCCTCCGTTGACGTGCAACATAACGTCGTACAATCATTCAATGTTGATCAGAAATAAATTCAGGTGACCAACATCATGCAAGGGCACTACTTCTTTTCTAAGTAAGAATGTTTTTCTTGCAGGTGATACATGCTGAGTGAAGGAGATATAATTTGTAACGTTAATGTAGCCTAATGCCGTTTACCAGAAAGTCCTTGGAAAAGAATCCGTATTTTTTCACCTCTTCATTCTGGCAGCACGAGATGCTGCACAATTTTCTACAGCAAAAACTGTATTGGAATAGTTTTAAGTGATGGATGAAATGTTGGCTGAAAGTCCATTAATCAGACTTTGTTTGCAAGACTCGATTTATTTCAATGCTTTAAATAGTGATTTGACGCAATGCTATACACGTTAAATCTAGACCCCTGAACAATCTAAAATGTAATTTAAACTTGCTATTAGCCTTTATACTCCCCCCCCAAAAAATGTTTTTGGGACATACGTCTACAATATGCCTACATATTAAGTCGAGCATATAACCTTACCTTTTCAGTACCTTTGGTCAGTGATATTATGTTGCTTCTTGTTGATGCCCTCTGAAACAACTGTACCATACCGGTCCGGCAACTCCGTGACAGTCGGAAACCAACGACTGGAGCGAGGAGCGCGCAACAGTTTCCCACTGCTGAGAGCAAGCAAGGTAATTGGTCAGTCACCTTGAAAAAAAGAGGAAAGCCTGAGACTAGTATCTCTCCCTATATGTTG
This sequence comes from Mallotus villosus, assembly GCA_903064625.1. NCBI lineage: Eukaryota > Metazoa > Chordata > Actinopteri > Osmeriformes > Salangidae > Mallotus > Mallotus villosus. The sequence continues at coordinate 224,991 of CAEFZP010000148.1, read as the reverse complement.
GTGATCGTAACCAATTATCACATGAATTGACCATCTTAGATGAACTGGCATTTGTGATTTGTGTTCGATAGCAGTCTCTAAAATGTTCAAGAAAAGATGATAATTTTATCAAACCTTTTATCGGGTTATCTACCTGGATACAGAGTTTCTATAGAGTATATAGTGCATTGTGCGCAACAAGCTTGAAAGAAAGAAAAAAGGTAATGAATAGGGGCCAGCTGTGCCCCAGTAGAGTTGTCTAACAACGCCTTTGGCTACATCCTGATTGGTTCTATCCCCTGTGTCTTCTCCCCTTTGTAGCCTAATGGTTCTTTGAGGTTGTGATCCTTTTCTGACTCAGACTCAGTGTCCTTCATGGTGTCATCATGGTCGCTGCTTATTCATGGTTGAATTATGTTATGTTGCTACTTGTTGGAGTGGCGTATGCTAAACAAATTTTTATTTGGTGTCCTGATGTGACTGATATTACAACAGAATCTGATGGCAGTTCAGTGATATTAACGCTATTCGTGTAAATTAATATCGCTTGATTAACAGACTGTCACTGACCCTTATGATCAAGAACATCTCAGTGTACAGTAAGAATCATTTGATGCTGGGATATACAGAACAGACAATAGGGGGGTGCATTTCATGGCAATGTTTTCTAATTTCACAGAGCCAGTACCACAGAGGTCACCATGTTTGACCCCAAAAAACTAAAATGTGAGACCCCATCGTAACTGCTTCCCAAAGGAGTTAAAACTTTGCACGATAGTTTGGGGTAGTTATGTCATCCCTTCACACTAACCTGGACCCATGTTTTCTGATTTAGATTCATCACAGTCATCCGGTGATGACTCATTTATTTTCAGTGTTTGTGATCAGAAAAGGGTATTTTCTGTGGAACTAACAGCTAAGACCTCACCACAAGTGTTAACTTAATTCCAGGAGTGGATAAAAACTCAACTAGTAAAATGAACACTCCGGATGTAGAATTAAAATGTTGATATTTGCTGTGTAAACTGGAAGCTCTGCATGCAATACTTTGATACTGAACAGACTTTATGGTCACAAACATTCAAAATAAGTCATTGGTTGAATTTGGCCACGGGTAAGGACAGAAAGGGAACACAGATCCCACATTGCTTCAGCTCTATTGAACTACCGGTATGGTCTGTATGACACTCCAACACTTTCATTACCTCTTTGTGGCGTGTGTATGTGGTTATGTTCAACACAAATTGATGGACTGGTTGTGGGCACAAATGCGTTATGAAGAAAAAGGCATTATTAATGGCTCGTAGTTCAGTTGAAAGCCTGCTAATTGCGCGGTATAGCATGAATGGATTAATCTATCATTTGTCAGTACTGTTTCTTGTAAAAAAAAAGCGAGAGCTGTAAAAACCGTGTGAACATCAGGAACATCTATCCTTATTAAATGGCATCTGAAGAAGTTGAGAAGATCTAAGAGATATGGTGTGGGCTTTTCCAAACAGTCCTCCTCTGGGTGTCTTTCAGCTGATTGCCACTTGTTGCTAGTCACTTCGATGTCAAGCAGTGCTGTGATCAGATCAAAGGGGTCCTGTTTATCAGAGAAGAACAGCTTGTTCACCACGGCCATGCCTCTTTCCCAGTGGACACGACTGCTGTGAAATGTACAGGTGAGGCCTGTCTGGGGGCACTTGGGAGAATCAGACGTATCTTGTACATGAAGCTTTGAAAGCAGCCGAGAAAACATCAGCTTCCCTTTATCTGTTCCTCAGCATGCTTTACTCCAAATAGTTTCAAATGCTGGAGAATAACCTGCTAAGTCTCTGGCCCCAAACTGATCAAACGGTTGCACGCCATTTGAAAACGACTACTGCTACCACTTCCACACTGCCTTCCATAATTCAAATGATTGTAATACAAAAATATGCCACGATTTGGACCACAACGCACACAGACTATTCTCCTACCACATACACCACCTACCCTTCCACACAGTGGCTTCTCCTGTAGTGACTGTTCTTGTAAAATACATGATTAAAGATCGTAAATCACAGGTGGTCAAGTGTGTTGTGGGATACGTGTTTTCGGCCTTAAAAATATTAACCTGTCACGGTCACCAACCACTCGTCATCTAATCGCTGTCCACTCTCCGGAGAACCTTCCAGATAACTGTGCAGCGATGACAGATCAATGAGGCGATTTGCATCGGTGTGCCCAGGAGTGACTATAACCCTCAGCAGAGTAAACCAGTGTATGCCCGCTGCCTGGTCATTACTCTCACCGTGCTGATTTAGCGAACAAACTATCTCTTGACAGAGTTATGTGCTTCATCCGCTTAGCTGTTATACCTGAGAAGTGATCGTTCCCTCAGAGCTCTGATTAACACCATTACGACTGATGGAGACGGTGGGAGTTAAATGGAGGCAGCAGGAGATGATTTACTAGGGGGGGGTTGGACAGAGAGACAGACAGCTGGACGCCCGTGCGTGTCCTCGCCGAGCACCCACTGTGATCCGGTCAATCCACTCTGAGAGTTAAAATGAATAAATGAGCCTGCCTGGAGCCATGCACTCCGGGTGTGGGTCAGGTGAGCTTCAGATGGAGGGTACGTGCTCACCTGCACGTAGGCTTTTTAAACAGAGGAGAGGAACCTGACGGGTGGTTTGATACTGCGGGTAATGGCTCTGCATTATGGCGGCTGTTGATTATCACCATTGTTCGCCCTGCCGGTGAAATGGAAGGAGTGGAGCCGTTTCGTTCATTAAGTGCGTCCTCTCTCGACCTCTTAGAATGGCTTTGATGTAACAGCAACATTTGGTTTTGTCTCATGTATACAGCAGGCTGTGAAAAGAACGGCATGGTGAGAAAAGCAATGAAGTGTTTAATATAATCAGAAGTTCATTATGGGCCACTGAGTTATTAAGTACTCAAATACATTTTCTGAAGAAACGCTGGATAATTAGTCCAAACAAATTAAAGAAAATATATCTTGAAAGTTTTCAGTTGCCACTTGAGAATGTCCAGAAGGTACATTGATGACGCACATAGAGGCAGACATGGATGTCACGTGAATTAGCCTACTTCAGGGAGCAGCGACAGGTATGGTCATGCATCCAGAGGCCATTTAATGGGGAGAGCTGTGATCTGCTATACACACAAGGTCTGCTGTTCTGGACATATATCTCGGTTTTATACGTACGTGTGGGTGTGTGACGTCAATGGATTTAGAGAGGTTGTAGACAGGCTTGAGAGAATTGCTGTTCTAAGTCACTGATGTTTGCTTAGCTTGCCATGGGCTTATCGGGTCTCGTTGTTTTCATGCACTTGATTTAAGATATGGTATGTAGTGTTTGGTATTTGTCAACGTCGAGGACGGTCGACTGTGCTGACAAGTGATACGACCACAATGAGTCTTCGTAGTGATGTTACAACGTATTCTAGATGTTCTGTAACTCTTCAAACTATTGGGGATATAGGCTGTATATAGGCTATATATTTCTTCTAGGCTAACATTTCCCACGCTTAAGGAATAAACAACACCACGACTGTTGGAGACATCGTTATCCTATGCGCGGGAGAGGTGCATTGATTTACGCTGGCCTGAAATACGTCTTCTTGGGGGTGTGGGCGTATCTTTGTGTTGCTCCAACAATTGAAAGATAGTTTTTTACTTCGTACTTGCACGCTGAGCATGGAGTAATTGCTTTAGGTTCAATACCGCGCTGCAATGAATTACGGCGTTAACAAGCGGTCGAGACCAGACATGCATGGTCTCCAGAGAGTGTGTTACTTAGGACACATACTGGCAACATCGGGTGACATTACCAGGAAAAAATGATGTTACAGTATGTTGTTACAAGTTTCCTGTGAATGTTTTTTTTATTTTCCTTGCTCCAGAGTCAGGTGTGATATGATGAAATATGGATGCGAACAGTGACAGGCGAGAGACTTGCCTCCAGGTTCAGTTCGTTATATTTTCCAGCTACAGCGTATTACTAGACCAAGGGAGATCAGGTAACATAGAAGAAATAAAGAATACATAGTGAACGTAGGAATGACAATCTAGTCTGCCACCTTTTGTTTGCCACCTTGATCTACTGTCCCTGGGCGTAAAGAGCTGAAAGGTATGAAATGATACTAGCTCATGTAATGTACAGAAAATGGTAGGACTGTTTAACATTTCATTTCTGACTAACAAATCAAAGGCCATAAACAATTCTGATAATGATAGTGGATTTATTTTCTTCTTCATATTGTACAGAAAATTATAGGTTACAAAGCAATTGCTTTGATAATTGAGTCTGTCTGGATGAAATTACATATGTACCAAACACGAATGTTCAAAATATATTTTGTATATTTGTATCCGTAGTCCTCAATTATCTCATGATGCAAGGCATGTTTCACATTTAAAAGCTAGGCAGTGTTATTGAGGATGTGATTCAAACATGACAGTGATAACAGTGACATGATAACTCCAGGTTATAAACCCAGCAAAGACAAGTGCTGGCTCGGACGTAACATTCTCAACTCCCATAGGTCACATAATAATGATCCACTATGATTAACCACCTATTCAAGACTTTAGTACCTTAAAACCGTACTTGAACTTAACAAAGAGAGCAGTCGTCACTTTCTTGCCAAGATATTGTAATATACGATAATATTTATGTGAAGACAGACGTCATATGGGCCCATACTGCACCACCGCTACAGAGTATTATAAACATTCTAATCACTCAGACATGATGGGTCTATCTAGATATTGTGACATGGTTGTGACACCTCTGGCTTCGGGGTCAGAGGGGAGAGGTCAGTGCCAGGTGAATGGACTCCGCTACGTAGTCAAGGTTACGGCTATTGATGGCACTCACATTCAGGCAGCCGTTTGATTGGAGGTACAGATGGCGTCTCTTGACCAGGAACTCGACTTGTCGGGCTGAAGGAGAGGAGAGAACAGATCAGGGCTGTTCAGATCTCGCGTAAGTCCTCGTTCATTAGCGTGTAAGGGGGTGAGACGGTGTCGAGAGAGATTGAGGTGGCTCGACGCTAGTTCATTAGTTTGGGGTCGAGAGGGATCGGGGCCTTAACATACATGCTGGTTTATTAGCATGTACATGAAACGTGAAATACGCTGAGGTGGTGGGGGGTGTTGAGGGGGTGAGATGTTGTCGAGAGAGATTGAGGTGGCTCGACACTAGTTCATTAGTTTAGAAATTGGGGTCGAGAGGGATTGGGGCTTGACATACATGTTGGTTTATTAGCATGTACATGAACGTGAAATACGCTGAGGTGGTGGGGGGTGTTGAGGGGGGTTAGACGGAGCCAGAGTGAGCTCACCGTGGGGGTGTTGAGGGGGGTGTTGAGGGGGTTAGACGGAGCTCACCGTTCAGCCCCGTACAGCAGTACAAGCCCCCCTGCTGGGTCACGTGATCCCAGCCGCCGGGAGATCCCAGCAGTCGGAGTTTCTCTCGTAGTCTCTCCCTGATCAGCATCCCCCTCTCCACCACACGTCTCACGCCTTCCTGCCTGCACAACACATCTCAACGGAGACACGCTAGTCCACACTGACGGTCCTCTCAAACACTTACAGAAACCAGGAATGTTTGCTGGACGTACAGCACTGTGCAAAAGTTTTTGGCACAATGAAACATTTGTAAATGTTTTAATGACAAATTACAGATTTTTTTCTCGCAAAATTGATCTTTAATACTGCCGTGCAAATACAGAAGACCGAAAACATAATGTAAGACAATATTCATGTACAGAAATCTTGGGTGTGTAAGACTGCTGCACAGTACTGTACCATTCGATGAGGTGAGCAGGGTTGCTGAGCACTGTGGCCACCACGCGCGCCCCACCCACCGTGGGACAAGACCACAGGGAGCGGACCAGGCGACCAGCCTGGGACTGGACGGCCAGCAGGGCGGCGCTCTGCCTCAGGACGCACAGCAGGTGCCCGACACGCTCCTCTGCAGGGACATGGATGGGAGGCAACGAGGACATAGATCATTAGGTTGACAGACAGACACACGCAGAAATGGTTATCTGTGCATCTGAGAAGCATGTGATACATCCAGAGATCTGCATTCTCGAGGTGGCCACCGTCATTCTGACGTTGTCACGACGGGGTCGTTCACAGGTCGCAGGCCAAGAGGTAGGCTTTACATTTAGTCATTTAGCAGACGCTCTTATCCAGAGCGACTTACAGTAAGTACAGGGACATTCCCCACGAGGCAAGGAGGGTGAAGTGCCTTGCCCAAGGACACAACATCAATTTGCACGGCCGGGAATCGAACCAGCAACCCTCTGATTAACAGCCCGATTCCCTAACCGCTCAGCCATCTGACACCCATGCTTTGCCACTGAAGCGTCTCACCGTACAATCCAAAGGTGTGAGAGAACGACTGAGCACAAAGCAGCTCCAGGCCCTCAGACGCACAGTGACGGACAGACCAGGCGTCCAGCTCCACGTCTCCATGACACAGGCCTTGAGCAGGCAGCAGGAAGAAGGGGAACAGCCTGCGACTCTGGCAAAAGGAAGGAGAGGGAAAAACACAAACAAAGAGTGTTTAAGGAAAACGGGAGCGTCCAAGACTCCTTTTACCGTGTCATTGGTGGTGAGAAACACACGTTTGATGCACAGTGATGGTGGGATGGTGGGTTTCTCGAACAGTTTGTCCTACCACCATCAGCTCTGCGACGAGCCTCCAGCTCTCCTGTGACAGGTGAGCTCCGGTGGGGCAGTGAGCAGAGGCGAACAGCACGACAACACTTTGCTCTGGAGCACTGGCCAAATCCTCCAGTAGCTGCTGTACACTCACGCCCCGCTGTGTCGGGTCCCAGTAGCGGTAGCGCCGAACCCCTTGGATTCCCGCCGCCTCGAAAACACCGGCAAGCGACTCTGGCACAAAAAAAAAGCAGTCCTTTTTTATTGTACCATCTGACAGCTAAAACCCCATTGCTCAACACTTCAATTGGCTTCCCACGGCCTGCCACATGCACATTTTCAGCTTGTGATGTTCTTTTTCCATCTTTGTGCTCTTTACTAAACCACCTACTTACCATCACAGGGGGTGGGCAGATAGACAGGGCCATGCCAGGAAGAGCGGATATCGTACCAGTGTGCTAGTAGTTCAGCCCCCAGACGCACGGCCCCTGTGCTGCCGACGGTCTGAATACCCAGCACCTGCAGGACAGCCAACAGCAGAGATGGCGGCAGCCAGTTATTGTGAAGAATAATTTCAGTTAAACACATGGCTACTGGTTGGTTATTTAAATAATGGTGTTCCATATGGAGACATTTGCTACATGACATAGCAAACTAAGTTATTAACTACACCAGGCAGGTTTTCTATTCAGTTATCATTTTTAAAACATTATAGTTTCTTTTAATGATTGTAGTCAATATAATTGTATGGTTATACCTAACATAATTGTAAATGTATTAGCCTATTATCTGTCAATATTTTTTTTAAAACTTTATCCTAAATTACTTTATTTTTATTATTGAGCCTATTATTTTACGTATCATCTTAGCTTCAACAGTGCTGTAGGGACAGTGCGATTCAAGTTTTTTACTTAATTTGTACCTATGAATATATTACAATAAACTTGATTGATTGATTGATATATGGTCCTTAAGCCCTAAACAGACACATACAGTATAGGCCTACATACATCTTCAAACACTATCGAGTTTACCCTGTTCTCCACAATGGCTTGGCTGTTCCTGCCCAGTGCCAGTTCCGTTGCTCTTCGGTTAAATTCTGTTAGGCCCAAGGATGGTGCATAGCCCGCGCACAGAGTCGGGTCCGTGCTTATCTGTTTCTTTATTCTTGCAATGAGAGGGAGTCCCGCAGTCTGCCCCTCCTCATTAAGGCACTCTACAAAATATCCACAAATATTTAGCAACACTTGTAAGCTACCTTAAATATCACCTGTTTCAATTTAAATAGATGGGAAGGACGTTGCGGACTTTTCTTAATATAAACGTCTGGAAAAGTATAATTTAAAAAGCGTAATGCACTGGTTGGACGTACCTTTTCCTGCCAGGTAAACCTTATTGGCATGGGTGTCTTTTCTGAAATCAGCCAATAATTTGGCTTCAGGATTCGGTGCTGCAGTCACAGTATCGATGAAAACCGAGAGAAAAGATTGTTTCCGCTCATGTAGGCCTACTTTTCTGGTAGCACTTTCAGTGGCACCGCCACTGTCACCATCACATGCTGGCCTCATATTATTGTGCTTTCACTGTGCACTCTTGTCAGCGAGGTAGCTCCGAGGCTTTTGTTGTTAGGAGCTGTTGCTTAGCTACAGTAGTTGGATACTGTGTCATGGCAACGCTTATGATGGATGGATATAGTCATTGTAATAAATTGGTGCGTTCGTAATCGATTTCCAGTGTGTAAACAGCTTCTCCATAACCAACTTGTTGGCTATTAGTAAACAGTTTACACAAGCATGCTTTTGGGTCATGCAAAGGATCTTATTCGGTGACCCAATCCCAATGAAAACGAATCTACAATGGTGTATTTAATTGTTTTGCCTAATTAGTGATGCGGGTAGGCTATGTAGACGATCATTTCACGATGAAAACTCTATCTGTACACCAGATGGCACTAGTTGGCAGGGCAAAATAGTTATCTAATTAAGCACTCTCAGGCCAAGGCGGCTCGTCAGAATCACTTCCTTCCACCGTCGATTGCCCACTTACGCGCGTTGCCGTTGACCTTTCCTAAACACCGCATTTAACTATCGGTTTTGTACACAGTTTAGCATATGGCTTGATGAATATTCCACCCACATAGACCCCGTAGGCCTATGAGTGTGAGTTGTTGGCTCTCAACATGGTAATTTCCGAGAGGAAGTATCCGTAGGCCTATTTTATGTTTATTATGCTAAACTTTTGTGGTATGAATATTCGTAGTTATTCTAGATTACTCTGTTTGTTAAAACACCATTTCCGTATGGCTGGTTTAATCCAGTGTCCAGAGATCGGGACTTTGACTTTAGACACTTTTCATGGTTTTGTTATCAAAGCTTGTAGAGATTGTTTCTCCTCATGATTGTGGGTTGTGGAATATTTAATAATAATAATAATTCATTTGATTTGTAACGCGCTCTTCATTCAAAAGAATCTCAGAGTGATTTATATGGCTTTGCTGACCCCCCACTTTTACAAAACCGTAACACCGCTTTACCTAATAGGTATCAATTTGGGCCCCCGTCAGAATAAGTGTTTCCAAACAGTTGAGATAAGTGTTTTCATAACTGATGTTTCTTTGCCCAGAGCAAGTTTGACAGAGTGAGGTTTATGATGTACACTGTGAAGGATTGTGCAGGCGCATATGTCTCTCTCTCTCCTCAGTCTCATCACTGATTTCCTTTCTTTGTCTCTTTATTTATTTCTGCTCTCTCTGTCTTGTCAAATACTAATGTGCATTCTCCTGAGTACGACACACACACGTTCACACACGTGTGTGTGTGCGCACATGCATGCACACATACACGTCCTTTGAACATTCATTGCAAAATAATATATTTTTTAATGTGTGTCTCAGTGCAAGGCAAAGGGATGGTCTGACCACTTTAATAGCAAATGGCCAGAGTTCAGACTCTTAGGAGAAAACAGGAGCAAACAGCGCAACAACTAAACTAAGAGACCAGAATGCAGTGAATGTGGATTCCATACACAGCTAGTTGGCAATAAAAGGGTTGATGCTGAAGAAAGTGAAATCTACTGTAGTTACTTTGGGACATTACTAGTGGACAGCGAAAACATACAGCATAACATTCTGGTATCATTAACTTAATACTTCTTGCATTTACAAATGGGTACATACAATAAATAAATAATTTAGCCACGGTTGTTTGTTGTCTGAACATCTGCCACTTTATTCTAGTAGTAAGACGTGTTGTGCTTCTCCAGTGTCTCTCAGTGTGTCACACATCCACATCGTGAGATCAACTGGAAGTCTCTCTCGCTGTGGGGAAAGTCCGTCCACAGTGATATCGTACACAGTATGCTGGGAGCGTGCTGATGCAATGGGAGAGTCAATTCCATCAGACTACCGTCTCCTCAGTCGAAGCGAAGCTCTTCTTTCTCATGTCCGGGTCCACCACTACGGGGCAGTGTGGCCTTGACTCAGTCAGCGCTCCCTCTGTCCAGCCCAGGCTAGCTGGATCTTTAAGGCCCTTTGGTCTTCCGCTTCCATGTGGGCTGTCGCCATCTCCCTCCCTGGACCCGGCTTCAGCTGGCTCACCACCCCCCGACCCGCCCCCTCCCATCTCCACAAGCCCGTGCAGTGGCGTCATGGCCGCCTCAGGAGACGGTCCTCTGTCGTTTTCAGTGTTCTGATCTCTCCCTCAGCCTTCCTTATCCTGTAAGGTGAAACTGAGAGAAGACAGACAGATTCATATTCTTGGTGAACTAACAATTCTGCCAGAGGAGAGTGGATAACATTTCAAATGGCTGACTCAGTTGAAAAGTTGCTTCAACAAAGTGACTGATGATCCTCCCCTTCAAAACACACAAACACACACACACACACAAACGTACATCAACACATCCAAAAATGAATGAATAATAAAATAAAAATATCCAGGCTTGTCATCTCTGGAAAAAAATCAATCTTAGACAGGGAAAAAATGACATTCCTTTTTTTAGATGCCGACTTTCATCTTTGCTCTTGGATTGGAAGTGACAAACAGAGATCTAACCCTGAACAGGATCAAGCTGTCACATGTGGCACTGTCACTTATGACATGCACGTTTGCTTTACAAGATCAGACGTTTGTTCATACCGCCATGAAATCCCAAACATGTGGTCCATTTGCTTATTTCTTTTTTGAAGCATTCCCACATTTGGGCCAGCAAGCCATCTCATCATCACAAGGGTGATTGTTTATTAGATTTGGAGATCGCCGCTGTGAGAGTTGACCCTGACACACACTGGTTAGAGAAAGTACTTCAATGTGCACAAACAATCAGCAAATGTAATGCTTCTACGGCAAGAGAATACTAAAATGGGAACAAACCTTATATACCTTATATATTTACAATAACAACAACATTGTACTGCTATTTATAGAATTTCTTTAACGTTAGTTAGTAGTAATAGTAGTTTTGAAAGTTATTCCCTTGCTTGTCATTGGTGTTCTTTTAAATGCCAGTCTCTGAACGAGTATTCCCTCCTTCCTTACCCACTTAGTGCCCTTCCCATCTTTCCCGAAATGCCTGAAATTCTGATCCTATCGAGTTAAACTGTACATGTCTCCACAGGAAGGTATAAACAATTCACAACCATCACCGTTCTGCAAGGACCTAAAGATAAGGCCACTCTGACCCTCTAAAGAAACCACATCTTTGGTGGGCTTCAATTCTCTGGCAGAACGATATTCTAAAGATAGCTCCTTTACTTTAAAAACATGAATTTGATGGAGCACACGTCACAGTGATCCGGAGGACACAGAGAGGGGGTTTACGCTGCATAAATGAAGGAGATCAGCCTGTTGCTTTCAGGTCCTTGCAAAGACAGAGACAAAGAAGGAGTTTCTGGACTTGGCTGATTGGCTGGAGCAGTTTGGTGATTGGGTGGAGCAGTTTGGTGATTGGGTGGAGCAGTTTGCTGATTGGGTGGAGCAGTTTGGCTGCATGTTTTCCACAGTCAACAGGGATACATCCGTCATCTCACATTGGTGTGTGCTTCACTTTTGCCGTGCTTGTCAGCAGGCAGAAGGAAGACTTGGTGGCCAGGGATGGTGGAACCCTTTTCTGCCAAGATATTTAGAATTGTATTATTTTGTGTCGAATCAAGGTTACCTCATACAGTGTGTTCGCTTCCCTGATTGATGACACGTACAAACTGCTACACCAATTATTTTAATTACTATTATTGTTATTTTATCACTGCTCTGGGATTTTTTTTCTTTTAAGTAAAGCTACTATAAGGAACTATATTTCACTTGGTTGTCTTGCTCTATTCTTTTTAAATGTATTTCTAGTATATTATCTAATAAAATAGGTGAAGATTTTCAGAAGTGTATAGTTGATTTACAATTTCCTTCCTCAAACTTCTTTATGTGATAAGAATAAAATACATTTGATTGAATGTAAATGTTTTATTTAGAATAAACATGACAAATTCACTCTAAATTTTCCGTTACCCGCTTCGAAAGTGTTTCTCCTAAAGCTGATCTGGCAAAAAAAAAGACACAAAAAAAAAGATTGATTTTGGCCAGCTGTTTTTATGAGGTGGAAAAAGGACTTTCGTTATGGGTTAGAGCCATTTAGTCTTTCCACCTCTTCTATCTGCATGTGTCGAGTCCTGCTCCGTGTTCTTCTCAGCTACCTGAGCCCAGAATTTAAACCTAATACACTTGGATTAGATCAGATATTCAGCTCTCCTTTGAAAAATGAGTCTTGGAGATTTCTCACATCACTGATGCCTGATAACAGCCCTCGCTGAATGCTCTCCCAAGCTCCTGATCTCCTCCATGATTTAGATCAAAACATCTATTAAACGTGCCTAATAATTTGCACAATAACAAACTCACGGGAGTTGAGAAATGTAATTAGTAGTGTGGAATATTAAAGAAAATATTGACATAGCTCGGTCAGACAGTGCAGAAATGTCTTGGTAAATGGATTGCAGTTGTTCATTGTACAATCTAGCAACCTGTATTTACTGTATGACGTGGCCGTATAATAGTACAGTCGTCACTGACTGTAACAGGAAGTAGTTAGCATTGTGTTGAATCCTTTCTCTGGAGTCTCTCTAGTGATTTATTAGATAAACTGTTCAGGGCATTCATCTGTCATCAGATCAACTTCCTGTTTCCACGTTTTAACAAGAACTTAATTTTTAGGTTGCCATCCTTTGTTCAACAGCTTAACCTAATGTATCTGGAAGTGTTTTATGTACCATCGGTATAAAATAATTTATTGCCATTACTGGTGGACGTAAGAATGTTGAACATTGTACTGTACGGTACCATGCAAGCTGAATGAAGAAACCCCATAGATCATACCAACTTCAGCCAGAATCAGTCCAAAGATACTCATGTACGTAACAACTCTGTACGTATCTTTAAAACATGATTGTATTGCTGTATCCTGAGTCAACACTGTCAGTTAAGCACTGGTGCGCTGCACCCTAATGTATTGTTCTTTGTCAATTGAGTGTTGAGTCAATTATGTCTCGTCTCTGAGTTACCGGACGTCTCAGGATAAGGAGACACAGTAGGGCATGTCTCCTTCGCCTCTTCCTGCACAATGGATTCCCTCCTCGAGCCGTTTCTATGCTATACCACTGGAAGCTGAGACGACATCAGAAGTCTGCGAGGTTAAGAGATGGCATGACGCACCTTCTTCGAACACGCACACAAGCTACGCTAACACCCCTGGGAGTTGTTGTGTCTTCACTTCAGACCGCTTGAGTCATTTACCCTCTGTATCCAACGATGACATTAGCGTATCGCGAGGGCCTGGCCCGCTTGTTAAGGCCCATCTGGAGTGTGGTTGCTTGAGATCCACGGCTCAGCCGTACAGCTGAAGTGATGTTTTAAAACCGGCCCTCCTGACTGACCGGGACCCAGGGCTGTGGGCTTTTTCAGATGAAAACAGAGTAACCGTGCAACCGTGTTATTCCTAAAAGTACTACATTTCCCAGTTATTCTAGCTATGTTCTTTCATCTATGCGTCTGTATGAGACCCGAAACAAAACAAATCATGTTTTATATTGTAATACCTGACTGAGAGACCTAGAGTTTAAACGTACATCCCCAACAGGAGCCTTGACAAGTCCAGGGGGTGATGGCTTGTCTTCAGCACAAATCCCAAAGCCAATTCGACGAAGAGCCACAATAGGCTTCCATGAACTGTGCTATGACTCAGACAACAGTTCAGGTCTTAACCTTTTAGTGCCACTGTCACTGCTACTGAGCCAAGCTCTCTAAAACACGTCATACATAAAAGCAACTTGTAAACATGCCCAGCTTGCAGACATGTACTCTACATATTGATATGAAGAAGAAAAAAACACACTAAGCTCCAGTTCTCTTTCAGTCTATTGTTTGGAGAGAAAGTTTGCAAAATGGCATATGATCTCAGACCCACACAATTCCAATCTCTTTCATCACACCCGTTCCACCCAAATCTTAATCCAAATCTAGCCATTTCCTCAGTTTCAGTCCATAAGAATAGAAAACTTGTGAAATGTGTGTTTACGTGCTTGCAAGAAATGTACCACGTTTCCGTCTACAGCACAGAGCAGAAAGTGGCGTGTGTAAACTGGAAGAATTCTTCCTGGAATAGACACCCCTTCTGTCAATAAAAAAAAGCCCCGTATCACATAAGATTAGACCAGAACAGTTTGTGTCGTTCCCATTACTCAAACTGTCAATGTCACACTCCCCCCTCCCCAGCACCGAACAGAACAGGTCTCCAAGCGTCCCCATGCTGTCGTGCACATGTGCGGCAGGAGGTACCGCCGGATGCTGAGAGTTTGCTAATTAACGAGCGCTAACTAGGAAGGGCTGTCCGCTGAATAAAAACATGCATGAAAGACCGATGAGGGCTGTTAAACTCGAGCACGCCACGCTCAATTGACCTAATCTGGCTGTATACTTAAGTGATTTTAAACATCAACATGATTAGTTTTAATCCGTTGAATTCTATTTGTGGTTAAGTACTGCACGGCAAACACACCGCCTTATTGAACGATCTCGAAATAATTGAATCGTAATCACTTACGTTCCCTTTTTAATAGGGCTTTCCACAAATACATCATCTGCACTGCCTAATGCGGCCACACAAAATGCATGGCTCTAACAGACCATAGGAGAGGGAACATGTTGGACCAGATAACACACTGGATACGTGACAAGAACACAAATGCTGCTCCGCCCGTTGAGCATGTTGATATGGCCAGCAGTTGCACGCATCTCTGCTTTTCAATGAACACGAAGCATGTGCCGATGACAGCCCTGACCATGCTCACCCCCTCTCCTGAAAACAACACGAGCTCAGCCTTGCATTTGGAGCCAACACTGTTGGTCTCTGTCAATGTTCCTGCTTCCTCGCTGACCCCCCTCCCCTCGGTCCACCCCTCCCGTACCACACAGAGGGGGGTCAGGGATGTGACCTCAGAGGTGTTGTAATGGTTAGATCATTGCATCCAGGTGTCGGGATGAAGTTTCAGCCGACATCAGGTCTGTGACCTTTTCTCTGCCGTCTGGCTTTCCCTCTCCGTGGGGGAGCAGGGAGATCATGGCGGACTGCGCTTCACACTCATGTTCTCTTGCCGTCTCCCGGCTTGGAAAGAGCCCACCCCCCACCCCCCACCCCCCACCCCCCCACCCCGCCCCCCCACACACCTCACAACAGAACACGCTCTCCTGACACGGCGCTTTCCACTCTCACCAAGATCGATCCTTTCATCTTACACGACCCCCCGGTGAGACCGTAGAGCCCTCGCAGATCACCGCTGGGATGGAAAGCTGACCCGCCCCGCTCCCCGGGTCGCCCGAGGTCTAAATGAGAGCACGTGCTCTCGCCACCCACATCCGTCAGACGCCACGTTGGGACCACCTCATCGCACCCACCAA
Source organism: Mallotus villosus (assembly GCA_903064625.1). Classification (NCBI taxonomy): domain Eukaryota; kingdom Metazoa; phylum Chordata; class Actinopteri; order Osmeriformes; family Salangidae; genus Mallotus; species Mallotus villosus. Next base: position 209,409 of record CAEFZP010000148.1, on the reverse strand, counting down.
ACCTCCCAGACGCTTCCCGCTCCTCATGATCTCCCTGACGATCCGTCTGAGCCTTGGGCTGGCGAACCGTGGAACACGCCGGGCTCCCGGGGCTTTTGGGGGGCACCTCGGCGTGCAATGGTTCACATCTGTGTAAGCACGGTCGAGATGGCAACACGGGACGGAACGTTCTGTGAGAGGATGGTCGTGACACGCGTCTGAATCTAGCGGCTTCAGAGTGCGAGCTGAACCAGCCGGTGCCTACGGCCAGGCGACCATCAGCCACGGAGCTCACCCGCCCGCCTTTGACTGGAGTGTGTGCATGTGTGGGAGGAATGCGTGCGATTGAACAGCCTCCATGCTTCCTAAACCCCGGCCGAGACAGATCAGTAACGACAACACGCCTCCTGACACCACCGCAGTAAGACTAGCTTTTCCTTAATCCCCAAATTAGTGACAGAGTCACTGTCTTGTTTTCCTTACACAGAGGAGGGGATGTCACTCAAAGCCAAACCGCTCGCTCTCGGCCCTCAAGGGGGATCTCTTTAAATGACTCGCCGGCTGTGGTACTGGGTGAGTTGAGCAGGATCCCTGTGAAGCGTCCCAGCCGTACCGTAGCTGAACCCACGGGCTCTTCAGCGTGTGATCTCATTGGCTGTTTGTGGAGAACGGCCCGTGCTGGTGAAGAGATGTCTTGTGGGCCAGTGATAAAGGTTTATCAGCTCTGGGGGCGTCGCCCGGGCTGCAGAGGGGCCCTGGAGGAGGCAGGAACTCACTCTCACACAACCTCTCTAATACTGCCTCTCTCAAACTGCCTCCCTCATACTGCCTCTCATACTGTCTCTCTCACACAACCTCTCTACTACTGCCTCTCTCAAACTGCCTCCCTCATACTGCCTCTCATACTGTCTCTCTGAAACTGCCTCTCTCTCACTGCCTCTCGTAATGCCTCTCTCAAACTGCCTCTCTCATATACTGTCTCTCTCAAACTGCCTCTCTCTCACTGCCTCTCGAAATGCCTCTCTCAAACTGCCTCTCTCTCACTGCCTCTCGTACTGCCTCTCTCAAACTGCCTCCTTCATCCTGCCTCCCTCATACTGCCTCTCTCTCACTGCCTCTCTCAAACTGCCTTCCTCATATTGCCCTCTGTCTCACTGCCTCTCGTACTGCCTCTCATCCTGCCTCCCTCATATAGTCTCTCCCATACTGCCTCTCGTGATACTGTTGGTTATTTTTTGATTGGTAAATGGCAGTGTTGCGTTTCATAATTGATGTGTTTAACTTTTCAAATGGATTTGAAAAGTAAAGGTTAAGGTTTCAGATTTCATTAAAAAAAAGGTATTGATCAAAAGTTCCAGTTTTCTGTTGCCACAACAAAACATTGCACATCTGTTGATCGTTTATGTAACATTGACATCAGCTTGGCTTAAAGATGGATAGCAGGTAACACAATATGGCAGCAGAAATTCTTACTCCATCTCCAAACTTCATATGAACTACCTTGATGTTTATTGGTTTGCAGAGTGGAAATGCAGAGATTACATTTCCACATGACATTGTGTAACTTTGTTATATTTCTTCAGGATCTAATGTTTCAGTAAGTATTTATTTTTGTACCTTTCTCGATTAAATCTATTTTAATCTGCCGTGGCAGGCAGATTGATTTATTCATCCAAATATGGATTCTCTCTTGTTCAAGGTGCCTAGTCTTGTCCTAAGAATTTCAGTGCCCAGTCTAACCCTGTGTTGTTCTGTGCATCTGACAGTAAAATACTTGAACTTGCATTATTGTACTTCACTGTACTTCACTTAGTTTAGAATAGGTTTATAGGGTTAGCAATGGGTTCTTATGTTTATTTAGGGTTTAATATATCGTATTATTTATAGTCATCTGTATATTTAGGAGGTTTACTTATTTAAGCTTAGCATAGATGTAATTTATGTTCTGTGTACTTATTTGTTATGTTATTCCAGGTGCTTGCGTTGTCTTGTCTTAAGAACGTCAGTGCCCAGTCTGACCCTGTGTTGTTCTGTGCATCTGACAGTAAAAGACTTAAACTTGAACTACAGTCCTGAGGTTCACATCCACACTCTTCTTTGTGACTAATATCTTATCATCATCTCAGAACCCTGACGGTGAACTGAGCCAAGATTCTAAGTCAACAGTTTGCTCAGATGCCATGGTGACACAAATATTCCACCCTGACAACTCTCACAGACACGAGCGAAGATGAGTAAGGAACAGAGATATCAGAGATATGTATGTATGCACATCCCTGTCTGCTCTGCTCTGGGCTGCACGGAGATGCAGGCTGTGGCCACGGGGCCAGGGGAACTCTCACGGCACACAGAGACCAGACATGCTGACACTCCATCTGCGATGATGCGACTGATGGCTATTCTGACACACGTTCCGTCTCCCTTATAGATAATGTCACTGCGCTGTATGCATGTCACAGCGGTCCCCTACATAAATATACTATATGATGTGGCACCAGCATGTGCTACTGGAAGGATGCTTGCAGTAACTGGAAGGTGCTAGGTTCTAGTTGGAACATAAAAAAAACAAACAGTGAAGGACTTACATTTCTGACTCTGGTTCTGAGAAGCCGCTGAACTGCGTGCTGCCGTTCGAGTGTGGCGGTCCGGGCGACGGCTCCTCGCTCTTGTAGCTCCCCTGGCTGCTCCCCAGGCTCTCGTCCCCTTCCGTGGGGGTCGCGGGGGTCTTCTGGAACGATCCGGCCGCCCCGGCCTCCGCCGCCCCCAGGAAGCAGGGGCAGCGGGTCCTCAGCTCCTTGTAGAAGGTGTTGAGCCGCGGGGTGGCCACCCACGGGCAGCCCAGGAGGTTTTTAAAGGCGGCGCGGAACTCGGGGCTCCTGCAGTAGATGATGGGGTTGAGGCCGGAGTTGATGTACCCCAGCCAGTTGAGCAAGCGGAAGATGTCCCCGGAGGGAACGTTCCGGTTGAACACGTTGATGATGTTGGCCACGAAGAAGGGCAGCCAGCAGAGGGTGAAGGTGCCCATGATGATGCCCAGCGTCTTCAGGGCCTTGTGCTCCTTGACGACGGTCAGGCGCGACGACCGTCTCCGCGAGCTCTTCCTGCTGTGCGTGCTGCTGCTGGCCGAGCTCCCGCAGCCCGGGGGGGGAGGGGCGGCGGAGCGGACGGGGCTCCCCGGCAGGGTCGGGCCCCCGGGGGGGGGGCGCTCGTTCTGGAAGCGGAGCCGGTTCCGGTCGATGAGCCGCACCTGCCGCGTGGCTATCAGGAAGACTTTGGCGTAGACGAAGATCATGACGAGCAGGGGGACGTAGAAGGAGACGACGGAGGAGATGATGGCGAAGGTCCTGTTGGTGACAAAGTCGCAGCACGCGTCGTCCTCGTAGCATCTCGCCGCCTCGGGGTCGTTCTCCGCCTGCCAGTACTGGTTCATGATGGGCACGAAGGAGATGAGGGCGGACACCACCCACACCACGCACACGATGAGGCGCGCGCGCCACTTGTTGATCAGCACCTTGTGCCTCAGGGGGCGCGTGATGGCGATGTAGCGGTCCACGGCGATCACGCACAGCGTCTCGATGCTGGCCGTGACGCAGAGCACGTCCACGGACGTCCACAGCTCGCAGGACGTGGTGCTCAGCTGCCAGTTCCCCGTCACCACGATGGTGGCGCCGAGAGGGACCACGAGCACGCCCATGATGAGGTCGGCACAGGAGAGAGACATGATGAAGATGTTGGTCATGGTCTGCAGCTGGGAGGTGCGAGCGATGGCTATGATGACCAGCAGGTTACCCACCACGATGGTCAGGATGATGATGACCATGACGATGAGCATCCAGGATCCGGCGGCCGGGTGGTAGGGCTCCGTCGTGCCGTTGGTCGCGGTGTTGCTCAAGTTGTAGTCCATCTTCACCGGAAAAGTTTTTCTTGGCAAAGCAACATGTAGCGAGTATTGAGGTTCTCCAATCCTGAACTCGTCAAATCGGGAAGAATCCTGAGAATGAAAATAACTTTCTAATGAGCATTTTGAAGGATTTTCTTGACTTCTTTGTTTGTGGATTTTCTCTCAAAGTCACATTCTCAAACTTGTATAAAGTATAAATTTAAGTTAACTATTTAAATATAAATCCAGCAGAAACATTTTTTGTAGAACTTTTCAGTGTCTTAAAAGCATCAATGACCTATGCGTGTTTCTTTACGGTCTCCGGAGACCAAAAAATATAAGATGTCCCTCTGAAGCAAGTGGCACAGGCAGTGAATCCTGAGATGTCCAAATGAATAGCAAACCCTGCAAATGTTATAACTCCATGGAAAAGGGCAAAACAACCAAGATGTGAGTCCAGTAAAAGTTTTTCCAAATCGGACAAAGTCTATGTAGTCCAGTGGAATACAAGATAAGTCCAGTCGACACTTGTAGCTGGTTTTCGTAATGTGTTGTAGAAAAGCGATGCCACTGGAGTAAAGCAAGCAGCTGTGACGCCGACACAGAACAAGCAGAGTGCACCAACTTGCCCCCACCCTCTTTTCTGTATCTCCCTATCTCTCCTCCTTCTACTCCCCTCTCTCCTCCCCCCCCCCTCTCTCTCTCTCGCTCTCTCTCTCTCTCCTCCCCCCCACTCTCTCTCCTCCCCCCAGTCTCTCTCCTCCCCCCCCACTCTCTCTCTCTCTCCCTCTCTCTCTCTCTCTTGGCTGTAGCCAAAGTGTAGGTCGCCCTCAGCCTACATATAATCACACCCAGGAGAGGGGGAGGGGCTGTGAAGTGAGACCATGCCATTAAAGACGCAGGGAGCACTGCCCGCACACAAGCACCCACACAACCCAGTGAAACACAGGGCATCAGGTAAGGCAATGCCAAGACCCTTCACTGCAACACTCAGCAGCAAGTGGACAGCTTGCTCAACACCACAGTTCAGATAGAGAAGAAGGACTCTGATCTGTCAATACTGAGATCATGTCAGAGTTTACAGTGGGCCACACTGACTGGTTCAGGCCTGTGGTTAACCACGCTTGTTGTTCTGTCCTTGTAAACCGATGACTCGGTGGTTTTCACATGACAATAGCAACAACTGGACTGGCTTGTTCACTGCCGTCTCTGCCAAGATATCCATCTGTCTTTCAACCTGACGCTGGGCATATTATGTAACTTCTCACACTCACCCCGCTACTTCCTGCCCGTGGGAAGTGGTTGGGGACGAATTTGCCCCGGCAAGGACTCCATTAAGTGTCAATTAAATAATGCTGGTGGCTATGAGAGGGTTTTCTATTGACTGCTACCCAATAAAAAAGAAAACTCTGGATGTTTTGGAAAGATAGAAGAACTAAACATTCCCCACAATACTGTGTTTCTGTCCACACGAGAAACAGCTTCTCATCCCTGAGAAAAGTTTCTTAAATTCAGCGTGCACAGCAGCAATCTGTTTCGAGGGTTTAACAGAATTTGCTGTCAAACATTTCCAATAAGTGCAGACCGCAAAACAGCATACACCCCCAGCTGAACCGAGAACAGGGAAATATGTCCTTTTCCCTCCCTGACTGAGTTCGAAAGCACACAAAAAATAATAGATTGTTATCTCGCCGTGACTCGAGCCAACACACAGAGGAAGAACAATCAAGCGAATTCTTCGCATGCTATCTGTCTCCAATGCGGGCTGTTGTGATGTCTCTGGCCAACAGCAGCTTCAACAGGGTACACAGGCCCAGCGTGTCTAAATATGTCACACGATCGTTTCCTCTTTGTGTCCCGTACTTCAGTTTAATAATAGCCTTTTTGTCAAACTGAACTTTTCTGAATCGACTCTTTGAGGATTTTTGTTTCAAAATGTTTGTGGAACAGTTGATTTTGTTTTAATCATGACATGGATTGTTTGTTGACCGAGGAGGTCAGTCTCTGTGACTGATCCAGATCCTGGTTTGATTCCCTCCAGAAATATCTTACTAACCTGCCGCCCTCGGGGAGACCTGGGAAGACTTCTGTCAAATCGTCAGATCTTTCTGATCACAGTCTTTTTAATAAGAAGTTCTTAAGAAGTTCTTAATAAGAAGCTCTTAAAATAAATGAAGTTCCTTGGAGGGTCGGTTCATATTTTTGGGATGACAAAGAAATGTTTAAGTAAACATTCGGTGGTTTTATAAAAGCAAAGCTGAGGATCGGGTTTGGAGCTACGGAGCATCCCAGAACCAGACGTGTCACGTCCCCTTTTCACTGGCAAAAAGAACGGCGTGTCTCTGGAAGTAGGTCTGTCCGCATCCTAACTCATTTGTTACCTGAGCAAAAAGCTCTCGGCCGGGGCCAGTCGTCCATTACAGCAAAGCTAATACGCTCGCTCAATCCGATTGTATCTTTAAAAGAAGCATTTCTCTCTGCCACTGTGATGTATGTGGCCCTTCTCCCCGCGCCCCCTCTCCCCCCTGTCTCACTCTAATGTAATTCTCAGTAGCTGGATGCAGTCGTGGGATAGGAAGCTGGGCGGAGGGGATGGAACGCATTAAGGGGAAGGGGAAAGGGGGGGGGGCACTAAGGGCTGGGTAGCAAGGCCCCCGTCTCAGGACATCAAGCTCTAAGGGCTGGGTAGCAAGGCCCCCGTCTCAGGACATCAAGGGGCTCTAAGGGCTGGGTAGCAAGGCCCCCGTCTCAGGACATCAAGGCACTAAGGGCTGGGTAGCAAGGCCCCCGTCTCAGGACATCAAGGGGCGCTAAGGGCTGGGTAGCAAGGCCCCCGTCTCAGGACATCAAGGGGCTCTAAGGGCTGGGTAGCAAGGCCCCCGTCTCAGGACATCAAGGCACTAAGGGCTGGGTAGCAAGGCCCCCATCTCAGGACATCAAGGGGCTCTAAGGGCTGGGTAGCAAGGCCCCCGTCTCAGGACATCAAGCGCTAAGGGCTGGGTAGCAAGGCCCCCGTCTCAGGACATCAAGGGGCTCTAAGGGCTGGGTAGCAAGGCCCCCGTCTCAGGACATCAAGGGGCTCTAAGGGTTGGGTAGCAAGGCCCCTGTCTCAGGACATCAAGCTCTAAGGGCTGGGTAGCAAGGCCCCCGTCTCAGGACATCAAGGGCGCTAAGGGCTGGGTAGCAAGGCCCCCGTCTCAGGACATCAAGGGGGGGGAGGGGGGGGCTCTAAGGGCTGGGTAGCAAGGCCCCCGTCTCAGGACATCAAGGGGGGGGGAGGGGGGGGCTCTAAGGGCTGGGTAGCAAGGCCCCCGTGTCAGGACATCAAGCACTAAGGGCTGGGTAGCAAGGCCCCTGTCTCAGGACATCAAGGGGGGGGGAGGGGGGGGCGCTAAGGGCTGGGTAGCAAGGCCCCTGTCTCAGGACATCAAGGCACTAAGGGCTGGGTAGCAAGGCCCCCGTCTCAGGACATCAAGGGGCGCTAAGGGCTGGGTAGCAAGGCCCCCGTCTCAGGACATCAAGAGGGGCTCTAAGGGCTGGGTAGCAAGGCCCCTGTCTCAGGACATCAAGGGGCGCTAAGGGCTGGGTAGCAAGGCCCCCGTCTCAGGACATCAAGGGGCTCTAAGGGCTGGGTAGCAAGGCCCCTGTCTCAGGACATCAAGGGGCGCTAAGGGCTGGGTAGCAAGGCCCCCGTCTCAGGACATCAAGGGGCTCTAAGGGCTGGGTAGCAAGGCCCCCGTCTCAGGACATCATGTTCGGGCCACGAAGCCGCAGAGCTGAAAGCTCGACAGGTCCTCGTTCGTCTTTTGCGTGAGAAGATGTCGTCGGTGAATCTGAATGTGGAGCTGATTCTAGTCCAGGCGGCTGTGGCCCGACTGGCACAGGCTCGGGCGCTGATGGAGGTGATGAACTTGATGAGGCTCGGGTGGGGCGTGGCTTCCAGGCAGGGCCCCAGTGCTGATGACTGCTACTTGTGGACATGACATGTTCCTGTCTCACTGAGATGAAGTAGATTCATGCCCACGTGGGGCCATTTGTAATCTCGTGCTCATATGTCTGTTTGGCAGTTGGTCAGTCTCTCTGCCTCTCTCTCACGGCTGCCTCTAATGTGGGCACAAACACCAGTGGGGGCTTTAAGGGACATGTTCTATATGTGGCTCCACTTCTGAAAGGAAGGAAACCCAGTGTACAGGGGCTGCTCAGTGCAGTGTGACAGGCTGTTAATCATGAGAGCTGCCACATAGGCTCAGCACGCCTGTTTATCACACACTCTCTGTTTCCTGGGAATGTTGCCTTAATTGCCATGGAAACCTTCTTCAGACGGGCGCAGTCTGATTAGATCATCGTGACACTGTGTGTAGGTGTCGTTCGGTTCATACGTTTCAGGGGTCGGTGATTAGGTCAACGTTGGGTGAGTTGGGTTAGCATGCATAGGACGATTTTATCTTAGCTGTACTCGTGAAAGATTGTCTTGTCAGAATTCCTTTGTTGTTTGTTGCAGTATCTCATCTATAGCAGAAGCCAATCCAAAGAAAAGAAACATCTTTTTTTGTTCAAGGTTGAAGAACTTAAACAGAGTCTTATTTCAGCATGGCATGCCCTGATATAAGGGCACAGCAGGTGAACTTGTTATGGAGCTAATCATTGTACTTTAGATCCTACCAATGTCTCCAGCTGTGCTTATGGCTCCATGGAACACCACCCGGGCGATCGAGAGAGAGGATTAAGGTTTTAGTTCAATCAAACAGAAAGGAAGTCTAGTATGGAGACAAACGATTTGGTCAAGTGGGATTGAAGATTGTTCACGTGTATCATGTATCTAAGATGATTCAGGTTTCAATTTACCAACAAACAAAAAAGCGTGACACAAACGTGTCAGGGTTACATAATTGAGATCCCCCTCATGAATGTCGTGACTCTGCTGTTTATCTTTCAGTTGGCAAATCAGTTTGCAGTTTGCCCAATCCAGTTCATCCCAGTTTCTTTTCTTTACACAGGAAACTCTCCATTAGCAGGAGAAGCTAATCAAGAGGACGGGGGTGGGGGGGAGGAAACTGCGAGCGCAAAACAGCCTGACCCTCCCCAGCCTGGCCTGCCACACACACAGGCTCTCCAAACCTTCACTTCCAGCACACACACACACACACACACACACACACACACACACACACTTCCAGCACCCCCAAGCCAGTGATGTCAGCACACAGCAAGAAGGAGGCATCTAGCTGAGAAACCTGGAGGCTTACTGTCTTCTTCTATGGTGTGTGTTTTAGTTGACTTCCCAGACTGTCTTCTTCTGTGGTGTGTGTTGGAATTGACCTCCCAGACTGTCTTCTTCTGTGGTGTGTGTTTGAGTTGACCTCCCAGACTGTCTTCTTCTGTGGTGTGTGTTTGAGTTGACCTCCCAGACTGTGTTCTTCTGTGGTGTGTGTTTGAGTTGACCTCCGAGACTGTCTTCTTCTGTGGTGTGTGTTGGAGTTGTGTGTGGAGCACGCTTGTCCTGAAATTGCTCAACAATGCAACAAGCTCTCTGATGGACGAAGCTTAAGAGGTCAGGCTGTCGACTGTTTGGAATGATGAGTGGATAACGAGGGATATGATGTCACGCAATGCGTTTATTGTCATCCGTCAGCCTCAATTGCTTCATCGCTATTTTTGGAGCACAGTTCCTCGTGTCCTCAAACTCTGCTCGAACCTAAAGTAACATGTTCTCAAAAACCTTTTGTTCCAAGTGACTGTATCACAAAGCACTTTTGAACAAGACTCTGGCATTGGCCTGGTCTCAGGTCATCCACATCGTGTTTATTGTTGCAAGGCCCGACACCTCTGTTTCATTACTCAATGTCCGTCCTCCAGATATTACTTCAGATCGAGAAAGTTCCCAGATAGAAAAGGAGAGACCAGACCCTGGCAGGGATCCTCCTCCCTGGCCCGCAGGTCCGGCCTGCGGGGGAGAGAGACCAGACCCTGGCAGAGATCCTCCTCCCTGGCCCGCAGGTCCGGCCTGTGGGGGAGAGACGGGGTGTTTGGTGGGGGCCCGAGCCCAGAATCTCCGTCCTCTCTGCTGAGCTGAACACAGATGCTGGATGAGATCATGGAGCAGAGGGAGAGGGAGGGGCAGAGTGGAGTAGGGAGGGGAGGGGAGGGAGGGAGGGGGGGGGTTCTGATACAAAGCTGTTTGGCGTTCCACAGCTATCAGCTCTGGGGGGAAATTGTTCTCATTACCCTGGGAGCGGAACCACATGTCGGGGCGGCTGAGGCCCGGCCAGCACCCTGGGTCCACCGATGCCCTCCGCGAGGCTCCGGTCCTGGGCCGCTGAGACGCTCAGAACGGGCCTCCTTCTGGGGCCGTCTGAGCATGCCGATAACTGCCTAAATGCACACATATGGTTTCCCTCCCAGTGTTCTGTTCGGACTGCAGACATTCTCATTGGCACAAGCTGAACGTGCTTTTTTTTCTTTCTAGGTGGTTAAAGCATCATTTGCATTCTATATGGGTATCTGGTTCCCGAACATTATATAGGCTGACCACAATATTTGCTTGTGTTGGACTGACAGTTGACGAAAGCTCTGTGGGCTAGTTATACAGTGGGTGTGCATTAGCACAGTGTAAACATGTGGATCGTGTCTGTTAGTGAGTGAAGTGTGTGTGCGCGTGTGTCTGTTAGTGAGGTGTGTGTGTGTGTCTGTTAGTGAGTGAGGTGTGTGTGCGTGTGTCTGTTAGTGAGTGAGTGAGGTGTGTGTGTGTCTGTTAGTAAGTGAGTGAGGTGTGTGTGCGTGTGTATGTTAGTGAATGAGTGAGGTGTGTGTCTGTTAGTGAGTGAGGTGTGTGTGTGTGTCTGTTAGTGAGTGAGTGACAGTGTGCGTGCGTGTGTGTTTCTGCACAAAATCAACATTTGAACCGAGGGGTGGCTGCCAATCAAGTTCTAATGACCTGAGATACTCCCCCACCCTCAGACTCCCTTCCCTCCCGTCAGGCGCGTAATGAGCAGGAGACTAGGGCCGCTGTTTGTGTTGGGAGGTACCTGGCATGGCAGGCTTCCACATCTTCAAGGTTCTATGGACTGGAAGGCCCTTGTGGCGGTGTAATGTGTTTATGGACAGTATCACTGCTTTCCCACAAGTTTACAAAGCAGAGGATCTGTCACAACACGTCCCTTCAAACACCCATGTGGGTACGGGCGATACAATGTTTTCTTTTCGCTCCTCTCAGGCAAACATCTCTGCCTCCAAAACACGCTCGCGCTCTCACAAATACACTCTATAGGGAGTCTACTGTGTTTTCGTAACAACCTATGGTTGGTGTTGGTTACCGGTACGTTTTTTTTCAGTCAGTGAGCGTGATCTTCTCCAGGGTCTGTTTTGGAGGGATGTCTGTATGGCGCGCCGTCTCTTTAAGAGGGTCAAGCAGTCTCTGCTCTGACTCTGGATGAGCAAACGTGTCACAGGGGACAGTTCAAGGTACCAGGGCAGGGTTCCTGCGCTCTGGCGCCAGCCCAGCGGGCGAGGAGGACCCGGGGGCCGGGAGAGAGAGAGAGAGGGAGAGAGAGAGAGACAACAGAGGGGGGAGAGAGAGAGAGAGAGAGGAGAGAGAGAGAGGGGGAGAGAGGAGAGAGAGAGAGGAGAGAGACGAGAGAGAGAGAGAGGGAGAGAGAGAGAGAGAGATAGATAGACAACAGAGAGAGAGAGAGGGAGGGAGAGGGAGAGGGAAAGAGAGGGAGAGAGAGGGAGAGAGAGGGAGAGAGAGGGAGAGACAACAGAGGGAGAGAGACAACAGAGGAAGAGAGAGAGAGGGAGAGAGAGGGAGAGAGGGAGAGAGAACATGGAGACCAAAAGGGAAAAAAATGGAGCCCTGAAGAGACAGAGCCTGCGGCGGTGGAGGTCAGCTGATCATGCTGTCTTTTGAGATAGATCACTGCAGCTGGTGTTGGCACCCGCTTGGCCCGTAGCGACCGGCAATAGTCGAAAAGACATTCATCACTGTAATCACTTATTACCATCCATGATCTAACTCAATTATAGCAGGCAATCTGAGTCAAGGTGAGACCCAGAAGCCGTATTTCAACATCGGGGGAACATGACAAGCTCATAAAACCAGAGGAGGTCAGGTCTGATGAAGTTAGCGGGGTAAAGACATTAGACTTGAGCATGCACGACTGGAGAATGGCAGTGTCAACATTCAACAGCCCAATACAGGCATGACAATAAGGTCTACTGGTGTGTCATTAAAAACAAGAGGAATACTCCGGGTACGGAAGGTCATAGCGTTAAAGCCTCCATTCCCTCTGACCCCTAGTTAAAGAATATCCTTCAATAAAAACAACTGAGCCGGTATGCGTTACATAGAAATTAAGGATGACATCGAAATCAGATACGCCAATGGTCGTGAGAGATTAAGAATGTTTGTTTTCAGCAGAACGTGAGGAATGAATGCTATGTTTCTGACACACAGATATGGGTAGCAGCAGGATCCATACCTGCATCACCAGTGTCAGATCTCTAGATAATACCCATCCATCATAAGTCCTCCAACTGGTTGAGGATAACCTTTCATTGATACATAATAATACTGACTTCCTGATAATTGTTGATAAGCAAATAATACTAACTGATAAAGTCAAGTATAAGTAATTATGACATTACATTTTAAATACATAGAGAAAGTGCAGCAGAAAATCGAGGCTCAGAATTGCATAGTTTCCTGTGGTTGGAGTTTACTGGCATTTACTAATTGCAATATTTAATGCCTAAATTCAAAAATATCAAAACATGCTTTATAACTGGCTTCTACAAGATTCTTACAGTATGTTCCAAGATGTCTCTATGTTGACTAACACGCGTTAGTCATCAACCTCTCTCCTGCAGCCGAGGTTAGTCTGACCTGGGGGACAAAGCAAAGTGAGTGTTTAAACAGCCGTTTACGTCAGCCTCCGCCCAGGCCTGCCGCCCTGCTCCTCGACAGTGTGGGTATTCCATCAGACCTGAGCTGGTCTGACAGGTCCACACACTGTTCCAGCACACGCCACGAGCGGAGAGAGGTGAACGAGACGTTCCGACGTTCCAGAAAAACGTCAAAATGTCCATCCTGGACTGTCGGGCCTCTGACATCATCCTCACAAGCTGACCAGGGCCTGTTTGTGTGTGTGTGTGTGTGTGTGTGCACGTCGCTGGACGTCTCGTCTCAGAGCGCCACACCCCTGCTCTCCAGCCCATGGAGTGATTCCACTCACTCACAGCTGAATTAATGTTTGGGAAGTCCGTCGATATGAGATGTTTTTATTGAGGCAGTATAAACTCCCTTTATTTAGACTCATACTGGGTCCATTCACTGGCTCCTGAAAGACATTACTCTCCACAGCTGTAACTAAATGTTTCCACTGACTTGGCTAGAACAGTGTGTTTGTGTGTGTTTGTGTGCGGACGTCCATTTGTGTGTGTGTGTTTCACCAACCCCAGGATAAGGCATTAACCATTACAGGCAGGTAATGACCAATAATTGTATCTAAAAGGCCCTCAGCAGCATAAGGCCAGGTCGGGTTAGAGGAGAGAGAGCCCGTATTACTATGGTGACGCAACCACAGAGCACAAACAAACCCCATCAAGTGACACAGTGTCTGACAAACACATCTGCGAGCTCAGGACTGTCCTGTACTCCGTTCCACTCTTCCGTGTCGTCCACCCCTCCCGTCGGCCCCTAAACCTCGTCCTGCCCGTGGCGCTAGCTTGTCCTCAGATAGCCCGCCCCACCCACCTGCGCTTATCGAGGGCTCCATCTCCTCAGCCGTGGTTCACTGACAGCCCAGTCTCTGTGTGTGCGCACCCAGCCCTCCTCATACCTCTCCTGGGATGGGCTGGTCGGCCGGCGCCCCCCCTCTGTGGTTCAGCGTCAACACTGGGGTTTTGTTCTGCGGGGGTGTGGGTCCACTTAGCTACCTCTTGTCCTTGTTGTTTGTGCATGTAGGGTGCTTGGTAGAGTGTGTGTGTGTGTGTGTCGGGTGCTTGGTAGAGTGTGTGTGTGTGTGTGTGTGTGTGTCGGGTGCTTGGTAGAGTGTGCGTGTGTGTATGAGTGTGTGTGTGTGTGTGTGTCGGGTGCTTGGTAGAGTGTGCGTGTGTGTGTATGAGTGTGTGTGTGTAGGGTGCTCGGTAGAGTGTGTGTGTGTGGTTTGTACGTGATTTCTGTTAGGTTGTAGGCTTCTGCATTAGAGAGTGCTCATGACCACAGATATACCTGCTGGAGGTAGAGTGATGACAGGTTGTATGTGAAACAGGCTGGATGTGAAACAGGCTGGATGTGAAACAGGCTGTATGTGAAACAGGCTGGATGTGAAACAGGCTGGATGTGAAACAGGTTAGATCCTTGTTATATTTGTATGAAAAGAGGCTCTGGAAAGCCTCATTTCCCACAACTGAAAAGGCTGATGATGTCGTATTCAGAGACGGCGTCCCCCTGCCCCACACCTCTCACCCCAGTCTCTGCTGTCACTATGACCCACCTGAGGGCTGCGTCTACGCCTGCCTAGCAGAGGAGACGGGGGCTGTAAACAGAGATGATGAAGGACATCCCTTCTCTATTCTGGAGATGTATATTTATCTCCAAAAACAATTTGGTCCAGGAGACTAAAGTACAGTGTTTCATGCAAACCAGTTGATGAGATACCTGTGGGTGGAATCTATTTAACGGAACAAAGAACGCAGAGCTAATGGAAGTTGGTGGATGGCTGGCTTGGTGTGTACTGCCAGATGATTGACACTTGAATATCTCTTATAGTCGTGTTCATCAGAACTCAAAATTGGTCTCTTGCCTACCAATTTGTTCACTCTCTCCCTGTGTTTGTAGAGCCTTAAAAATGCCCTTTTATAGCAAGTATTTATCTGTCTCTAATTGGCCCTGGCCTATCACCGCCCCATCAAACAACATTAGCCTTAAAGCGAAACCCAATCACCAGACCCGCTCCGCTGTCTGGCCCCCGCCCCCCGCCCCCCGCCGCCCCGCCCTCTGGCCCCCGCCCCCTGGCCCCCGCCCCCCGCCGCCCTGCCCTCTGGCCCCCGCCCCCTGGCTCTGAAAGACACGCTGTACCACGATGTAAACCACTAATGGCTTTTCATTAGCTATACCTGACTGCGTTGGAAGAGCTTTGACTACATGTGAACGGTGTGGAAATGACACGCGTGTAACGCGGTGCACTTATTACTGTAGGAGTGACTTCATTGGCCTTTGTGATGTCGCAAAGGTGTTTGGGTCGGGGGGCCAATCAAGAACGCGTTTAAGGGCGGAACCTTGTATGTTGCGTATCATAATAAGGCGCTTAGATGTGTTGATTACAGATCATGTTTAAGAAGGAAGTGAGAGAGAAAAAACTCTGGGGGGAACGGGGAAAGGAGTTGCGTAAAACACTTAAGGAAAGCTGTCAGATCTCTTGTACAATGCACAGTAACCATAAGGGAAGTGAATGTGCTGGTTTTTCTACTTGAGCACGATGTGTATCTCTGCTGCCTCTGTGTGGGGTGAGCGGCGTGTCGGTTTCTCACAGTGCTCTCTTGGTGATCCCTGGAGGCCGAGAGATAACAGAAGCGGAGAGGGGCAGACGTTACCGGTCCTCTGCCCTCTTTTGTTGCTGAATACCCGTGCCGCACGCGAGTCCCTAGACATGCTGAAAGGCCTAGATAGCAGGCGGACGGAGATTAGGAGCGAGGAGAAGAAAAAAGGCCACCTAAACATCGCGTCGATACTAGTCAACGTGAAGTTCCTCCGAGGAATCCGCCCCAGCCAGTTTACGCTCCGGTAAAAACTGAGAAAAGGGTTGGGATCAACCCTGAAACGCGACGAAGAACGAGAGAGAAGCGGGGGTGTGAGGTTGGCTTTGACCATTCAAGGCTCCGCTGGAGGTGGAGACAGGAGGGGGAGGGAGGGAGGGGTGAGAGGATATTGAAAGCATGAGAGCGAGTGATAGTATCTCTGCAGCCCGCTTCCCTTTGCTTTGGAACATTACTCACATTGCTAATGGTATATGTAGACTGGCGCTGTCGGCGAGCTCAGACCTGTTTCTCTGGAGTTCTAAAATAGGACAGGCCGTCCCATGCGCCCTCATAGCGGCCGGGAGACAGCGCGTGCCAGCTCAGAAATGCAAACAGGACATCTCACTGAACAAGGGGAAACAGATCCTCTTTATCAGTGAGAGAGGCGCTACAGCCATCAGTATCTAGCCAGCCTCTGGGTTAGTGACAGGGGCCTTTGACTCCCAACGGTCACAGATAGAAACTGATGTTCTCCTGAAGATGAAAACACATCTCAAAACAAGTTCAACATTTAAATATTTGCCTACATAGAAATAAGGCAACGAATAAGATTGCAGTTCCTAAATGTTGTGAATTTATTTCTGGCATCATAGGGACTGCCAGACTTTCTCTGCGTGATTTGACGGCTTGACATTAGCTCAAGTTTGTAATGAAATGGGTTCTGCAGCGTTCCCTAGGGTGAGATGACAAAACCAACTAAATCACAGACCCTCCACAACCAATGTAGATCAGACAATTTACAGGCTATCTCACGGTTACATGACGACTTGCTTATATTGAGTGTATGTTTATTTATTTATTTATTGGTTTATTTCAGGGACATTGCACACTAATCAACATTCAAAATGTAAGTGAGCCAGAGTTAGCCTAAGAGGCTAGTTTTCATCTGCTGTCCCCTGCCAGATATGTAAAAGGCAAACCTAAAATTACAGAAATAAAATGCATGTATAAGCAATGAAAAAAAAACAACATAGTCAACTCAGAAAATACAGTAACACATAGTAAGAACGAATTGACAGATAATGGCAAACAAACAAACAATAAAATAAGCAGACAATAAAGCAGAGCGTACATTAAACATTATAGGAAGTGCACAAAACAGTAGATAGAGCAGGACAGACACACCTACAATAAAAACACATATACAGCAGCATAAAGCACAAACAAGCAGCACAAACATGCAGCACAAGCATATACAATTAGACACTCATATGAACAACACAGGACAGGAGCACACAAGAGACAAGCAAGCAGAACAAAACAGTTACTAAGAAGTCGACAGGAGAAGCAAATGCAGTCCTAGTGTGTACACAATTGATTACTAATGAGCCATATTTTCAGCTGTCCTGAAAAGGGACGGTAAGAACTAATTTCTCTAATATGAGCTGGTAGTGAGTTCCATTCCTGTGATGCTATAACTGAGAATGCTGAGTGGCTAAAGGCACTTTTTCTAAACGGTACTACACAGTCTCCCCGGGACGAGCCTCTGGTTGTCCGGTTTGAATTTGACCTCTGAGTGATACACTGTTGAAGAGGTGGGGGGGGCTTTGTTGTGCAATATTTTAAAAATAAGGCAAAGATTTGCATACTTTATTAGGTTGTCCCAGCTCAGAAGTTTATACTTTCTTAAAATAAGACAATGATGGTAGGTGTTTGACTTCCGGTCCAAGACTTTCAGGGTTTGCTTATACAGTGTTTCAAGTGGTTTGAGTGCTGTCTTATTGGCTTGTGCAAAGCTGGTCAAACAGTATGTGAAATGAGACATTATCATAGCATGCATATATATCTTGGCTGCATCAGTTGTCATTGAATTTCTGATGAAGCGAAAATTTGATAAGTTAAACTTAACCCTGTGACTAACTTTTTTTACATGAGATTTGAAGGACAGTTGAGAGTCGATTAGGAGGCCTAGGTATTTGAACTCAGAGACAACTTCTAGTTTTACTCCTGACAGCATTATGGCTGGATCTGGAATGCTACATCGCTTTTTGGAAAAAAACATGCAGACTGTTTTGGATGTATTTAGTTGAAGGCATGATTGAATGTCACAAACTGCACAACACACTTCCTAGTTCTTAAGGCCTACATGCTACTGGTTTCAATGCTAACTAACAAGCTTGTTTGGAATACATAAAAAACTAACAAGAAAGGACTAGCCTACAGATGTGTGTGGATGTGTCAAGGTGTCACTGCCGTGGATCGCAATGCTGACATCACCAAGTTTGGGATCTTACATGCAACGCGGACGATAAAGTATAATCAATTCAAGTGAACAACGTTAAATTCAATCTAGACCGTTTGACGCAAGCGATATCGTAAGAGCCAGCTGCAAAGTGGTGTTCTAGGACTTTGAATTTGCCGTGTGTATCGAGCTAGGGTTACCCAGAGTTCATTAGCGAGGAGAACACCTACGGTAGCGGAGATGTAATAGAATTACATGTCATTGACACCACTATTACCACATCTAATCTGTGTCTTATCGGCTTCAGACTAATGGTGATGCATTCAGGTGGAGATAATTCATTTAACAGAGACCCGATCTAGTGTTTATGCTAGCCAGCCACTCCAAACACAGGTTTGCTGCTCATACTGTGGTGTTGGATGAGCTGGACGCTCTGCTAAGGTGTTTTACGTCATTACATTTACTGAGAAAACACCGAACAGAAGGCTTTGCTTAAAGGGGATTATGAAGTTGGGGCGGTTGGTCTGTCTGTCTGCACACCCACTCGTATCAACCCAGGAAGGACAGATTAGAGGACTGGTCAGGAGAAATGTTGTCTCTATAAGGGCACGACGTAACTCCTAAATAGCACAGCGAGATGTTGAATGGGGGCGAACGGAGCCAAGGGGAAGTTGTTCTTAGAGATACGGGAGCAATTGGGTTTTTTGGAAATGCTAGTTTGGTGATTCTTTAGCTGCAGGGATGTGGTGGTGAGAATGGCATTCTTTCTCAGGGGTGTGTGTGTTTGTCTGTGACCTGTTTTGCTGTTCCCATTCCTGGGATGTGAGCTTTGTCCTGTTTCCCTTTCAGTGAGTGTTGTTGTTATTGTTTTCCTGACATGCCACACAGGCAAATTGTTTTTGTTCCGCTTCTAGAATTGAATGGGGCCACAACAGAATGCTCAATACGCACTCTAAATTACTGCTATTCAGAAAAGATACCAAAAAAGGGTTGAAGAATGGACTCCAGTTCCGTTAAGTCGATGCCTGGAACCTTATATTGAGGCTTGTCTTCCCCCCCCCATGTCTTGTCTGTTGACCTTTATCAGGCCGAACTCTTGAGAACATAGAGGAGTGAACTCATGATGTGGATGTAGAAATGAATCAAATCAAGCATACATCAAGTTTGGTGCCGACCGATTACAATCGAACAAACCCAGAGTGCTCCAGCTTGCTCGGCTCCTGGCAGCAGGTGACTACGTGCACTTGTACCAGGACTGCGTCTGGATTTGCAACAGGTCAGTGGTCTTGTGGCGGGGACTCGCAGTGTGAAAACATGAAAAGACACAATCAAATATTTGCTCACTGGCCTTTTTTTCTCTTTTTTTGCCAGTCGCTGAACCAGCATCAGCAGAACTTGAACTTTGGAGGGGGGGTGGGGGGAGAAGGGGGATGGGAGGGGGGAGAGCAGGTGCTTTGGGACTAGTCCTGCAGTGAGATTAGTCTGCTATTGTGCGATATACCTCCAGCCACTCCATCCCACCCAGACAGGAACCAGAGCGCTGTGCACCACAGTTCAATTAGACCGACTGGATTACATAGTCTTAACGTCCTGACTCCCTCAGCCTTGATGAGCTGTTCAGGTGACTCAGCTGGAAGAGCGCAATCTGATGTCTGAAATCACTCATGGGGATTTATGTGTTGAGCTCACGTGTCATAAATCTCCAGGGGAGCATTATTTTGATAAGACACTGCAGTCTCTGAACGTTGCCTCTGCCTTATCCCCAGGTCGTGTCAGCGAGAGGTTTGCTGCTAATTTACGACCCCCAGGATCAAGTCATTTACCTCAGTTTGGCTCGGGGTTAATGCAGGTTTCTCTTGGCAGACCCAGATGTTTTCGTTATGCTCTTTTTCTTGTGAAATGGTTGTGTTGCTTTGTGCTATATCGGTGCCTGTGCCTGGTCACTTGTGTTATCACTCCCTGGCCACGCCCCTGGCCACGCCCCCTCGGAGTGTCCTCTAATTAGAGTCTTCATCTATCTGGAGACAGGATCGTACTTCCTGCTCCTGTTGGCTGCGGTCTCCTGGGAACCTCTTTGTTTGGCCTCCCCCACTGCATTCCTCTTTCCCTGCCTATCACAACCCATCTTAACCCCACACGTCAGGTAGAATGTCAGGGGGGTCAGATGGGTGAGCGGTTAAGGAATCGGGCTATTAATCAGAAGGTTGTCGGTTCGAAAAAGATTTATTAGTAACTGAAATGGTAAAAATAGCTAACTAGCTAGCTATAGATATTAATTATATCAAATAAATATCAGTCACTCGAAATGACCTAATAGATGTGAATGCTACACAAAATAATTGGGCTTGACCAGATGGCAAGATCCGGGCAGACAGATAAACCATTTCGCTTCAGCACACAGTGATACAGCAGAATCTAGATTTAACAACCATTAGATCCTTAATAAAACTAAAATAAAAGGCAAAGGCCCATTAACCCTTGGGTTGGCAGTCCTTAACCAAAATAGGCGACACTACATATATTGTATGAGTCTGAACAAACGGGGATGTAAAACTGTAACTTAACTGGCTGGCGAAGGAATAAAACCACAAGGCACTTATTTGTAGTTGTGTAATAAATGCTATATTTTTATATTGAGGAAATGGGTGAGTAACGCCAGCTGTTTCCATTCTAGTGAATTCAAAAAAGCCACGGCTCTCTATCGATCTTATCACATCAAAGGTTATTGCCTCGCTAATTCTTTATCACACACACACACACACATAAAAGTATTTCTCCAAACTATGTATTAATTCTTAAGAGCTTAGGCTTGTGTAACTGAGAATATCCAGACCACAGCAAATTAGGTTTACGCACTAAGCTTCTTTCCCCTACAATGCCCTGAACATACAAAGGAAATTTCCGGGGGTCCTTTGCTCTCCTCCGTTGAATGAAATGTGGCAGCGTGTTTGTTTTGAGCAAACCTGCCTCTGTTGATCTGAGACCACAGGTAGGACCCAGATGGTGTCCTGAGTGCCTGCCTGTGTGCCTGAGTGTCTGCATGGCAAATATTGAAGCACAGAGAATAATCTGTCTCTCTATCTCTCTGTGTGAGTTTGCCTTTCTAGGCCAGTGAGGTCTGGTTTACAGGTAAGTGGCTGCAGTTCCCTAGACACTGGCTCATAGAAATAGTACTTCAATCAATAGTACTACAAGCCTTGAAGAGCATCAGACAGACATTTACACAGACATACATCTTTTCTTCACAGTTAGACGACATCCATAAGTAACGTCAACAATGTGCCCTACAGACTTACATGCATCTTGACGCAGCCCGTCAGCTGTTCTGTCATTCACTCACACGGTAAAGTGTGACTTAGCAGCCTGTCAGCTGTTCTGTCATTCACTCACACGGTAAAGTGTGACTTAGCAGCCTGTTTTAGCGACAGCAGTGGCCAGACTGTTCTCTAGAGAGGCTGCAGATGGTCCTTGTCCACTGGAGTATGCAGCTGCCTCTGTGTGGCCTGGAAACCCTAGCTGTTATTGAGACTGTGTGGGGCCCCTGTGTGTAGAGGTATGCTGTAGTACACACATGCTGGGGCCTTTTCCGGCACTTTCTCCCCTGGGTTCGGGACAGTGACAGACTGACTGACTAGCTGACTGACTGGCCTGGCTCTTTGGCCGTGGTATACTGTCTGCGTTAGCTCCTCTTTAAAGTGAGCCAGACTCCAGCTCTCTACATCCTGACTGATCATCCAACCCCTGGCGTCTCATTCCAAACCAGATTTACCTGCGCCTCCTCTCCTGCCTGGCGGTGTGTCTGTCTGTTAGTCTCTGTCTCTCTCTCTCTCTCTCTCTCTCTCTTGCTCTCTCTTGCTCTCTCTTGCTCTCTTGCTCTCTCTTGCTCTCTCTTGCTCTCTCTCTCTCTCTCTCTCTCTCTCTCTCTCTCTCTCTCTCTCTCTCTCTCTCTCCCTGTGTATCAGTCGGTATCTATCTGTCTGCCTGTTTGCCTGTCTTGTCTTGTCGTTGTACAGGAGATTTTGCTCTATCACATTCGCTGACCATGACTAAAGAGAACGTCACAAATAGAGCTGCACTTATTCCACCATCATTATCAGCATTTCCAGAGATAAAACAGGCAGTGTTTACTGGAATAGGCAGTTAAGAAATGGGGGGTGGGGGAGGACCATACATTAGACCATTGTGATCTTGGAAAGGTCCAGGTTTTGTAATGCCAACATCAGAAAAGCCACCCATACCAGGCAGTGGCCAATGAAAGCCTGTGGGAACCAGTCCCCAGCCAATAAGCATCCTCGCTACTATTGTACACATCAAAGGCCCGTCCTCTTGAGACGCAAGGTATGTTTTCCACCCACCCCAAAAAAACAAGCTATCTTTTTCTTAAACCTATATATTTATTTATAATACCTCAGTGATCGGGTTTATTTTGAGCACAGCTGTGCAGCATAAATTGCTTGTGAATTAGCTGAGTAACATTCCAGTCTGGTTCTCAGGCCCTGGTTCTGGTCACCCCACTGTGCTCCCCAGGGCGGAAATCTGGCCCAGAACAACCCCGATCCAGTTCAAACATACAGCACGCCTGTGCTTTAACCATGTTCAAGGAACGAGATCCGATTGTTATATTATTGCTTGAAATTGAGAAGCCTTGGTACAACGCAGTCATGAGGGACTGCACTGTACACACAGTCGGAAGGTTTAGCTGCAGGTTCGAAAACATTGCTTCGAGGGCCAGCCAGAGCTTAACACACAGAGGGGAACCTAATTACAATACTACTATGGGACTACAATACTATACTAATACCTACTATGGAAAACCAATCTTTAAGACTATAAATTATTATCATGTAGCACATCGTGATGTACGGTTAGTCATGAAAGACCAAAGTATAATATAGTACATAGCTTGATCATAATGGGTCAGACGGGATCCTTCTATATGTGGTGGGCTTTACAGAGCATTAAAACCAGTTTGCATCCACCTTGGTTCAATTGGCATTGAGCCCTGTGGGAACTGTGAAGCCTTTTTCTGAATCGTGATTCATGAGGTGTTTAATGCAACTAAAATACCAGTCATCGTCTCCCACTACTTCCCTTGTGCTGCCTTCGGGTCACAATGACCCGGAGGTTCACAACGACCCATCATTCTGCTGCCACAATTTTACCAAATACAAAAACAAATAAAAAGCATTTTCTTTTAACATTTGCGCTGTGGGGGGTGTTAGACAGCCCGACGGTTAAAAGAAAATGCTTCACTTTATTTTTGTATGAGTTAAAGTTGTCACGTGGGGGGGGTCACAATGACTGAAGGGTCACAATGACCCGAAGATAACACAAGGGTTAAAGCCTCTAGAGGTAGCGCCGTCCAGTCTTTTTACATGTCGTGGAGGGAGACGGGGAGCAGAGGATAGAGCTACAGTAATCATTATTGTTCTTGTCAATGTTCCAGAAACAGTCAGCACGACGCTAGTGAACACATGCCTTTGTCCGAAGCCGTAGCAAACAAGCAACGCGTACATAGTGTACTGTAGGCTATACAGTACATTGCTACTTTTATTTCTTTGGGAATGTAGTGAGGACCCAAGGGATGTGGCGAATGTTCTCTATGATTGCATCATCGGCCCACTCCTTCCACTGTCAGCATGCCCTCCCTGCCAGAGTGTAAGCTCCCTGGATCCAAGGTGACATTGAGAATTCAGTTTATTTATGCAATTGCTGTCCTTTTAGACATACTGATGGGTTGGGAAATGGCTGTCACATTTTCTGGGGGCATTTTAGAAATGCTTAGCAATGCCCGTACAAAATCACTGGCATCAGGGGGCTGGACTGAACAAATCAAGTCAACGTCTGTCTCTATCTGACCTTTATCCGGTTTACAGTTTTCACCGTGTCATCGTAAACGTCAAACGTTAACATGAATCAGGAGTGACATGTCTCTTTTGAAGTTGCGCGAGGTCATCGTTTGCAGAACGGTTGGGAGGTGGAGAGAGATGTTCCTTCAAAGCTCAAGTGGAAAGGTCTGGTTTGTGGGCGGCGGCTCTGGGCCCAGTTAGTTCAGGGAGTCTGGAGACTCCGGGTCTCCGCCCAGACTCGTACCTCATTAATCCTTTCCTAGCGCGACGCTGCGCGGACTCAGTGATGGATTGGGGGTGATTGTTTCGATTCATCGCCACTTGAGGTTAGTGCAACTGTGGGTAATAAACGACCTGAACCGAGGATCAGCTGGGAAATTGCTTCCATGCGGTGAAGTTTGGAGGCTTTTGTTGACTTATCGAGGAAAAAACAGATCTTGAAATCTAACATTGCTCAAGTCAATGACTGGTTCAATTAAGTGAACAAAGACAATATTGCACCAATTTTCTCCCATATTTCATGCAGGGTCTCTGGTCAATAACAGATCTTCTTTTGTTTTTTTTTACAAAAGCTTGGAGACATAGCTGGCTTCAGTTCAGGAAAGGATACATCAACTTCAGGAGTCAGTATTAAACAAAAGAGCCAAAATGGTGGACGAAACTGATCGCTTTTCCAGCGCTAACCCCTGTGGCAGACGTGTATCTCATTTGGACATAATCATTTGCTTTCTTTCTATTTAGTAACCAATCTGTCAGTAGTTTTGTGTAACCTGTAGATAATCAACATCCTCTTCTGACACCTCTGATGAATGTACTGCGTATTAAAGTAACCCATGGCAACCCATGACAAGACACATAGTAGAGTGGGAAAGCACAACAAAATCATGTTTGCTCATACAGTTAAAGATCGGTCCCCCGTTGCATTAGCGAATAAGAAAAGGTTTTGTCGAGACCAACCCGATCCTTCTAGAACCAACCCGATCCTTCTAGAACACAGAGGTCAAAAGCCAACAGAAAACAGGTCAAGATGTGACAAACCCCCAAACTGTGAAATAAAGCACTACCGGTAACTGTTGAAGAAATGCAGAACACACTCCAGTTTTGGATCACATAAGATGTTAATTACAGTATGGTTCATGTTAAATTATCTCCAGTCTAGTCCAGGTATGAGTTAAGTTTGGTTGCCAACATCTGGGAATGTAGAGGGAACACTGACACATTGTGCACACGCACGCTGAATAGGGCCAGTGCACAACCTTTCAGGATGTCTAGAACACTCTCAACCTTATGTTGACACTGAACCTTTCTTGGGTTCAAGGAAAACAGAAATATAATAACAACCCCAAAGCTCCAAAATGTATCAAAGGTAATACTCGCCTCGGGCAAGAAAAACAATAGTACCTTGTCAAATTGTATTCTTGTCAAAAAAAAAGACAGACCCAAATACATTGAAATCAAGAAGGGAAAAACATCACATCCCAGAAAAGGGATCATACTGACTAGAGTTTATTGGTAAACAAAGAAACTTTTTTCACTGGAACCAAAAAAAGTGACGTGTTACTTTGGGCATCGTAATTCATAGGTAGATGCTTAAAGATTTGATTGATTTTGCGTCTACATGGGTTCAGTCCTCAACTAAAACTAATAGATTCTGCCATGACAGAAACAGAAAACTACCTTTTGAGTCCTGCAGTGGAAAGTCGATTATATTTAATGACTAATGATCTGTGGAATGAAGGACGATACGTGAAATCAGGCAGAGAACACATTCTCCTACTGCTTGTTATTTCAACCAGCAGAGTAAACTTTGGCTTGCCAGTATCTCCAGTGTTATCCTTGCGTTTGGCTGAGGTGTCAGACCCTGCGGTAGCATCAGTGCCGACAAGTGTGACATCCGTCCTAATGACGACCTGATTTCACAACACTCTGATCATTTTACTGTAGCTTCCGGGACGGTTGCCTCGTGTTTGTCAACGATCGGCCCCGAGCCAGGTGCGTGCGAATGCGTTCACCGAACGTGACCTTTCAACAACAACAAAAAACCTGTCTGTGTGTGTGTTTTTTCAAGGTTACCTAATAGCTTTGCCTCGTGACTGGTGCTGTCTGCTCGGTGGTGGATACAGGACAGTCGAAGCCGAGCGAGGACGAGATACTGAAGGATGAGCTCCGGACTCGATAGGCCCTCTGAGAATTGAAGAATTTGGGTTATGGAAGAAGAAGAAACCTTGAAAAGAAAAAGCTTGTGAAAAGTGAGTCAGATGGCTGAGCGGTTAGGGAATGGGGCTGGTAATCAGAAGGTTGCCGGTTCGATTCCTGGCCGTGCTGAATTACGTTGTGTCCTTGGTCAAGGCACTTCAACCTACTTGCCTCGGGGGAATGTCCATGTACTTACTGTAAGTCGCTCTGGATAGGAGCGCCTGCTAAATGACTAAATGTAAGTGTGAAATAAAAACAATTCATTTCCCAAGTCCCACAGCCTCACATCTCCGGAGGTTAGTGGAGTTCCCTTCTTACAATATAGTACACAACCGGCTATAACCACTTCTAGGTTCATTAACTCCATCAGTTTATTTCATCGCATGGGTGATTTCTAGCATTCTTTGCGTATCTAAATTCATCTAGACATTGAGCTGCATAATCACATGCCCCATTCCCTATTGTTTTGACCAGAAGACCACCCAGCCACCCACAGCTATGTACAGTACCAGTCAACCGTGTCACCATGTCAGTTGGTGATTCCAGGTTGCTGCTGACTCCTCTCGCCTCTCTTATTCTCCCACGGGAGCATCATCATCTCAATTCCCGCCCACTCATTAGGGAGGTCTGATACGGGCCTCCACGGGGCTGTGGGCATCTGATGGATGGAGTAGAGCCCCTAAGACGTGCCAAAGGGTAGGATGGAGGCCCTGGAGACATCTGCAGCAGTCACAACGTGGAACAATCTGATTTATTCTGGGTCCGTGACGCTCCTAAGTAGAGTGGGAGCTTTCTCCAGACAGTGAATTCTATTAGGACGCTAAGACCTGCGTGTTCTCTCGTGCCAAGCAACTGACCTGATGATTTACGAAAACCACATCATACCTCGATAGAGATATCTGCCTCCTCATTTGACTTCATGCTCGGTGATACGTGCACAGAGACTTTCACTGACGTTTACGTTCTTCTTTTAGTGTCTGACATCTGTTTTCACTTGGCGCCATAAATAGCCGACACACAGTCCATAAAATCTCTTTGGAACAAAAACCCAATCGACTGTAATTCGTAACATATTAAGATGCACCCAAAATCCCACAAATATCCTGTCGCACGTTTCGGGACAACGGTATCGTCGGTTTATTTGTTTCTGTGTTTTCTATTTTCTAATATTCCTTTGGAGCCAGATCAGTGCCTCGATTAAAACGTATGTAGCTTTTGGGCCTCCTCCAGTGAACACAGCAGGAACACGGACAATGCATAGGAGTCTAGCAGCGTGGGGCTTTGACCATGATCCCCACGGACCCGTGTTCTCAGGGTCATCTTCGTGCGCGTCAGCTATCGCCGAGATATCGTCTTCCGTTTGGTTTCATCCGTTTCCTCTGTTTCCTCCTGCCCCCTCAGAACCTCAGATCCTCTCCCGGCAGAAACGGCAACGCGAGATGGATCAGTTGTCTCTAGTGGGACACAATCTGGCTCCAGCACCATTGAGTCTATAGTGGGCATACTGTATATACACATAGCCCCAGCCCCAGTATTTAACTTTGATCTAAAGCAACATATGGGAGTGGGTCTAATTGAACTTGGGACCGCTTGATCTGCAGGCTAATGCTCTAACACTGAGCTACTTCCATCTCCATGGACAGTATTGTGCTTGTTCTAACAGGGCTCGGCCTCTCGCTGTGAGAAAGCCACCTACACTTCTATAATTGGAAACTCGTGGTCACAAGGTGTACTTGTTCGGTTCTTTCTACCTCACACCGCTCTCTCTCTCTTGCCTCTCGGTCGTTCTTCCAAACTTGGGCATTTTCTAACGAAGGTGCTCTCCCCCACAGGACAAGATCTGACCCCTGGCGATGTTGGCGCTCTGCAGAAACATGCTGTTATCTGTGATTTGTGAAACATGCTGTTATCTGTGATTTGTGATTGAGACCTAAGGAAGACTAAAAATGGGCTTTGTTATTTGAGCCGGCGCAGATACTGATCTCCGGATAAGCGCTCGGCAGTGATTGGGACGGAGTTGGGCTGACCTGGACAAGGCATACTGGGTGATGGAGGCCATACAGACACATGCAAGGGCGTAGGTGTTGGGCGGGGGGGGGGAGGTTTTGGGGGGGGAACAATTATTTGTACCATATTTGGATTGGTAGGGATATGTAAACCTACACCTAATGGACACAGTCTGATGGACACAGTCTGAGGCTGGGTTGTAGTATCAGTATTACACACTTCACCTATTTCCTTGTTTGGTCAGTGCTAATTGAGATGAGATGATATTGACACCTCTAGGGTATTTTGTTACAAATGACTCTAGTACTAGAGTCAGGTGGCTGAGCGGTTAGGGAATCGGGCTAGTCATCTGAAGGTTGCCTGTTTGATTCTCAGCTGTGCGAAATTACATTGTGTCCTTGGGCAAGGCATTTCACCCTACTTGCCTCGGGGGGAATGTCCCTGTACTTACTGGAAGTTGCTCTGGATAAGAGCGTCTGCTAAATGACTAAATGTACTAGATAAATGAGAACTGTCAAAGTCTGTATTCTCTGGCCACGAAGGCATCGTTCTGTCACACGGCATTGTCTCTCTCCCTCTCTCTCCCCCCCCCCTCTCTCTCTCCCCCTCTCCCTCTCCCTCTCTCTCTCCCTCTCTCTCCCCTCTCCCTCTCCCCCTCTCTCTCTCTCTCTCTCTCTCCCTCTCTCTCTCCAGGCCGTTTGTTAGTAGCACCCCGCCCTTCGCTGAAGGAGAGAGGCACATTCCACAGGAAGTTTACTCTTCCCCTATTCCCTTCTTCTTTCTCTTTCCTGCCCTCACTGATTTCTGGTGATTGGAGTTAAGGGCTGATAAGAAAGGTCATGCTGGTGACCCCTGAACCCTTATTGGTGACAAACCGGTTGAGTTAGTTCCCGTTCAAACGTGACCAGATCACTTATGCACCATGTTTTCGTGAACATCAAGGCGTGCTTCAGACCATGATATTGACTTGACTGTCAGGCGGTGAGTGGCAAGATATCGCAATTTCACAAAATCACCACATTATTAGCACAGAAGCATCTCTGTTTGATTATCAGTTGTTATTCCCAACACCTGTGGCGATGATGTCTCTGAGCCATCAACACCATCCACCTATTTGGCCAATACAGCTGTCATTATAATCAAGGGAGAAGCCTAACAGCTGAGGCTGTATTGTGTGGCAGTAACTATGGCACTCTGGCTGTTCACACGGTTCTGTGATAAAGAGCACGTCCAACAACAAAAGCAAATAGCGTTATGCACAGAGTACCGTCATAGTCACACACCCCAGAGACAACTGTTGATGGAAGTAACAATTACCCTCCCGAACATATTCAGGAGAATTCAGGAGAATTCTACTTCTCAACTTCACCTGTTGAAGCATGTGCTTCTGTTCATGTGTGTTGGAATCTAGATGTTAGACTGTAGACACGCTTTACTGAGATGCTTGCTTTCCTCCAGCATTCTCACATGTTATTTCTGTGGGAACAGCACATGATGGCTGCAGAGAGAAAGACGCTTGTTTTGGCTGGCGGCGCTCATTTAAATCGGGCGGCAGAAAAAACATTACCACTATAGTTTCAGGGTATGAAATTGAGGAATCTGAATATAATTTGTCCTGCTCTATTAAGGTCTCTGTTTCCCTTTGTGCACGCGGCACTTCCCTTTCCACTGGATTTTTGGGGATTGCATTGATTTATAGGAATGTTAGGTTTCAGCCCGGGCTTGTGGAAATAATCAAGCTGCTGACAAGTGGCTACGATAATAAGAGAAACACGGGAGGGTGAAGTGTGGCTCCGCAGGTATGTGCTGATTTGGACGGGGAGATCCAGATGTGGAAGTCTGTGTGGTGAGAAGGGAACTCCATCTTTCAGCGTAGAGTACATTTAGTCATTCTTATCCAGAGCGACTTACAGTAAGTACAGGGACAAGTAGGGTGAAATGCCTAGCCCGAGGAGGACACAACATCATTTGGCAAGGCCGGGAATCAAACCAACAACCTTCTGATTAATAGCCTGACTCCCTAACCGCCAGGACATCTACAGCAATAGGATGCTTCTCTCCCATCTGGAAACATCCTGCTCATTTAGAAACCACACCTCTCATCCATTCCAAATACCCTCCCCAAACTTGATCTTGAAGAACTCACAGTATTCCCCAGATCTCAGTGTAGAACAGTGTTGGCACACTGGGCATTCGGTCCTGTCCCTCCTGTGTGGTTAAAGACAGTCTATTTTGCATTGCACCTTCTTTCAACGCAGGGGTGCAGCTGCCATCGTCCTACCGTGTCTGCAATGCCTTTCACCCTAATGAGTACTGTCTGACTCTCAAGTGCCAGCTACCTCCGAACAGCCATAGTGAGAGCCAAGGCAAACCCAGGGATAGGAGAGGATCTCACGTTCCGAGGCAACTTCCGATGGTGTGAGATTTGCTTTTGAAAAATAAACCGCTGTCTGTCAGGCTTAAGGAGGGCTTCTGTTGCCTGTTTTAAAACCTCACCTCTTCTGGCTGTGCTGCAAAGTCGTCTGTTTTCAACAAGCTCCCTGTTAAGTCTCAACCAACAGTAGAGCTGGTTTGAATGTCAGTGGAAGCAATGTGTGAAGATTTTCTGTATGAGCTTTTCTTTGTTTTGTTTAAAAATAATTGTGCTAGACTACAAGGCACTGCACTACGGTCATACAAATTGTAATACAATTGACAAATCACTAAAATGACTGTGCCTAGTTTACAGCTTGTGTATGGTCTATACCTGTGGCTATTATTAAGTCGTCATGAGAATGTAATTTGACAAAAATCATAGATCAAAAGGCCTTCTGAACAAGACCAAAGGAAGTAGTTGGGACTCTTTTTTTCTATCAAAGGCATATTTATGTAACCCAACAATGCAGACCCTGTATGACAATGTTATTTTATTCAGGCTTCTGACCGTTCCTCCTGATACAATAGCATAGGCAGAAATGTGACTTGTATCAGGCCACTCAATCCTTCCAAGGGTTTATTGATTTTGTTTTGTGAAAAAGCCTAATGCTTGTAGGAACTTGGATATTGTTGTTAACTTAGCCTTCTACTTCATTTGGCTAGATAGGTGGAAGGCATGTATTTTAATTAATTTAAAACAGAACGTTTCTGGAGGCAGAATGAGGTGAACTTTGGGTCGATGATCAAAATAATCCCTAATGCTTTAGTTCAATTATTTTGGACTTTAGATGAAAGGCAAAATAAGCATGCATGGATATACAGTAAATGTCGTTTTATTTTTGAAACTTATTTACAAAGTTATTCATCAAAGTAATACTGTATTTACATTCTTGACACAATCTGGCACAATACAAACATTTCCATCCATTATGTTTCTTGTATTAAATCAAGTCCTTGAAGGCTTCAGTCCAAAACCAGTTTTTATGGGAAATGAAATAAAGATAGTTTAATCCAAAGGGGGGGTTGTATAACTGACCACAGAACTGACATGTGTTTATCTCAGAATTTACAGGTTTGTGGATTAAAGGTCCTCAAGTAATAACCCACTTAGATGCACTTGCTTTTATGACCTCTGACATATTATTAACCACCAACTGCCACTTTCTAGTCATTCTACGAATCAGTGTCTCAACAGACACACCATTGTCCCTTGTTCATGTAAGATCTCTGTTTTCAAAAGGGACTTTCTGCTTTATGTTTAGTATAGATACTATTATCCCACACATTCTTCTGGTATTAGCTGTGGTAAAATAAATTAATCGTACCCTTCACATAAATAATCATGTAGCCTAGTCTTTACATATACATAGAGGAATGTTGCATACAGTCTTAGCCAAGGAATGTCTGTTACCAAAGTTTTTCTAACAATTGCTAGGGGTGCTGCAAATTCATAAAAACGTTTTCGAAGGAATCGTTCAGGGTGACCCATTTGTTTTGTAATGAAACAGCGACCTCGTGAGGACACGACAATTGTAAACGAATGAGTCATACCAGAGCCATGGATCTGAGTCATACATTTTCATGGTTGAAATTAATAGAACTTGGAGATGAACACATTGAATGTCTAACTAACTAACTAATGGTATAAATTAGATACAGACTAAATTAATAGGGAATATCAGATAGAATGTCAATGTAGATTAAAGATTAATTGTATGTTGGACACTGATAAGTGAGGGTTGACCACTAGTAAAAAATGAAATGAGAGTCTATAAATGACAATGTTCAATGGAAAGTGATGCATCTATAAGTAAAATAGGATGAGTTTATAGATAGATGATGTCTCAGGTTTCTCAGACTGATAAAACAGCAAAAGACAACAAAAATGGCTTGCATATGACAAGTATTTAACAGATCTGCAAGCACCGCGATTACTGGGTAAAAAAAGAGAATATTATTTATACCATGGTGCACCGCCGGCTGGACAGGGCAGACAAAATGAATTTCGTTGATGTTGCGTTCTATGTGCCATCTAGCTAGGAAGCTAAGTACCTGTGAATGGGGAAAGGAAGTACACGATAGCTAGATCTAGCTTGCAAGAAATGTAAAGTGGCTAGCTACAGTAGCGACACCTCGAAATCGGAGAAAGACATTACAATAAGTTAGCCAGGCAGGTAGTTAAATTGAGAGTTGTAATCGGCAAGGAAAACGGATGACAACAACGCTACTCTCTCTACGTTTTCTACTGGAGAATTGGATGATCAAGCTAACTTAGCCATTGCTACCTAAAAATCCACAGCTAGCTAGCCTACCTAGCTCTAGTATTTCTCCATGACAGATAACGCTACTACTGTCTGAGCTAGTAGAGAGCAAGCCAGCGTAGCTAACTGACGTTGACTAAGACCTGTCGATCACCAGACATAGAGTACTTGTATCTAGTTATGACAGTCAAATCATTGGTGGCTAGTGCTAGCTAGCTAATTAGCTAGCTAGCACTTGAAATTTGTACTATCAAATAGTGCAACTTCTAACATTTATTCATCTAGACCGGTGATGGTTGTCAGATAGCCAGACGGAGCGGTGCTAGTTTAGCCGAACCTCTACAGTAGCTTGACTGGATAATTTCCCCATCGCACTGACTGTCAAAGGAACGGCGACCTCATATGGACACATTGTCATTTGCTAAGAAAGGTTCTTTGCTTTTAACATTTCTTAACAACAAATCTGTCGGGACTCGTGGGTCGCCAGAAACCTATTGGTTTAAATTAAGGCTTAGTTAGCTGTCTTGTTAGCCAGCCAATGTTGTTAGCCTAAATTGCTAACGTAACGTTAGCCAGGCTTTGCTCATTCAATCGCTGGCTAATCCTAAACTCTAGTTATAATAGCTAGGATATCTGTTAAACAGCTCCCAGGAATTATTGGTGACAGTTTCGATTAGAAGATTGGAAAGCGAACATTACTACA
Organism: Mallotus villosus; assembly: GCA_903064625.1. Lineage (NCBI taxonomy): Eukaryota > Metazoa > Chordata > Actinopteri > Osmeriformes > Salangidae > Mallotus > Mallotus villosus. The sequence continues at coordinate 176,141 of CAEFZP010000148.1, read as the reverse complement.
ATGAAGAAATTTTTCGATTCACGCCGGGAACTTGTAAGTTCTGGGCCTGGTTCTGGAGCGGGTGGCGGAGGCGGTGGATCTAGCTGTGGTGGCAGCTTCATTGGACGGGTTATCACCATTGGACGGTATCAAGTCACCGTTGAGGAAACAGTTGCTGAAGGTGAGATATATAGACACAACTATTAATGGTCAACAAACATCTACCAAAAGTCAACAGGCCCCCGCATTTCTTTATGCATGTGTGAAGTGACCGGTTACCACTATTGGTGTGAAGCTGAAAATGAAGTTGGCTTCATTTGATTTCTCTCTGTTTTATGCATTCATAAGTTAAGTTATGCTATTAAACTTAACAAGCAAGGTCAACAACTGCTTCAGCTTAGACCTCTTCAGACAGCTGCAGTTGACATCATGGTGCCATAATTCCACAACAGGAATTGCATGCCGACCACTACACTAATAAGGAATTATAGGAATTCCAAAACTGTCTGTGAAATCTTCTTCCCAAAGGTGTCGGTTTTCCTTTGACACATATGAGTGGTGTGTCAAATATCTCTGTTGTCCAGTGAGTCTATTCACAAGACTAGCTGTCTCCCCATTGGCATCTCAAATATCTATCCGTCATACATCAACCCCGGGTGGGACAAGGCACAAGCAACCGATACGAATTTCTAAAGCTTATACCGAGACACATGCTTAGTCACAGCAGTTTGTTTACTGAGAGAGTGAAATACTCAAAGAGTATAGGGCCTAAATCTCACAATATCTGTACGAAAACGGTATATTTTACAGTCATTTTCCAGATCCAGTCTGTAATTTCCGTAAACTGTAGGCTACTTATACCACAGGACTGCATTGTGTTGTCTCTGTCCTTGTTGCTGTGTGCCACACGTGCGCACACTAGTCTGGTCACAATGGTACCTCTGGCTCTGTCAGCTGAGAGGGCCTGTTGCTGAATAATGGATGACAGGAGCGTGATTTATTAATTAGTGGTTTGGATGGGCACCATCTGTTGGTCCTCCCCACCATGTTCCTTTGACTGTCTGACTACCATCACCTCCAGTCGTCGACAAGCCCACTTAATAGGCGACTAGGGATCATTTACTAAGTCACTTTCCCATGGGGGCACACCTTTCCCTGGAGGTTAGAATGCAGTACGGTAAGAAACGCCCTTCAGGTGTGGCCAAACCGTAAAAGGGTTCAGGTGGCTGAGCGGTTAGGGAATCGGGCCATTAATCAGAAGGTTGCCAGTTCGATTCCCGGCCGTGTCAAATGACGTTGTGTCCTTGGGCAAGGCACTTCGCCCTACTTGCCTCGGGGGGAATGTCCCTGTACTTACTGTAAGTCCCTCTGGATAAGAGCGTCTGCTAAATGACTACATGTAAATGTAGAAGCTGCATTTGAGAACAGTATGGTATGCAATGTAGTTCCAACCAATCAAGTTCAAACTCAGGAGAACATCCTTACAGTCTACCAAAAGAGCCTCGCTTTCCCCACAAACTGCCTCTGTCTCGGATTGGAAATCACACATTTCACAGAAGTTACAGTTGGAATGTTCTTCTAGTGTGGATCGTGTCCTCTGGCCCTGCTATCTGATATCCCCCTTCTGAAGTTAGCCTCATGGTTCAGATGTTGGAAGAAGGAAAACAATCACAGTAAATGAGTAGGCTATTTGAATCATGTTAATGTGACAACGGGAGTCATTTTCAGAGTCATTCTCCAGACCGTAACTAGGATGCCTAGTTAACTGCTGGCATGTTTAAAGCGAGTCCTCGTAACACAAGCCATCTCCAGTGTGGCCTTGCCCTCTTCGACGGTCTGCATGGGTGGCACTGTCGTCGAGGAAACCAGCCAGCTGCCACGCCATGTGTGATCCACACACACAACCTAATTTAAGCACTGATGCATGCTGGGACAGATACAAGAGTCCCATTTGCAACCGGCTGTTTGAAAAATGTCCCTATTCAGAAACTGGTATCAGCTAGCTCGTGCCTGAGGTCGTACAGTAAAACTGCCACCGCAAACACTGTGTCGTTCTCTGGTGTTACTAGCACAGGGTTACTAGCACAGGCCGGGTCGTTCTCCGGTGTTACTAGCACAGGGTTACTAGCACAGGCCAGATCGTTCTCTGGTGTTACTAGCACAGGCAAGATCGTGGACTGACCCTGCTGTAAACAACGTAGTAGCGTCAGCCATGTGTTTATTTATAGGATCACTCTGTTATGCACCATTAATTACAGTGATGACACAGCCTACATGTCTACGAGTGTCCTCTGCATTTCTTACTGCAATGCGTAAGCTGGAAGTGTGTGTGTGTGTGTGTGTGTGCGCTTGACTGGGGGTATTATCCAGGATGTCAGCTATGGGCTGCAGGACTATTTGTAGATGGTCTCGTCGTTGTTGTTGTTGGGTGCTGTCTGCTGGGAGAGCACTGCTGCACGGTGTGCTCCAGAAGCTCGCTAATCCTGCTAATTCCATTCAGGCTCCTGAGATTAGATGCGAGACAGGAAATGCTTGGCAGTCCCACGTCAGTTGTAAGAGAGCACCATGATGGGAGTAGTGCCCCGATGAAACCGGAGGAAATGAAGAAGTTCATCCTTCGATGAGGCCCCGCCCCTCGCCTCACCCCCGCCCTCCTTTGGAGACGGCTTCCTATTGGCCCGCCGCTTCCCGTCGCGCGTCGTTCCTCCGCCCCCGATTGGACAGCTCTTCCGGGGGCTTTGCGGTGACGAGGCACCCGATCGAACCTCCCGACGACGGGTCACGTGGCGCTCGGCTTAGGGATGCTAGCTGGATGACTCAGCTCAGGGCATGGCCCTCGAGCGCACCACACACTTAGAGAACTGTCTCTGTGTAAGCAGCCTCGGGAAGTGTGTGTGTTCGTCTACGAGCGATAGAACAGGGGTTCATCCACCGGCTGCGAACACTCCAACGTAGAGAAGGACAGAGAGAGCAGAAAAACAAATCTCTTCAGGTCTTCGGTGTGTCTATATAGCGCCCCCCGGGCACCGTTCAGTATCTGGGTGCAGATTTACAGCAGGCCACATGCGGTTCCCGCTTCAATGCTGCTTTCTAACGAGAGTGAATGACGGTGGTGCTGGGCTCTCGGGCACTGCAGGAGTCAAGCCTGGGGGCTCTCAGCAGCTACATTGTGCTGGGTGGATGTGTGCACCTGCATGTGAAATGAAGTGTGTGGCCCCCACCCCCCCCCTCTGAATCAGTGTCGTTAGGCTACAGAGTGTGAACCGTCTGCCACGTCCAGGGATGTATTCACACCTCTGTAGAGTGGCCAGCCAGAGAAGAACCACGTACACGACTTAAGATCCTCTGAACGGCCGGGTCCAGAACCACGTCTCGATAGCCTCATGGGAAATCAGAGTATGTTCTAGAACTTTGTATCTGGGTGGCATCCAGGATGTCGGTTTGGACGCATCCGCAGTGTGCGCTGGTTCGGTGTGCCTGTGTAAGCACTAAGCAGCTTAGCGGTGAGGGACGTGGGGGTACGAAACACACCAGGAAGCGGTCGGCTGGTTGTGTCAGCGCCCCGTGTGTGTGTGTGTGTGTGCCGAGCGATGGCTGCTCCGTCTCAGACTGTCTTGCTCCGCTACCTGCAGTTTGCCCCTCAGCACTGCTGACTCACGCGGGGCTATTTTAAGCCCCTCTTATCGCAGCTTGAAACACGTTTTTACAGGAACTCACTTCCTTGAGCCTTGCCTCCACACACACACACACACACACACACACACACACACACACACAGAGACACTTGTGTTCAGTCATTTGGTTTGTGTGTAGGTGAGAGTGTGTGTGTGTGTGTGTGTGTGTGTGTGTGTGTGTGTGTGTGTGTGTGTGTGTGTGTGTGTGTGTGTGTGTGTGTGTGTGTGTGGTGTGTGTGTGTGTGTGTGTGTGTGTGTGTGTGTGTGTGTGTGTGTGTGGTGTGTGTGTGTGTGTGTGTGTGTGTGTGTGTGTGTGTGTGTGTGTGTGTGTGTGTGTGTGTGTGTGTGTGTGTGAGCACGGGCACGCTGCCAGACCTGTGTGCTTGGTGGTCAGACCTTAGACTGTATCAGACTCTGAGCAGAGAGATGCTCTCGTCCTGACCGCAGGAAGTCTGGGACTCCTCCTCTGTTTCTGTTCATCACAATCAGTAGATTAGCTCTGGGCATTAGTATTCCAGCACACATTCTCTCTGCTAGGAATCCGTTCACAGGCTGTGTTCTCACAATATCTGTGATTGTGTCTCTGGGTCTGCCTGCCCTAGAATAACAACATCTGTTGGCTGTATGTTATCTTTGTTTTTCTCTATTCGTTCTAAACATTGTCCTCTGACACCCATACCAGAGAGAGACGATGCTAGCTCCACTGCGGGTGTGAACTGGCCATTTTGATGTCGGGTGTTTTTTAAGCACCTGGTTGTCTACTCGGGTTCTTAGAAACCCAGAACCCGATAGTCCCACCATTCTAGTGGAGGCGGACAGGACGTTCTTCCGCATGACTGAGCCGATAAACCCTCGTCACGGTCGCTGGGTCCTGTCAAGGTCGACACAAGGCCATGGGAAGCTTGGCCCAAGGTTTCCTGGCCGATAGCAGACAACTGTGTGGTCTGTTGGTGTGTGTTGTTCGAGAGCTTTCGATTCTGTGTGTCTGTGCAGGAGACAGGTGTCCCTCTCTCTCCTCCTGTGTGTCTGTGCAGGGGACAGGTGTCCCTCTCTCACTCTCTCTCCCTCTGTGTGTCTGTGCAGGAGACAGGTGTCCTCTCTCTCCTCCTGTGTGTCTGTGCAGGGGACAGGTGTCCCTCTCTCACTCTCTCTCCCTCTGTGTGTCTGTGCAGGAGACAGGTGTCCCTCTCTCACTCTCTCTCCCTCTGTGTGTCTGTGCAGGAGGCAGGTGTCCCTCTCTCACTCTCTCTCCCTCTGTCTGTGCAGGAGACAGGTGTCCCTCTCTCACTCTCTCTCCCCCTGTGTGTCTCTCTCTCCCTCTGTCTGTGCAGGAGACAGGTGTCCCTCTCTCACTCTCTCTCCCTCTGTGTGTCCCTCTCTCACTCTTTCTCCCTCTGTGTGTCTGTGCAGGAGACAGGTGTCCCTCTCTCACTCTCTCTCCCTCTGTCTGTGCAGGAGACAGGTGTCCCTCTCTCACTCTCTCTCCCTCTGTGTGTCCCTCTCTCACTCTTTCTCCCTCTGTGTGTCTGTGCAGGAGACAGGTTTCCCCCTCTCACTCTTTCTCCCTCTGTGTGTCTGTGCAGGAGACAGGTGTCCCTCTCTCACTCTCTCTCCCTCTGTGTGTCTGTGCAGGAGACAGGTGTCCCTCTCTCACTCTCTCTCCCTCTGTGTGTCTGTGCAGGAGACAGGTGTCCCTCTCTCACTCTCTCTCCCTCTGTGTGTCTCTCTCTCACTCTCTCCCTTCTGTGTGTCTGTGCAGGAGACAGGTGTCCCTCTCTCACTCTCTCTCCCTCTGTGTGTCTGTGCAGGAGACAGGTGTCCCTCTCTCACTCTCTCTCCCTCTGTGTGTCTCTCTCTCACTCTCTCTCCTCTGTGTGTCTGTGCAGGAGACAGGTGTCCCTCTCCACTCTCTCTCCCTCTGTGTGTCTCTCTCTCACTCTCTCTCCCTCTGTGTGTCTGTGCAGGAGACAGGTGTCCCTCTCTCACTCTCTCTCCCTCTGTGTGTCTCTCTCTCACTCTCTCTCCTCCTGTGTGTCTGTGCAGGGGACAGGTGTCCCTCTCTCACTCTCTCTCCCTCTGTGTGTCTGTGCAGGAGACAGTGTCCCTCTCTCACTCTCTCTCCCTCTGTGTGTCCCTCTCTCACTCTCTCTCCCCCTGTGTCTGTGCAGGAGACAGGTGTCCCTCTCTCACTCTCTCTCCCTCTGTGTGTCTCTCTCTCACTCTCTCTCCCTCTGTGTGTCTGTGCAGGAGACAGGTGTCCCTCTCTCACTCTCTCTCCCTCTGTCTGTGCAGGAGACAGGTCTCTCACTCTCTCTCCCCCTGTGTGTCTCTCTCTCACTCTCTCTCCCCCTGTGTCTGTGCAGGAGACAGGTGTCACTCTCTCACTCTCTCTCCCTCTGTGTGTCTGTGCAGGAGGCTTTGCCATCGTGTTCCTGGTGAGGACTCACCAGGGCGTGCGCTGCGCCCTCAAGAGGATGTACGTCAACAACGAGCACGACCTGCAGATCTGCAATCTGGAGATCCAGATCCAGGTGAGGGGCGTGCGGCGTCCATGACCCCCTCATCCCCCCTCTCTTCCCCCCCCCCATCATCCTGTCCTCACGTCCTCCGTCACCCTGTCCCCTCATCGCCCCTCTTCAGCAGACCACTCCTGGCCCATGATGCACCTGTTATACGGGTCTGCTCTGAAGCCCAGTTGCGTCGCTGCACTTTAGAAAAGGCCGTAAAATCGTTATCCTTACTGGGTGGTGGTGACTGTCGGGTATGGAGTAAGATAAAGAGAGAGTGAGATAGAGAGGCTCTGGAGTAAGATAAAGAGAGAGCGAGATAGAGAGGCTCTGGAGTAAGATAGAGAGAGAGTGAGTCATTCACCCGCCCTGCACAGTGACAGTCCTTTTGAGAGGATTCTGCCAAGTCAGTTTCCTGTTTTGTGGCTGAGCTCCAAGCGAACCAGTTCCTTCCACCACACCCAGAAGGGACGGGCGGGAAAGCTATTAGTACGACATGGTTGTCATCGTGATCATTATTCCTTGCGGCCCTTTGAATATAGGCCCCATAGAGCATAGGTGATGAGCAGTACTGACACACACTGTACTACTTCAAATGTCAGCCACTCACTAAATGGTGTCTCCGTTCTGTCCATGGCTAATTTGTGTGTGTGTGTGTGTGTGTGTGTGTGTGCGCTTGTACAGAGGGACCTGGTGGGCCACAAGAACATCGTGGGCTTCCTGGATTCCAGCATCACGGCCGTGGGGGCAGGAGATGTCTGGGAGGTCTTCATCCTCATGGACTTCTGCAGAGGTGACCCTCCTCTCTGTAGATAGCATTCATATTATATATATATAGTCATTAAACGTACAGAAGTTAAGGATGTCAGTTCACTTATCTCTGTGTGTGTGTGTTGTGTGTGTTGTGTGTGTTGTGTGTGTTGTGTTGTGTGTGTGTGTGTGCAGGAGGACAGGTGGTGAACCTGATGAACCAGAGGTTGCAGACGGGCTTCACGGAGGCCGAGGTGCTGCAGATCTTCTGTGACACGTGCGAGGCGTTGGCCCGCCTCCACCAGTGCAAGACGCCGATCATCCACCGCGACCTGAAGGCACGTGGGGCCGCCCGGCGCACAGCCCTCACCGCCTCACACCTCACCTTCACACGCTGTCCTCGACATATCTCTCTGTCCTCGACATGTCTCTCTGTCCCCGACATGTCTCAGTCTGTCTGCCTGTCTTCAAGCACCGGCTTTCCATGCATAAGATACATTCCATGTCATGGTCAACGATATACTTAAATCTAGATGTGATGAGTTTTTGATGACATGAGAGGTGATAGTGAACCCTACCTTTGTCGTATTTATTTGCTTTTAAGACCGTAGTTTATGTAGAGGGAGGTCTAGCATTCTCTTCTTGTCACCTGACCTACCTGTGTGTGTGTGTGTGTGTAGGTGGAGAACATCCTGCTCCACGACCGGGGCCACTATGTCCTGTGTGACTTTGGCAGCGCCACCAACCGCTTCCAGAACCCCCAGACAGAGGGCGTGCCCGTGGTGGAGGAAGAGATCAAGAAGTGAGTGGTTACTAGTGGTTACCGACCGGCCCCGCCTCCTGCGGGCCGAGCTGAAGCCCAGCTCGTGCAGACAGTTAGGGAGTGGAACCGGGTCAGATGGCTGAGCGGTTAGGGAATCGGCTATTTAGCAGAAGGTTGCCGGTTCGATTCCCGGTCATGCGAAATTACGTTCTGTCCTTGGGCGAGGCACTTCACCCTACTTGCCTCGGGGGGAATGTCCCTGTACTTACTGTAAGTCGCTCTGGATAAGAGCGTATGCTAAATGACTAAATGTAAATGTAACCGTGTCTGAAGAGGTGATGAATGCTTCTCTGCTGTGTGTAGGTACACCACACTGTCGTACCGGTCTCCTGAGATGGTCAACCTTTACGGAGGCAAGGTCATCACTACAAAGGCTGACATCTGGGTGAGTCAGCAGGGTTTTTTTTACAAATCATGAGTGTATTTATTTAGCGTAAAGTGGGCCCTTTATTGACGGCGGGAGGATCGAACAAGACTGTTTCTTCAGTTCAATTGTGAAAAAATAAAATAAAATTGCTGTGGTAACGAAACAAAGAACATGTTAGTGGAGAGCCAGCCGGTCGTCGACAGACCCCAGTACGCCGTGTCAAGTTGCTGTCGGCCTGTTGTGTTCCCCGTAGGGCGGTCTGTGTGCTCTCCGCCTGACGCCTGTGGTGTGTGTGCCTGTGCCTGTGTGTGTGTGTGTGTGTGTGTGTGTGTGTGCACAGGCCATGGGCTGCCTGCTCTACAAGCTGTGCTACTTCACGTTGCCCTTCGGGGAGAGCCAGGTGGCGATCTGCGACGGCAGCTTCACCATCCCCGACAGCTCCCGCTACTCCCACGACATGCACTGCCTGATCCGTGAGTAGCCTTCAGCCCACTGACCATCTGAGGGGGACCGTCTCGTTTGGAGAGTTACAATCTCGTTGGACTTCTAGTATGAATGCCTTATCGAGCACTGACCCTTTGACTTCATTTAAGGAAATGACACGTTATTTTGTGAACTCTTATCAAGTGAAAGTAACCGACTGCAATGGCAGCCACATACAGTACATGTTTTAAGCATAAGCAAGCTATTAGCTGATACTTTTGCACTTACATGCGTCTTTGCAGTTCACATACTATACCCTATCTTGCTTTGGATACAAATGTCTGCCAAATGAATACATGACATGATACTACATTGCCCACCCCCCCCTCCCCCTCCCAGGATACATGCTGGAGCCTGACCCAGACGTGCGGCCAGATATCTACCAAGTCTCGTACTTTGCCTTCAAGCTGGCCAGGAGAGAGTGCCCGGTCCAGAACGTTCATGTGAGTACGTCTCCCTCCGTCCTCCTTCAGGACTACCTGCCAGCATCTTCTAGCCAAACGAGCAAGTCTTCCAAACCTTTGACTTCGCCAAAGTCCTTCAGTGCTTTACTTTCAGTACAGTGGACCCTCACAGACTGTATTTCTGTTCCCAGATGTTGTGATTTATAGTGGGATTCAGAAGCGATATTTAAGTCCATCATTAAAGGGCAGCGGCTGAGAGGGTCTAAGCCTGTCTGCTTGTGCCAGTTGGCAGCCTGCTCTCTCTCTCTCTCCTCTCTCTCTCCTCTCTCTCTCTCTCTCCTCTCTCTCTCTCTCTCCTCTCATCTCTCTCCTCCTCTCTCTCTCCACTCTCTCTCTCTCTCCTCTCCTCTCTCCTCTCCCTCTCTCCTCTCTCTCCTCTCCGTCTCTCTCTCTCTCATCTCCCTCTCTCCTCTCTCTCTCTCTCGCTCTCTCTCTCTCCTCCCTCTCACGCTCAGTCTCGACTCCCTCCATCTCACTCACTCTACCTCATCTCTCCTCCCTTTGCTCTCTAGAGTCGCTCATCAAATACAGAGTATCTGTACGGGTACACGACCGCGCGCTCTCTGCAATCACTCGCACGAATAGGAGCCAAAGAGTCTGTTCGCTGCGCAGATAGGTGACCCGAAACATCCTCTGTCTCAGTAGCTTCGCGGCCATGATCCTGCTCCAGATGCGGGCAGACACAGACGATGATGCTGGAGGCTCATCTCCTCTGGCTCTCTGCTCTCATCTCTCTTCTCTGGCTCTATCTCGTCTCTCTCTCTCTCTCTCTCTCTCTCTCTCTCTCTCTCTCAATCTCTGGCTCTTTGAAGAGTACTGACGGGGGAAAATCTCTGCTCTCGGTCTCCTGACTCAGCACTTTTCCAGACAGCGAGAGCAGCATCAGAGAGCACATTCCAGGCCATTTATAGAAAGAGTAGATCCAGCGGCTGTGTTTGATGGGAAAGGAGCCGTACCCGCTTCTCCGCAGCTGCGACTCGACGCGGTGCGAATCGATTGGCTCTCTGCCACGTCTGAGCGCCTCTTCTCGTCTCCCTAGATCGCCGCCGTTCCCGCCAAACTCCCCGAGCCAATCAGAGCCAGCGAAGCGGTGGCCAAGAAGAGCCTGAGCCTGAGCAAAGCCAGGTGAGTGAGCGTCCCATGACACCTGCGATGACACAAGTCCCCCCCCCCGCGCCTGTGTGACGACCACGACTGTCCCCCCTCTCCCCGCCCCTCCGCCAGGCTCACGGACCCCGTGCCCACCCTGGAGACCTCCATAGCCCCGCGCCAGCGCCCCAAGGCCGGCCAGGCCCAGCCCATCGGCATCCTGCCCATCCAGGCTGCCCTCACCCCCCGCAAGAGGCCCGCCGTGGCGGCAGGGGGCCCGTCGACCATGGGTACGAGCGCCCCTCCACTCCCCCCCACACCCCTACCTATCTCCCTCTCGTCCTAGGTACGTCCTGCGTCCTGTGTGACGTATTGATCTGCTGGCTGACAGACCCTGGCCTCGTAAGTCTCCCAGGGGATCAATGTGGATCACCCGTAGGAGGCTGTTAATAGAGCGATGATTAGCCCTCAGACACCCATCTGTCTCCGAGCTGCCGTCTCTGCTGCCGTCTGTGTCATCGTCACTCACCATCCAGATCAATCCAGTTTGACACTTTTCATCAAAGCAGATCTCATGGATTGATTACTACCTTTAGAAAATTTTTTATTTTTTTAAAAAAAATCCTTTGTCCTGCGCTATTGGACAGGTGTCGGTACGGGCGTGTCCCTTCCCGCTGCGAGCGTCCAATCGGCTCAGCAGGCCCCCGTGGGCCCCCTCGCCAGCCCAGGCCACGCCCCTGGCCACGCCCCAGCACCAGCAGATCTTCATGCAGCAGCACCCCGCTCCCTTCTTCATCCCACAGCATCAGCTCAACCAGCAGGTGGGGAAACAGACCCGTGTTTCTAATGTACCACGTGGATGTTGAGGGGTGTAGCTCGGTGGTTAGAGCATTTGACTGCAGAGTGTGAGGTTGCAGGTTTGATTTCCGCCCACCCACCCTTGGATAAAACGCAACTGCTTCATGAACACACCATGTAGTGTAATTATTCAAATGTATGCGCGTGTATTTCTCTTGTGTCCTAACTTGAGTGTCTCTCTCCCAGGGAGGGTAGGTGTTGTGAGGGCTTGTAAAGGTCACAGGGGAGGTCGTGTATTAGATTACACCCCGTAGGCCCTAACTTCATTTGCTCGGCAGGGACTCCTTTCTGAGATCTGCTCCGTGATTGAGTTTGAAATCAAACGGCTTAGCGTGTGGCGCAGGGAGCCAGATCTGAACGGCTCCCGCACTCCCTCCCCTCTCCTCCTCCTGCCCTCCTTATTTAGCCGTAGTTAAACTGGGAGGCAGAGGGAGAGGAGTGTGGTACTTACATCTGGGCTGTTCCCCAGACCCGTGCTCTGCTGGTACACTCGTGAATCTCGTCTAACTGGGCCGGGGCAGACAGGAGGGGGGTAGTGGAGCGTCTCGACAGCGCCTGTGTTTCCTCTCCACTATCGCTGAGCAGCATCCTCTGGTGCAGAATCTCTACCAACAACAACAGCAGCAGCAGCAGCCGCAGTGCCCCGCTCCCACCCCCCAGGCCTCTGCACCAGGCCAGCTCTCTGGACCAGACCAGGCCTCTGCACCAGGCCAGCTCTCTGCACCACATCAGCCCAGTGCTAAGCCTCCATCTGCTCCCCTGCAGCATCAGCCAGCCTCCCCTGCCGCGGTGACCCCCGACCCCGCAGCGCTCCCTCCTCCAGCCGCCCAGCCCGCCACCCCCCAGCCCTCCAGCCCCCCCGACCCTGCAGACGACCCCGACGCCATGGTAACCCCCTCGCCTCTCCGTCGACCCTCCGGCTCTTTGCTCTCTCCTGGACGAGGGAGAGAGGCTGGAGAGGTCTCCTCTCTCTCTCCCCTCTAACCCTGCTTGTTCGTCAGAACCTCCCTCTCTGCTGTCATCTAAACACACGGCGGGAAGATCGACGTCACGGTCGATGGTCGCCCGCGGCGACGGGGCATGTTGTCCGTGAACACGCCGCCCTCTGTCTTCTTAACAACTTCCCTCTAACATGAATAATGAATGGCGGTGGTGGTGGGGGCTCTAATGACTTACTAGACGTAGCTGCTGTTTTCCATGAATCATTTACATCTCCGGGTCTCTCCGCGCGCGCAGCCTCTCGCTGTCGTTGTTGTGATCGTAACCCGCATGCCGCCGATCAGACTGTTCTTCCTTCCTTAACCAGGGGTGTCGGGGCATCTAACGTGAAATAAAAGCTTCTCCTCAATCGAGTCTTTGCTTTTTCCTCGGGCGTGGTATTCAGTGGGGTCTAGGGTCTAACTCTCTTTCCCTCTCTCCCCCTCCCCCCCAGACCCCTGGCCGCGGGACGCACAAGGTGGGCTCCCTGACGCCCCCCTCGTCCCCCAAGATGTCGTCCCGGGGCGGCCACCGCCGCATCCTGAGCGACGTCACGCACAGCGCCGTGTTCGGCGTCCCCGTCAGCAAGTCCACCCAGCTGCTGCAGGCGGCGGCGGCCGAGGCCGGCCTCAACAAGTCCAAGTAAGCCCCCCCCGGCCTCCCCCCCTGGCCTCCCCCCCGGCAGGGCCCGAGGGATCAACCGGCCCCATTCATGCCCCCACACACAGCGAGCCCAGCCGGCTCATGAACAGTCCATTCATAACACAGAGCCCACACGCGACGAAGAAACACGCCTTTTATACCCCCAGACACAGCCAGGAAGAATGACTCCTTTCAGTCTATTAATAATCCAGTAGCCTGTCCCCCTCCCCCCCACCCCCCCTCCCGTCTCGTTGAATACATCTGAATGATTAGCTGCGGATGTGTCCCCCGCGTCCGAGCGCGGGCCATGGTTCCCCCTCCCCTCTCCTAAGGGCTGCGTGTGTGTCTGTGTGTTCAGGTCGGCCAGCACCACCCCCCTCGGGGTCGCCCTGCTCCTCCCAGCAGAGCGTGTACCAGCCGGGGGAGCCCGGAGCACCCGCCCCCCTCCAGCACCCCCCGCCTCCTCCAGCGCCCAGCCCAGCTGGAACCCCTTCGGGGACGACAACTTCTCCAAACTGACGGCGGAGGAACTGCTGAACAAGGACTTTGCCAAGCTGGCCGAGAGTACGACCTGCTGCTCTGCACACACACACACACACACACATACACACCTGTGAACAAACACGTACACACACCAGGTTTAGTCCACACTGGATGCGTTGTGACCTCTGCTCTGCGTCTCTCAGCCAGGCCAGGAGAGAGCCTCATCCCAGGCCTGCAGCCCGTCTCTGAGAGAACCGCTGACATCCTGGGTTTGGATGCCGGCTCGGCGCTGCTGAGTGTCCCTGATCCCTTTAACGCCCTGTCCCTCTCTAGCACTCCAGGTAAAAACCCCACACCACCTCCACCCACCCCACCTCAGCAGCCCTCACACACACACACACGCCATCGCACCTCTCCCAGACACACACACACCTGGTCCTGGGGGCTTGGACTGTTACTGCTGCGCTTCAACAACGCGGCCCAGTGCTGTGAGTGATGATGCTGTGAGGTTACAGGCCCTTTGTGATGGACCTCTCTCTTCCTGTAGCGCTAGCTAGCATAGCGAGCTAGCGTGCTCACTCACGGGGGCTCCAGCCCGCCCAGCTCCCGCTTGTGTGTTTACTGTTGCCTGGTTACCTCGAGAGGACAAACTCTCATTTGTTAATTGGATTTTCTTGACCTCGGAAGGTCATCTCGTTCTGACCATCTCTCTCCGCTACTGAGAAGAGGGAGCTAATTAGCAGAAGACCTCTAAGCTCTCTTGTCAGGAGGAAGTGTGCGACCTCATTTCCTGCGTCTCTCCGTCTTCTTCTGTCGGTGGGGAGTGGAGAGGCGTGCTGGAGACTGAACACTGCAGGAGATAATGTGTTTCAGCTCTTACGTAAGCTGGGTGGGGTTAATCCTCCCAGTCGCCTCCTAGATCTCTCTCTCACTCTCTCTTTCTCTCCGTGTCACACTCTCGTTCTCTATCCCACTCTCTCTTGTTCTCTCTCTCTCTCTCTCTCTTTGACACTCACTTTTGTTCTTTCTCTCACATTCTGCCTCTCACCCTCTCTTTCTATCCCCCCCCCCATACACACACACACATAGTTTGGTTGTCTCTCTCTCTTTCTCTCCCCCTCTCCTCCTCACAGCGTGGTCTCCTGGGCACAGAGAGAGCTCACAGCTCCGCCCTACAGCAGCGCTAGCTCACAGGAGAGAGCAGGGCACACGAGAGTCCTCGGGAGAACCACACAGCTTCTGAAAAGAATAGAATAGAAATAGACAGCTAGACTGGGACTAGGGGTCGTCCTATGACCTCCCGTCAGGTCATCCCAGCATGCCCCTGGATGTGGGCCGTCGACGGAGAGAGCGCTTCTGTTTTGTCGACGGGGGAATAGTTCTGTCAGCGTTGACCTCTGACCTGTGACCTCTCTCCTCTAGTTAAGGGCGCTAAGAGTCACATCTGCTGTGTCATGTTCTGAGGCCCCGCCCGCCCGCCCACGCTCCCTCCCTCCCCCCCCCCTCCTCCCTGCTACAGGCCCTCGCCCCCCATGCCCCTCGCCTGTAAGTATGAGTAGACCAGGTGACCAGGCAGACGTGCTGAATGAAGAGGACCTCACTCACACGCATGCACCCCCCTCATGGACAACCTGCTCGGGTGTACTAATGCTTATGCCAGTGTTGCACACACACACACACACACACACACACACCACACACACTGGCAGGTGTCCTGTTGCATCTGTGTCGTCTCAGCAGGGGTGAGATGGAGGCCAGGAGGGTCTGGATGGAGTTCAAGAGCCGTGTTATTAACAGGAACGTGTGTGTGTGTGTCTACTGCACAGTGTGTGTTGTTATAGCGTGTTGGGGAGGAGGAGACCTTGCTCTGAGGCATGGGGTGTTTCTATGGATACGCCGTCGGCCTTGAATAACGTTCTTGTCACTGTACCCGACCTCCCTTGCTGAGCCGATGACCTCACGACGAACCCAAACACTGAACTGATGTCGACGACACTAACATCTGCTACCTCCTTACTTCTATATAATAACCCTAGATATATGTTATATCTAGTTAGCCTTTCTCCTTCAAATTCCTTACTATTATATCCTTTTCTTTCTTTCTCTTTGCTTCGCTAGTTTGACTCTTGTTCCATCTCTCTGTGCCTTTCTCTCTCTTCTTGTCATCCCTCCGTTCCTGCCCTCCTCCTCCGTCTCTTCCATGGCTCGCAGAGAAGCTGATCGAGGGGCTCAAGTCCCCAGAGACCTCTCTGCTGCTCCCTGACCTTTTACCCCTGAACGACCCCTTCAGTAGCTCTGCAGAGGGGCCTTGCCATGGTAACCTCCTCCTCCTCCTCTAGCCCCCTTTCCTCTCGCTTCTCTCCTCCTCTCCCTTCCTCTCCTCTGTCCTTTTCTCCTCTCCTCTTGTCCTCCTCTCCCTGTTCTTCCTCTCCTTGTTGGTCCTCTGCTCCTCTCCTCTCCTGTGACCTTCTCTACTTCCCTCTCCTCTCCTCTGCCCTCAGTCTGTCCTCTGGCTTCCATGAGAGACGCTTCTCTCACCTGTAACCAGTCAGTGTGCTGAGGCCCGGGTTGGGTTAGAGAGAGAGAGAGTCAGCCTTTCTACAGTCCAGCTCTCCTCCCTCTCTCTCTCTCCCTCTCTCTCTGTTCACTCCCAACCCCGCTCCACCTTCCCTTAACCCAGCGTCTCCCCCTGCTTCCTCTTCCCCCCCAGCAGGAAAAGCCGAGATGAGCGTGGACTCCCTGATCGCAGGCCTGGATGCCCCCCAGACCCAGAGACTGCCAGCCCAGCCGGAGCTGTCCTCGGCCAGCCTGACAGGTGAGGCCCCTGGCCCCTTGACCCTGGCTCCTGGCCCCTTGACCCCTGGCCCAGCCAGCAGGGGAGAGCGCCTCCTCTCCGCTGACGGTAATGGGATCCGCAATTTAACCACCCGGGCCTTTTGTTCACCCAACCACAGAGCAGGAAGCACCTCTGTCGAGAGCGACCGCGCTGTTGTGGCCATGTTTGTTCGAGGTGCCTCACAGTCTCTCTCTGTTGACGATAGGGGGGGGAACCTCTTTCCTCAGGCTTCCAGAGAAATCTGTTCCCCCTGTGTTCTCAGTGTAAGAGACTGATGTATAGATGTCATCATAGATGTATGTTACCGTGATCATCATGTGTAACAAGTTTCATCATGAAACTTGTTACACATGATGATCACGGTAACATACATCACCAGCATCACTGGATTGCTTTATAAATAGCCAGACTGTAAAATACAGGGACATCTGTTCCCCCTGTGTTCTCAGTGTAAGAGAATGTGGTGCATAGAATGAAACTTATTTTATTAAACCTTTCAAAACGATGTCCCCACCTTGTCCACTAGAGGGCGCCAAACCACCGCTGCTTGATCAGAACCAGATCCATCTGGTTCTATCAGGACTACTCTGTTTTGGTCTGCTCGTCGGACGCTCTGTGCTCCGAACTTCATCTTGAGGGTTCGAAGGGGTGACTCACATTCGTTCTTCCCTCCCTCCCTCCCTCCCTCCCTCCTGTGGCCTGCTCCTGCTCCTCCCCCAGACCCTCTGGTTGGCGAGGCCTCTCTCCTGGGCTGTTCTCTGCTGCCTCACCACCCCGCCCCTGGGTCCGCCCCAGCCTCCTCCGCCCCTCCTTCCTGTCTGGACGAGCTCGCCTCCATATCTCTGAACCCTGGCCAGACAGCTCCCGGCAAAGGTGCGCGTCTCTCTCTCTCTCTCTCTCTCTCTCTCTCTCTCTCTCTCCTCTCTCTCTCTCTCTCCTCTCCTCTCTCTCTCCTCTCTCTCTCTCTCCATATCTAGCCCTCGCTCTCCTCTCTCTCCCGTCTGGCTTTCCAGCCGTCTCTCTCTACCCTCTCTCTACCCTCTCTTTCTAGCTCTCTCTACCCTCTCTATCACTCTTAGTTTCCAGTCTTCGCTAACCCCCCTCCCCTTCCCATCACCCCCCTCCTCCCCCCTCCTCCCCCTCCCCCTCCTCCCTCTCCTCCCTCTCCTCCCCTTCACCCTCTCCTCCCCCTCCTCCCTCTCCTCCCCATCACCCTCTCCTCCCCCTCCTCCCTCTCCTCCCCATCACCCCTCTCCTCCCTCTCCTCCTCCTCCCTCTCCTCCTCCTCCTCCTCCCTCTCCTCCCTCTCCTCCCCCTCCCTCTCCTCCCTCTCCTCCTCCTCCCTCTCTCCTCCCCATCACCCTCTCCTCCCTCTCCTCCCTCTCCTCCCTCTCCTCCTCCTCCCTCTCCTCCCTCTCCTCCTCCTCCCCTCCTCCTCCCCCTCCCTCCCTCTCCTCCCTCTCCTCCTCCTCCCTCTCCTCCTCCCTCTCCTCCCTCCCCCCCTCTTCTCTCCTCCCCATCACCCCTCCTCCTCCCTCTCCTCCTCCTCCCTCTCCTCCCCCTCCCTCTCCTCCCCCTCCCTCTCCTCCCTCTCCTCCCTCTCCTCCCCTCCTCCCCCCTCCCTCTCCTCCCCCTCTTCTCTCTCCTCCCCCTCCCCCTCCTCCTCCTCCCTCTCCTCCCTCTCCTCCTCCTCCCTCTCCTCCCTCTCCTCCTCCTCCCTCTCCTCTCCCTCCCCCTCCCTCTCCTCCTCCTCCCTCTCCTCCTCCTCCACTGCAGACTCTGCTCTCCTCACCTCCGGAGAGACGGGCCCCGAGGACGAGTTCGACCCCATCCCCGTGCTCACCTCTAAAAGCACCAGTCAAGGTAAGGCCAGGGGGAGGGGCCAGCCTCAGGCCAGGGGGAGGGGCCAGCCTCAGACCAGGGGGAGGGGCCAGCCTCAGGCCAGGGGGAGGGGCCAGCCTCAGGCCAGGGGGAGGGGCCAGCCTCAGACCAGGGGGAGGGGCCAGCCTCAGGCCAGGGGGAGGGGCCAGCCTCAGGCCAGGGGGAGGGGCCAGCCTCAGGCCAGGGGGAGGGGCCAGCCTCAGACCAGGGCAGCCTCACCCCAGGCCTCTGCTAGGGCCACACAGCATCATGCTCCTCCAGGGCCCGTATGTCAGCCCTCCTCCACCCTCACTGCTTCGACAAATGAATGACCCAGAGGCTTCATTCTGTCAGCTTTAGCCCGCCACTTCCTGGTCCATCACTTCCTGGTCCTGTGCTGAGGGGCCGAGTGAGAGGAGCTTGTTTTTAAAAGCCTGGATGTGCACTTCTGGGCCATCAGGTGTCGTCATGCCGACGGCATGCTCTCATTTCCTGTGGAGCCCTCTCCACTCCCCCTGCACCACGCTGTCAGTGCTTCTACTGTCTCTTATTCTAAGACCGGGCACAGACTGTTCCCGTCAAAGTAATCTGCAACTGTCCAGACATGTGGTTGTCTTAGGAGAGGAGTGCGTCTGAGTGACTGAGGCCAGGACATGAACATCCACCTTCCAGGCTCGCCCCCTGAAATGCTGCAGCTGCATGTGGATAACCTCAGCTTACGATCTGTCTCTGTCTTCTTCTCTTCCTGCCCTCATCTCTCTCTCCCCGCTTCATCCTTTCATCTCCCTCCCTCTGTCTGTTTTCTTCTTCTTCTGTTCGTCCCTCACGCCGCTTTCTCTCATCCTTCTAACCCGGCTCCACCTCTCCCTCCTGCTTGTCTTTCTTACTCCCACTTTTTCTTTTTTTACATCCACCCTCCTATCGTTCCCCTGCTTCCTGTCTTCATTGCCCTGTTCCATCTCTCTCTCTTTCTCTCTCTCTCTCTCTGTCTGTCTGTCTGTCTGTCTGTCTGTCTGTCTGTCTGTCTGTCTGTCTGGCTCTGTCTGTCTCTCTCTCTTTCTGTCTGTCTGTCTGTCTCTCTCTGTCTCTCTCTCTCTCTCTTCCCCTCTCTCCCTCTCCGTCTGTGTCTTTCCCTCTCCCTCTCTTCCCCTCTTCTCCTCCCCCCTCTCCCATCTCCATCTCTGTTTCTGGCACGTTTCAGGTGGTCACTCGCGCAACAACAGCAGCAGCTCAGAGTCCAGCCTCCCCAACTTGGCCCGCTCCCTCGTGTTGGTGGACCAGCTCATCGACCTCTAGGGGGGGGCGGGGGGGCGGGCGTGTGTTTGTGTGTGTGTGTGTGTGTGTGAGGGGTCATGGGGTCACCGTGCAATCTCTCCCAGCTAGAGGAGGAGGAGGGAGGGGGGGGGGAGGCTGGCTTGTGAGGCACTGTGTAAACACGCAGCACCTAATAAGGTGAACCCTGTGAGGAGTTCTGTTGGTCTCGTGTGCCTCCCTGCCCCCCCCCTCCTCCTCCTCCATCCCCTGCTCTACCTGCTGCGCTGGTCTCAGACGTGTCGGACCGGCTGCAGACATTCCGCAGTCCCATGTGGCTGTCACGCCCATCACCCCCCCCCACCCCCCCCTCCCCCTCGTGGCACGGTCACCCCCCCCCTCCCCTGGCTGGCTGCACCCGTCCTCCTCCTCACGCTCTCCTCCATCTGTCTCCATCTCTCCATCCCGCTGTTCTGTCACCCCAGCTGTGTCAGGGATCTGACTATATAAGAAGCAGTTTTGTGCTGTTGGCTGTTATATCTCCTGGTTATCTTGATGCATCTCCTCCTAGCGGCTTCGTCCCTGTAGGCTACGATGCAGCCCAGGCCTCCAGCTATATTCAGAGCTCCCTCGTACAGGACACAGCCCCCACGACCGAGGCCTGCGATGCCGAGCCGTTACTCTTGGGCTTTTGCCGGGATTTATCCCAACCGTTCTGCGCAGCCCTCCCTCCTTCCCCTCCTTCACTCCAGGCATGATCAAACGTTCCTCTCCCACGCATCAGTCGCATGTGCACCACCGGGCGTCGCTACGGCGATCATATCAGTTCAATCTATGAAGCTATCCGAGTGTACAACGACCCTCTTTCTGGGCCGGGGGAAAAACGAATCCTTTTTCCCTGTCGTAGCAGTCCTCTGCACGGCCTCGTTTATCGGTGACCAATCAGATCCGTTCTGGTGAAACGGTGAGATGGGAAGAGGGTTGAGCTGGTCTGCTAGAGGCCTTGCGTAGGGAAGAGAGGCTGGGGCTGCCTGGGGGTTCGATTGCGGGGGTTACTGGGCTTGGCACAGCAGAGCAAGAGTGCAGAGAGGTGCGCTTGTTTTAGGTCACCAGATGTGATCGGTGCCGTGCGTTGATCTTTTTGAACTATGCTGGACTGAAGATCCCGTAGAAGGATAACTTGGGTATGTTTCGGATTTGGACCTTCTCTGATCCAGATGGGATCCTCGAATGTTCTGTGTGTCCTCTAGTTTGATACGCCCGTGTTGCACATTGTCTTCTCACATCATCCCGTTATATTCACTCCACTGTCCCGCCCCCAGCCATCCTCCATACCCAATCACGTGTCGCTGTGTGTTGCTTGGACCTATCATAGACCTCGAGGGGTCCCTCGTTCCACTGGAGAACCATGTACATAGAAACACTGTCTCTGTCCTTCTCCTGTAAAGCCGTAGTGATAGTAGAACCCAACGTGTTTGATATTTAACAATTCAAAA
This sequence comes from Mallotus villosus, assembly GCA_903064625.1. Taxonomy (NCBI): domain Eukaryota; kingdom Metazoa; phylum Chordata; class Actinopteri; order Osmeriformes; family Salangidae; genus Mallotus; species Mallotus villosus. Next base: position 155,601 of record CAEFZP010000148.1, on the reverse strand, counting down.
AAAGAAGACATATATCATGCTATGAGTAAATGTGACTTGATATTATAGAGCGAATGTATGAAGTGAGTGTCGATATGACGTGTATAATGAGAATTCATGAGGAAATATTCTAGTCCAAGAAATGTTTTATTTCTGTATTATTCCTGTGTATTCTTTACGAAGCTGTATTTAAGAGTGCGTCGATCCAGCGCCCCTCTCTTTTGTCCACGTTCTGATGTCGATCTCTCGTGTCGTGTGAAGGACAGTACCTTCCTTGTTGTTTCGAGTGTAGCGAAGCAGCCAATCGTGTCAGTCTCTCCTCACAGGGCTCCCAGGTCAACGCTGTGCTTGTACCCTTTATTTGAACCGGTTTGGTCCTGTTTGTGGTAGAATTTGCCAAGTTTTTTTCCTCTGCTTTGCGACCTTTCAACCCCTCCCCCCCCCTCCTGAAAACAGAGCTCATGACGGAAGCTGTCTTCCTGATATCTCTGTCGTCTCTTTCCTGTTCCTCCCTGATTGGCTAACACTGGCAGGGCACATCCTCATCTTGGCTACCTCTTTATAACATCAACGACACAAGCAGAACAGGTTTTTGCAGGTTTATCAATTGCTGAAAAACGGAACCAAAGTAGTAGTCGACTGGCCACGCCCCTAGTCGACTGGCCACGCCCCTAGTCGACTGGCCACGCCCTAGCCGCATATCAAAATGAGATTTGACTGAAGAAGATACATTTCTATTGAAATGTCACGTCTGCGATAGGATACGCTTTAAGTTAAAGTTTCTTCTCCTTTTGTTCTTTGAAATGATTCTGATAGATAGTTGTACCCTTCCCCTACACTGTGTAAAAGGTTAGTTCAATACCAAGACACCGACCCGCACATTCTACCCATTGTAAAGATTGTGCGGGTTGCAAGTTTAAAATCAAATGTATATATTCACCCCCCCCCCTGTTGTTTTCCGACCCCAGTTCACGTCCGGTTCTGTTGTTTGCAGGTTTTAGTGTGGCTGTAACCATAGTAACCTATGCAATTCTGCAGTAATGCTTGACACGATCCTTTAGACACCACAGTGCTGTGTTTAGTAGAGTCCTATAGCCCGTAGAGTTTGACTTGTGTTGCTGTGAAACTAACGTCCTCGTGTGTTCGAAACCGCGTTCGACACGAGTCAAGAGCTATATCATCTTCTGTGTACCTTCTATTTTTAACGGACCAGAGACGAGAAATGGCGTCCGAACGAAAGGGAAGTGAAATAAAACATGTACATGTGAATCGCTCTGTCGTCTCTCTGGGTTCTTTCTCTCACGTTTCGCTGAATGTGACACGTCATGATTCCACCTGACCTCACGACATCTCCCGGGGCAGCGTCTCTCTGTAGTGCTAGGGGGGGGTTCCCCGGTGTAGGTCGGGTGGTGCTGTCAGGTTGGCTATCTCACAGCTCCAGCTCCCCCCCTCCCCTCACTCGCATCCTCCCCTGCTGTGTTGTCGTCGGGCTGGGCTGCTGTCGCTGCCACTAACCCCTCTCTCTCTGGAGCCTCCAGATAACTCCTGCTACCAGCACGGCTAAGGTAAGACTGGCCCTGTTTCTGCTCCTGTCGTGTGTGTGTGTGTGACTGTCTGTCCGGCAGTGTCCGTGTGTGTGTGTGTGACTGTCTGTCCGTGTGTGTGTGTGTGTGTGACTGTGTGCGACTGTCTGTCTGCCTGTCTGCCTGTCTGCCTGTCTGTGACTTGTCTGTCTTGACTGTCAACCTCCTTAACTCTGCCGGAGTTCCGGAATGTTCTCTCACTCCGTATTCCACATCCCCCCCCTTCACTCCTCCGTAGGTTCCTCTGTTCTTACAGAACTCACACACACAACGAGAGCAACGCTTAACGGACTCTGCTGTTCCCTTAGAAACCGTTCATGAAGAGTTGTTTTCATGTGGGGAGGGAGTCTCTGTTCTGACGTTGTTGCAAGTCTCCAGAACTGTATTTGGGGTGGGTGGGGTGAAATTAGGTCATTTGATGTTGTAGTTGCGTTCGAATTCTGTCGTTTTGTCTGTTGCTGTGTGTGGTGTTTCAGCTGTGTTGTAGAGAGCAGTCGTGTTGTTTCGAAAGGGGTTCGTGCTGTGCTGGCTTGTCGCTGTCGACCCATTTAGCTGCCCGCGTCGCTTCCGTGGTGTTTTCTGGCGTAGAGCAGCGATCTGTGTCGTCTTTGGCGTTTTCGTTTTGGTTCCACTGTCGTATCGAAGGACTGTCGTTGTTTTTCAAGCCGTGTCCTGTGAACTGATTTGCAAGCCGTTCCTGAGCTGTCGATGTCGTGTCTGAAGTGGTATCCCCTCCTGTCTTGTGTTCCCTTCAGAGCCGGCTGGGGAGAGCAACGGCTACACCGCGCTGAGCGAGGCCCCTGAGGCGGAACTTCCCGAAGACTGCCTCGGAGCGACGCAGGGCTGTGTCCACTCCAGTGACGAAGACGACGAGGAGGAGGAGGAGGAAGAGGAGGAGCTGGAGGGGGCCGAGGAGCAGGGGGGAGGGGCCGTGGAGAACCACTCTGCAGGGGCCCCGGACTGCAGCGGCTCCCAGCCCCTCCTGTTCGATTCGGAGGAGGAAGAGGACGTTCCCGACTTCCCCCCCCCAGCCTTCTCAGGCACCCTTGCCTCAGCCTCTACCCTCCACTGCCCCCGGCCCCCCCCAAGCAGACCTCCCTGGGGTCAGAGGCCCCCCCGCCCGACGTGTTCTCCACAGCCCCCTTTCGGATCGGGCAAGGAGAAGCCGGCGACGTGTTTGCCAACGCCCCCTTCGCCCGCCCCCCCTCCGTGGTCCACGCCCATCCCGACGTCTTCCTCCAGGCCCCCTTCGGGAAGAGGATCGTCGGGCAGCCCCCCCAGCCAAAGCACCCGTACCCAGCCATGGTCCACCCACGAACAGGCCCTCCTGGACCAGGTGGCCTCCCAGCCGTTCCGACCCCAGGCCCTGGCCAAGTATTCCAGGCACTTCGAGGGCCCCGTGCCCCCCCAGCAGCAGCCCGTGTCGGCCCACAGGGGCATGCACAGGCAGGCCTCCCTGGGCTCGGCTCCCCTGCACTCGTGGGCCTCTGAGGTGAAGGGTGCCGTGGACCCCTTCGTCTCGGCGCCCTTTCACCTCAAGGCCCCGCAGGACAAGCCCTGAGCGGGGGAGGGCAGTGATCTGGAGGAGGGGAGAGGGGGGCGTGTTGGAGCCGTGAACACGGAGCACTATGGTAGAGTTGGCACGCTGCATGCTGCACCCAGCGCCTAGGCTGGCCTGCAGGGCTGCATGGAACTGGCTCATTCCATCCTGACTCGACCGCGACTTCATCGGAAGCACGCGGTCGAAGCACTTTCCCGCTGAGGTTAGAATAAGGAGGTTTAGATCGATCTGGGTTATCTCCGTGCTGGACCCTGTCATACTTTAATGTTATAGTCATGCACAGACATTATTGGGGTAGAGATGGTGGTTTGTTTGTGTTCTCTTTGTTTTTTTTTCTCGCCTACCTCAGTTAGCTTTCTCCTATGAGAGAGCCGTCTTACTGATGAAGACCGCTACACTAGGGGCCTCCTCGAGGTGTTTCTTCTCCTTCCTTCCTCCTTCCCTCCACCATTCCTTCCTGTTCTCCATCGGCGACGGCTTCCAACTTCCTCTCCCACCCCAAGCTACGGCGCGTCCCGTTACCGTGACAACCATTCCTCTACACTCTTTCAGTGAGCTACCGTCACCAGGAGCCCCGGTCAAGTCTGCTGTACTGGCACATCTGTAAGGAGACCATTTTCTTTTCTTTTTTTTATGGGTCTGAATGATTTTTCCAAGGTTTCATTTCATCTTTATAGTAGGTAGAATAATGGAATTTAACTCTTGGCCGTGTTGTCATTTTTGGTAATGTATGTAGGGTAATAATCAGATGCTGGATTATGTTGCACATGTAATGAGTCGTGAGGAGATATTTTAGCCGTGTTGATTTGTATAATTCGTCATTAATCGTGTCCTATGTGTTTTATGTGGTCCTTTTGATTTTCTATTCCGTCACCAACATTGCTGAAATCACAAAACGACGTTGTTGTGTGTTTTGGGGTATATCCATGTACAATCTCACTCCATGTATGATGTCTGTCTTGCACATCTTTGACATGTACGTTATGCAAGTGTGTCCTCCAGAGGTGTACCAAGTTTTCAGCCAATACGCCTGTATTAACGTCACTCCGTTTGTGTGTGTGTGTGTGCGCGTCTGTGGGTCATCGTAACATCCCAGTAACGGAGAAAAACCAAGAATCTACAGTAACTTATTCTGAGGCCTTGAACACTTCCGCCACCTGTCCACACGGGGGCGCTCCGCACCTCCGCCGCGGGCCCCTTCGTCATATCTCCCGTGGCCCGCTCAGGATCGCTCTCCTCCTCCTCCAGCTGCTCATACACGATCACTCCGAGCAGCCCACGTCCTCCATCAGCACTGGATCACTTCCTGCTCTCCCGTCATTGTAGATGGGACGGCTTTTCCGGAATGTACTTGAGCTCTTAAAGGGGGGACGCTTGGCTCCATGCATTCACCATAAGCAGTCACCTATCTCCACGTCTTAACGTACACCGCGGCAATTCGGCGCGGCCTGAAGCGAAACTCAATATGGTATGGAAGAGAGGTGTATGTGCTTTCCGAATGGCTGTTGTAGAATAGAATCTGAAGCACTTGTTAGTCCCTACTTTAATGATGAGGTGATGGGAACCATTGTAGAGACCCGTAGCTGTTTCCTGTGAAGCACGATGACAATTGCTGATTTTACAGGAATCGACGAGTCGAGTTTTGTTTTACTTTCCTTAATTTGAGTGTATGACAAGTCTTATCTTCACTGTTTGGCAGTTTTGCTGTGCAAATGAAGACTGCAATCAGCAATGATTATGTTCTACAAAATACATTTGTTGTGGTGACACATTTTGTGAACACTTTCTGTCTTTGCTGTAGTTTATTGGAACGTGAGGCGTCTCATTCAGTAAGCCCCGCCTGCTAAACTATGGCACCCATATCAAAGTACTTGAGTCATCCAAAGCTTGCCTTTGATGAAAACCATGATGTGTTGTATGTCATATAAATATTATTAAATGAATGTAAGCCAGAGTTTATGTGTCATAATTGCCCTCCACCTGCTCATCTTGTTTCTCAAACACACACACACACAACACACAACTCAGTTAACGTTATCTGGCTTAGGACCAAGGTGAGGGGTTTATTTCCAGACCTTTAGGATGGGCCAGTGCCCCCTTCTGTTGTCTAGCACCACCCTGTGGTCAAAGGGCAGTACTGCGAGTGTTCCTGCCTGACTCCGGGGATCTGACATTCAGATATCTGAGCACAGCACTGGGCTTTATCTCAGCAGACTAGGCAAGTACTGAGGGTCCCTCTGCTCCCGTCTACCTAGCTTTTGTAGCTGCCCAAGACGGGTCTTCTGTCTCGTCATCTGGACAGTTTACAGCCATCACCCTTCTGCCTACCCTCGAGGACCTAAACACCTCGAGGACCCTCAGGCGAGCGAGGAAGATTGTGGCCGACTCCTCCCACCCTGGACACTCCCTGTTTCAGTCACTCCCCTCCGGCAGAAGGCTGCGGTCCATCAGGACCAACACCTCTCGACACAAAAACAGTTTCTTCCCTTCTGCTGTTGGCCTCTTCAACAAGGCCAAGGGTTCACACTGACTTATTGACTTTACTTTAATGACTCTAATATTCTGCTCTACATTACTGCATCTTGTACATTTGTATTTTTTGTCATATTTGTATTTTTTGTATTTTTATATTGTAAATTAGGCAACTTATATTTTATTGTATATTTTATTTTAAATATAATTCCACTTTAGTATAGATAGTATAGTTATATAGTATAGATATTTAGTATAGACAGTCCACATATTTAAATGTAAGGATACTATATGTTTATTGTATGCACCTTCCTGCCAAAGCAAATTCCTTGACTGTGCAAACTTTCATGGCCAATAAATCCCTTTCTGATTCTGATTCTCCTGATCTGTCCAGGGGTAAGACGTCTCACCATCTTGGCTCCCTGTAATACACGAACACAAGCTATGAATTTAACATTGTGTCATTCTTCCCCGCCTGTTGGGGGCAGTAATGCGCTATCAGCGTCTAGTGGTCTTTATGGAAAATACAGTACGCAAGGTAGCTAAACAATCACAAACATGGCGACTTACAGGCAGGTCGGGAGGTTGTTATGGATATCTGCAAGACTTTCAAGTCCGTAAGTTATGTCGTCGAGCCGAAGTCACCTATTTACTAAGCTGTGGAAGTGCATGTGAATACATATGTTTGTTGCGTATGTCATGCCTCGTTGATGTATCGACATCTTTTTTGACAGCTAGCAAGATAGCTTAAGCTAGCCTTAACCTCTTTCATAAGCATGGATCTGACGCAGATATTTTACTGTTTTTTGTATTTTTGCTACTTAGACTTGTTTTATTCAGGCTGTTAATATTAAATGATCAAAGCCAATAACATGTTTCGAAACTTCCTCCAGACTTGCTGTACGTGGGTATCAGAGCGCTGGGTCGCTATGGACTTCACAACACAGAGGGCTGACTAGGAGATATTCACAGCCACAGACTCCTTTTTCTGCTGTGCCTGGTACGTCCCATAAGTAGAGTGTGTCTTTACTGTGAACAAAGTAAGTGTGTTCTAACAAGTTCTAAGTGAATCATTTTCTCGACAATTGTCTCTTCCCAGCGAGGACCATGTTCATTCAGACTCAAGACACACCCAACCCAAACAGCTTGAAGTTCCTGCCCGGCTGCATGGTTCTTGAATCGGGAACAATGGATTTTGCTGGCCCCAGAGATGCTTATTGTTCACCCCTAGCCAGGTATACATGTTCTTAAGTGCCACTTAGCATAATCCAGCAACAAAAAAAAGCAAAAACCCAATTTTAAACTTAAGAGGGAGTGAGTTCTTGTTCTTAATGTATCTTGGAAAACAGGCTGAGATCGTCTCTTTCGTTTGTAAAGGCAGTTATTCAGAATCGATGGGGTCAAAGGTGTGTTTTTCGGTCCTGACTTCATCACCATCACCAAGGTAACACACACTGATAGGATCAAATGTTAGCTCTAACGCTTAGCAGTGTGATATTAACCCTTCAGTTCTATGTCTCCATTTTTAGACTGACGTAGACCTGGAGTGGAAGGTCATCAAGCCAGATGTCTTTGCTGCTGTTATGGACTTCTTCGCCTCAGGTCTTCCTGTTATCAATGAGGATGGAACCCCTCGCGCAGATACAGGCAAGACACACGTGGAAATCCATTCCAGGCCAAATCATCTTTACAAAAGAGATCATGGCTCATCGTTTGGTTTTCCCTGCTTTACAGAACCTTCAGACGATGACGACGAGGTTGTAGCTATGATCAAGGAACTCCTGGACACCAGGATCAGGTGATACTACTTTGAGTGTGATGCTAATCTTCAAATGACTCAAGATTTCCCACACTGTTCTTATCAGTGAAACGTGGGGGTCAGAGTTGTTAGGGAATCGGGCTATTAATCCGAAGGTTGTCGGTTCGATTCCTGGCCGTGCCAAATGACGTTGTGTCCTTGGGCAAGGCACTAAACCCTACTTGCCTTGGGGGAATGTCCCTGTACTTACTGTAAGTCGCTCTGGATAAGAGCGCTCTAGATAAGAGTTCTGGATAAGAGCGTCTGCTAAATGACTAAATGTCATCGTATGGGATTAATTAAGTAGCGTGTGATACATCGCCATGTATTTTGAATGAACTATCCCTTTAAAGTCATGTGACCTCCCGCTCAGGCCCACAGTACAGGAGGATGGGGGAGACGTCCTGTATCGGGGCTTCGACGATGGCATTGTGAAGCTCCAGCTCCAAGGCTCCTGCACCAGTTGCCCCAGCTCCATGGTCACCTTGAAGAGTGGCATCCAGAACATGCTGCAGTTCTACGTCCCAGAAGTAGAAGGCGTAGAGCAGGTGTGTATCTCTCCGCTAATAAAGTCAGCTGACTTGAGCACACCATGGCAACCTCGCGTCTTCTCTGTGAACGTTTTGTCAGTCACACTAAACTTTGTTGGTCATGTGCTTCAGGTGAAAGATGAAGAGGAAGGAGTTGTGCAGGGTCAAGCCTAGGAGGAACCCGCCGCCCCCCCCGCCCCCCGCCGAAATACCACCGTCGGAGCACCTCGGGACTCCCTCTTACACCGTGAACATCATAGAGGCTTCACCACTAGCAGGGGCGCTGGCATGATTGCCGTTTCTGGTCATTAGCCTATAGTGAAGTTGGCAGCAGACTGCAAGCTATGGGATGGAATGCCTCAATCCAGCTGGGTGTTTTTTCCTGCCCTCACAGTTTGTATGGGATGCCCTCAAAAGGACTGGATTTTTACCCGCAGTCTAATTCGTGGTTGTTATCTCACTGTCACATTGTGTACCTACTGTAACTCATTACCTACAACTATTATATCTCAGACACACCAACATCCATCCATATGTAACAGAGATGCACTGTATAATGTAAATATAGTATATTGAAATAAGAATTGCTTTCTGTCTTATCCTTCCTAGTTGTTTTGTGTTCTGTCCCAGCAGACAGTGGTTTGATGGATTAGTTGTCATGGGGATTTATGAAATGAGAATCGGATATATTGAAATCCCACAGTAATGTGTATCTCAAAAACAGAAGGATGTAAACTTTAAAACATCCAATGTATGAACATAAATTATAACAGAGGAATTTGAATACGTTCACACAAATAATATGAATAAAATACACATAAAATATTTAGCTAACTATTGGCTGTATAATGTTAGGCAGCTAATTTGTTGCGATAGGATAAGGATGGGATAGGATAGGATGGCTAAATAACCATCAGCCACCAATAATTACAGTTGGTCGTATAATATGAACATCCATGGATGTATCTAACATGAGGACAGGGTGTTTTAGGAATCTGCACAGGTGTTCAAAATATAAGTGACAGTAGTGTTTATTTTAGTGACTGTTTATCCGTAGAGCCAGATAGCGACACAAAGTCAACATTAAAGTATGACGAAATTCACACGGAGTCAGATTATGTTGTTGTCCCCCCATAGATATATATAAAGCCAAGGCTATAGCCTCTCTTTATATATATATATATATATATGGTCCCCCCCACCCACCAATCGTTGTAATTCAGGAAGTGAAGGGAAACGAGCCCGGAGATTTTTCCGGAGACTTTTTATGAAAATATATTGTTATATTTTCTACAACGCTGTACAGTTATCTTAATGTTATTGATTCTTAAGCTTAAATGAAACGTTTCCTACGTTTTGCATGATGACACACATTAGTAGAGCATTACTGTTGATCACGCCCACCACGGATATGTGGATCCTGCCACGTCAGGGATAAGCGGGTTGGCAGGTGCGAAAGATGAGTGACAGACCTTGCACCAATTGGAGGAGCGCTTTCAGTTGAGTCCTTGGCCCTTGTTCAATACAATTTGAAGGGGGCGGATCCGTCATGACAGTCAAATTCAGCAAAGCATAGAACTGTAGCGAGTAGTACAGTAGTTGCGAGGTTGCTTTACTGAGCCGTAGACATGTGTGGTAAGTAGGCTACTACGTTGTAGTGTTCCCTCGTTATTTACACGCTAGATATGTAACTGGAATGTAGCGAGGTTGCTATATTAATATGTACTATATAGGATGTGTGTCAATGCTTTAGTTTATTGTTACAGTATCTAGCTAAGACTCAGATGTTGTCTGTGCCAGCCAAACCAAAGTTAGAGCTAACACTAACAGTTAGTAGTACCAATTAAATGAATGGATGCTCATGTCTAACGTGGTGTTATTTTAGCTATTGCCTAACCCTTAGCTCTAGCTATATCTATTTTATGAATGTGTCTACGAGGCTGCACTATTGTATTCATAACTATACCGCTCCAATTAGACAGTTGCTAAACCATGCTCAGCATCTATCCTGCTAGTTAGACTAGCTGTGCTACTTTAATCTCCTAACAGTTGTGTCAGCACTCTCCTCAATTAATGGTTCATTGACATTGTCTTCTCAGGCATACAGCCGTTTGCAACGCTGGGTCCATAGAAAGGATGTCTTAATTGCTGAAAGCCAGCTACTGCTTGCTAGTCTTCGTTGGCATCTCGTTAGCACCGCTAGCACGCCACTGACTGAGTGTCACTCTGAGCTAGGATTGGTCGGTTATTAGATGGATGACACTATCATACACTGCGAACCGTTTCAGTCGAAACAGATTATACTTTCAATTGCGTGCAATGATTAATAATAACTTAAAGCGAAATGTCACCCGTATATGGTCATGGGGTGAGGATTGCGAGGGTTAGTGTGAACCTTTTTAGAGGACGGGGCAAAGATAACTCACCTGATAAAGAGGAACACTGGGTTCCCTCAATGTCACTGTGTTATCTGAGGTAGGATACAGCTGGAAACTGGCGGTTTGGGAATACTGAAAATAGATGTCCTTTTACCTACTAGTAGTGATATCTTAATGTTTGTAATATCATGTTAGAATGTGCATCACCGCAGGCGCAGTGACTCAAAAACAAAGTTGAGTCTTGTGTACACCCACCTGGCTATGGCCAGTGGGCCTACCTTCCTCCCTCAGACGGTGCGCAGCTGGGTTCAATAGGGCCTCTGTTGCACTGCTGCCCATGCGGAGTGGCATAGAACAGGCCCTCTTTATTTTTCACTGACCCTCTGTGTCCTCGGTCCATACAATATTTCCATTGAGTGTTGTGTTAACTCCTTGGAAAGCTGAAGATGATACGCTGTCCATATTTGGAACTACATAGACTTGACCCAGTGTTCACAGTCAAAACATGAGTTTGTTATTACTTGTTATCGAGGTGATTAACATGTTTATTCCCGTCGTTTAAGCCATAAAACCTTTGTTGGTATTAGAATGTGGAAGAGCGAGGTGAAGTTTTATTGCGTAATTAACCAAGGAAGATTATCTTCCCTATCTTTACGGAAGCCTAGATAAGAACACAGACTTCTGTTTGATGTAGATGATACACCTGCCTGCGTACAGAAGTATTTTTAATATATTTGGTATAAACATCGGAAAACTTCTCTCTTACCGGAAACCATCTTGCACTCACGGTATCTCAATAGGGTGTTGTTGTGTGGGTGTGACTCACTATGTGACATATTCCCTCCAGACTGCCCTTCCCTTCCCATACAGTGACCAAGAAAAAACAACCTTTCAACATCAATCATAGCTCTTCAAACTGGTTTAACTTGCAGTCCTATTGTCTGTGTCTTGCATCCCATACTGGCTGGGCCTGAATCAGTTGTATATGTTGAAAAGGACAAAAGTGTTGTTTTGGTTTACCCAGCTCTGTTCTTCTTCAGAAGAATACTTGAGCTGAAAGAGAGGGAGAAAAAAAGATGTACACAATTTTAAAGAGTGAGTGTCAGGTCAGGATTGATCTCATTGCTTTAGGCCTATCATATGACCGAGTCAATAGGCAATACGCTTTCATTCCAAGCATGTCAGATTATTTCTCCCGGTCACATGTTGCCTTCTCTTTAGACCACGTCATCATAGTGTCGTCTCTGGGAGTTGTTCCTTGTCTTCCTTGAGGGTTTGAGTGGGCAGCTCTATGGGCGTATGTGAAGCCCTCTGTGACATGCTTGCGTGTAAAAAGGGCTATACAAATACATTTTGATTTGATTTGACTCTGTCCCCCTCAGGAATCTTTGCCTATCTGAACTACCATGTGCCCCAGGACCCGTGGGGAGATCCTAGAGATCCTCCTGAAGGGCCTGCGACGCCTGGAGTACCGCGGCTACGACTCGGCAGGTGAGAGGGGAGTCAGGTGGCTGAGCGGTTAGGCAATCGGGCTAGTAATCAGAAGGTTGTTGGATCGATTCCCCATGCAGCCATGCATATGATGTTGTGTCCTTGGGCAAGGCACTTTACCCTACTTGCATCGGGGAAATGTCCCTGTACTTACTGTAAGTCGCTCTGGATAAGAGCGTCTGCTATATGACTAAATGTAAAATGTAATGTAAATGTGAGAGGGTTGGGACTCGCCTTGCGTCAACAGAGCCCTGCCTGGTCTGGGTGTCGGCTTGTTCAGCCCCTTCTGACCTTTGACCTTTTCCCGTCAAAGGTGTGGGGTTTGACAGTGGGAACGGTAAGGACTGGGAGACGAACGCCAGATCCATTCAGATGATCAAGCAGAGCGGCAAGGTGAAGGCTCTGGATGACGAGATCCACAGTAAGAAATGAGTCCCTTTTGTGTCTTTAAAAAAAGGTTATTTCAATTTGATTTCAGCTTGTTTTTAATTGTCTTTAATTTGTCTGCATGTGTTTTACAGGGCAGCAGGATCTCGACATGGATGTGGAGTTTGACATCCATTTTGGCATTTCCCACACCCGATGGGCTACTCACGGTGCCCCCAGCCCAGTCAACAGCCACCCACAGAGGTCTGACAAGAGCAACGGTCAGTCCTGGAGCCCGGCCGTCAGGGTGGACCAGCAACACTCCACACACCACGATGACACAAGCTAGCTATAATTCAGACGCTAACAGATGCTTGTTGACACTTCTAGGAGATGTCAGAATCTCCCACCTGGCTCTCCCTGTGATTACAGAGCATTCCATAACGGATTCTTTCATCTTACAGAGTTTATCGTCATTCACAACGGCATCATTACCAACTATAACGACCTGAGGAAATTCCTGGTGAGGAAAACATCAATAACGTTTCGACGGATTTACGATCTCCCACGTAACCAATGCTGACCCGCACTTTCGTTTTCAAAGGAGAGCAAAGGTTACGAGTTTGAGTCGGAGACCGACACGGAGACCATCGCCAAGCTGGTGAAGTACATGTACGACAACCGGGAGAGCAACGACATCAGCTTTGCCACTCTGGTGGAGAGGGTGACTCAACAGCTGGTAAGATGGCTGAGCGGTTAGGGAATCGGGCTAGTAATCTGAAAGTTGCCGGTTCCATTCCTGGTTGTGCAGATTATGTTGTGTCCTTGGGCAAGGCACTTCACCCTACTTGCCTCGGGGGAATGTCCCTGTACTTACTGTAAGTCGCTCTGGATAAGAGCGTCTGCTAAATGTAAATGTAAGATGGCGTCCAGCTATCATAATAACGACAATAACAAACGTAAGTGAAACATCCGAGGGGCTGGTGTAAAGCTTTCGTCTGCTCTCTCTCTAGGAGGGGGCTTTTGTCCTGGTCTTCAAGAGCGTCCATTACCCAGGGGAGGCGGTCGGCACCAGGTAAACTTTCATGACCTTTGTTTGTTTGTCCGAGGTGATATCGATTCATCTCACCAGTCCACTGGCTGCTAATGCAATGTGGGTACAGCACCTCGCCACAGAGCCTGATGGCCAGCCATGTTTCATGAGGATCTGTGCTTGTCTGTCCATCTAGGAGGGGAGGTCCTCTGCTGATTGCTGTCAAAAGTGACCACACGCTCTCCTGCGACCACATCCCCATCCTCTACCGCTCCTGTAAGTCTGGCTCCCTTCTCTGTCTGTCTCTCTTGCGCTCTCTCTGTCTGTCTCTCTCTCTGTCTGTCTCTCTCTTTCTCTGTCTGTCTCTCTCTCTGTCTGTCGCTCTCTCTCTCTCTCTCTCTTTCTCTCTCTCTGTGTGTCGTCTTCATGAGAGGACAAGCAGGGTTAAGCTCCATGGTGTTTCTCTCCCCCGTCTCTCTCCCCTCTCTCTCTCTCTCCTCTCAGCTGGGAAGGACAAGAAGAGTGGCGGCACCCTGCCCAGGGTGGACCAGGACACCTGTCTCTTCCCCGTGGACATGAAGGCCGTGGAGTACTACTTCGCCTCAGACGCCAGGTCCGCATCCGCAGCTCACCGCCTCAAAGCCTTATTCTTTTAGTCGAGTGTCAGCGTAGTTGGTTTGACGTTCCTCTTCTGTCGCCACGGCAGCGCGGTGATCGAGCACACGAACCGCGTGATCTTCCTGGAGGACGACGACGTGGCGGCGGTGACGGACGGACGCCTGTCCATCCACCGGATCAAGCGCACCGTGGGGGACCACCCGGCCCGCGCCATCCAGACCCTGCAGATGGAGCTGCAGCAGATCATGAAGGGTGAGGGGGTGTGGGGGGGAGGGAGGGGGTGGAGGGGTGGTGTGGGGAGGGGAGGAAAGGGTGTGAGGGGGAGAGGGTGTTTTGGGGAGAGAGGGTCGAGAGAGAGGAAAAGGGGAGAAGTGGGAGGGAGAAGAGGATGAGAAAGTGTTGGTGATGGACGGTGTCTCTGTGCTGCACCTCCTCCGTCCTCCAGCAGAGGGCGTCGAGGGAGCGATCGGGGCCGTCCAGGAGACATTCCATTGCTGGCCCGTCATTACAGCCCCTCTCTCCCCAGCCTCTCCTTCCAGAAGCTCTGCCGAAACAACCTCATTCGCATGACCCACATTGCCGTCAGAGGCGGGCTGCAAACACGGCCGTATATCTCCGTGACAAGCCGTCACGCAACTTGGAGAACATCGTCCATCTGCAGGGCTGGCGTTTTGTTTTCACCAAGTCCCGTGTGATTCATGATTACACGGGGCTGCATGAAAGACCGAGCTACCGAAGGTCATTCTGTATCCAGAGTCACATCTCCCCACCGTCCAACCGCATAGCCTTACATGGGATCCCAGTTAAGATGACAACATGCATTAACGAACGCCCGCATCGATGAACAACCCCATAAAAGCGGCGTTATCGTCCCCCCGTTTGTGAGTGAGCGCTGAGGGACTGTGTCTTTGCCTCCGCAGGGAACTACAGCTCCTTCATGCAGAAGGAGATCTTTGAGCAGCCCGAGTCCGTGTTCAACACCATGAGGGGAAGGATCAACTTCGACGACAACACAGGTCAGGGGAAGGGGCCCCTGCTTCCACTTTAGGGCGGAGGGGGAGATTTGACGCCTCGTTGCAGCGACAAACCGCCCCTCGTTTCATGGTTTCTTGGTTCCCTCACCATGAAAATATGCATTTTTTTTGTTGTATTTCTGGGGTGTTGCGAGTCTTTCTTTTCCACCACAGTGATATAGCTGTCTTGAATGTCCTTCAGGATTCAGAACCTTTCAATTCGTTTAGCAGATTTAACCCTCAGCCACGTTCAGGGGAATTGAACCTGCGATCCCTTTGATCTATGGTCACATATTGTACCACAGAGCAATCCCTGTCCTTCCTAAGGAAGTAGAACTGAGAGCTCTAGAACTGAGAGCTCTCTGTGGGGGTGAGGTGGTTGTGAGAGAGTTGTGTGCGTGTGCCTTCCCAGTGACGCTGGGCGGGCTGAAGGACCACATCAAGGAGATCCAGCGCTGTCGCAGGCTCATCCTCATCGCCTGTGGGACCAGCTACCACGCTGGCGTGGCGGTGAGTGCTGTGCTGTAGTGTGTGTGTGCTGTAGTGTGTGTGCTGCTGCTGTGCTGTTGTGTGTGTCTGTGCTGTAGTGTGTGTGTGTGTGTGTGTGTGTCTGTGTTGTAGTGAGTGTGTGTGTGTGTGTGCTGTAGTGTGTGTGTGCTGTATGTGTGCTGTGCTGTAGTGTGTGTGTGTGTTGTGCTGTAGTGTGTGTGTGCTGTGCTGTAGTGTGTGTGTGTGTGTGCTGTAGTGTGTGTGTGCTGTAGTGTGTGTGTTGTGCTGTAGTGTGTGTGTGCTGTAGTGTGTGTGTGTTGTGCTGTAGTGTGTGTGTGTGCTGTGCTGTAGTGTGTGTGTGTGTGTGTGTGTGGTACTGATCCCTGCGTGGCTCCTCCCTCCAGACTCGCCAGGTTCTGGAGGAGCTGACGGAGCTTCCTGTCATGGTGGAGCTGGCCAGCGACTTCCTGGACCGCAACACTCCCGTGTTCAGGGACGACGTCTGCTTCTTCATCAGCCAATCAGGTGAGAGCTGCTGTCACCCGGGTGTTCAAGAAGCTGAAGACGTGGCTCGGACCCAAAATGACTTCAGTGTCTCTGCCAACATCATGTATTTCCCATTTGATTTTGTTAAACATACAAAAAATATGTTTAAAAAAAATGCCCCCACTGGAAATACTGTCATGGGTCTTAACGTTTCTGATTTCCGGCAGACGTTTTTTGGTAATTTGACCTTTAGTTTGTGCAGTATAGAGCTAGCTGACCCCTGACCCCCTGCCCTGCGTCCAGGTGAGACGGCAGACAGCCTGATGGCCCTGCACTACTGTAAGGAGAGAGGAGCCCTGACTGTGGGCATCACCAACACGGTGGGCAGCTCCATCTCCAGGGAGACCGACTGTGGGGTCCACATCAACGCAGGCCCAGAGATCGGGGTGGCCAGCACCAAGGTGAGGGGGGGGGGCCTGCACCTGAGTCCTGGTAGGAATACAGCTATTTGTGTACTGGTTGGTTTGAAAGACAGCCATGTTGGTAAGTGTTATTAAAGCAACTCTGATTATACTTCATGAAGCAACTGACTATTCATAAAGCACCTCTGACTGATTATACTTCATGAAGCAACTATACTTCATAAAGCACCTCTGATTGATTATACTTCATAAAGCACCTCTGATTGATTATAGTTCATGAAGCAACTATACTTCATAAAGCAACTGATTATAGGGCTACTCCATAATCTATGAGGGTTCATTTGGGACCAGCGTCATCCAGAAGTTGTCAGTGTGAGTTATCCCATCTTCAGTTCCCAGTATTCCCTGGTTCCAACGGCCTCTCCCAGCACCCCATCCTTCATGCCCTGTCTCCCAGACCAGATCAGGTGGAACGTGATACTGCTTTACCTCACACGCTGGGGAGAAACACAGGGCAGGTCGGAGGCTCTGGGAAACATCTCATGTTTATTAAGATGAACGTTCGTGGAGAGAGATGTGCCACCAGTAGATCCCGCTACTCCTCTTCTGGAGGACTCCTCCGCTGGTCGTGTTGCATTGTGGGGGATGGAGTTCGATGAGCTGGTCTCAGTGTCGAGCTGCTGAAACAGGGTTGTGTGTCGCTGGGTACATTTTCCCATGGCATTGGCCCTGTATGTCATCATTATTATAGGGGAAGTAGGGTCGTGCCCATTTCCTGTTCTGGTGTGGGGTTATTCTAGTTAATGTGGAACCTAAATCATGTGAGCACCAGTACTGTATGTGGGTCACCCCGTAATGATGACGTGAACAGGAACTGTGTTAGGAGGTTTTCATATTTCATCCTGGGACTGTGGGTTTAAAGCCTGATATTCTCATCTCCACTCTTGTTATAGCAGCGATCCACAAGCCTCCCTCTTCCCCCCCGCCCCTACTCTACACAGAGGGGCGCTGGGGTTGCCAGGTTGGGGGGTTGCCAGGTTGGGCCCCAGCTCACGCCTCTGAGCTGCCACCCTTTACGGCCTGGCGGAGGTCCCTGGCGAAGGTCCCCGAGTGCCTCTGGATATGTCTTGTTTGTCTCGCAGCTCCACGAATGAGCACTCCAGATCCAGCGCTGCTAGGAGCAGAGCCAGGGAAGGAGATATTCGTTTAATCTGTTGTCCTGCTGGAGCAGTGGTCTCAACCCTGCTCCTCGGGGCCCACTGTTCTGTCCGTGTAAAACCTTTCCCTGCTCCAGCACACCTGATTCAAATAAACGGTCGTTATCAGGCGTCTACAGAGCTGGATATGAGGAGCGGATTCGGGACGTCCTTGTTGTTTGAGCGACTTTGCTGTTGTCATAGTGACAGAGTGGGACTTCGGACACGCCCTGGAGGGGTCTTTGTGGAGTGACAGGGTGACACACACTGAGCGGGGCGCAGGGGCTGGAACACAGGAAGTGGACCTCGGCTTTGGCGCCAGTCGAACGTGCCGCCATGACAACTCATGCCTGATGACGTGGACGCGTTTGGGTAGAGCCCGCCTGTGGTCAGCATGCAGCGAGAGAGAGAGAGAGCAGGGAGAGCGAGAGAGAGCAAGAGAGCGAGAGAGTGAGCGAAAGACAGAACCAGTGTGACTGTTTTACAACCGTGCCCGTGGCTTGGGGTGTCGGCGCCGCCCTCTCCGGCGGGTCCCGTCAAACGACTTGGCACCTCTTGAAGAGCCCACGCGCTCCCAGAGAGAAGCCAGGCGACGTGTCTGTGGAGGGGCGCCGTGCGGAGGGGCGCCGTGCGGAGGGGGCGTGACACAGCATGGCGGGGAAGGACCCTGTGAGGTTGCGTCCGTCTGCGCGTTGCGTCGCCAGGGTGTTTGGCTCGTGTGCCAGCTCCTGGGGTAGAAGTGGAAGGGTTTACCGTTAGCCGTACGTTTTAATGCTCATCGCTAGGTGGAGTCTGTTTATATCACCTCGCAGTCCAACAGTGGAGGCACGTGTGAGGCTCTTTAGCCCAGCCTGCAGCCCGCTCTCATCTGGTCCATATTAACAACTGGCTGCAGAGAGCCAGGCCAGGGCTGTGGGGCCCAGGCAAGGCCTGTGATCAGGCCTGTAGGGGCTAGCCCAGGCCTGTGAGGGCTAGCCCAGGCCTGCAGGGGCTAGCCCAGGCCTGTAGGGGCTAGCCCAGGCCTGTGAGGGCCAAGCTGTCGTCATATCTGGCTGCCTTAGCTGGATGTTAGACTGTGCTTCCTTTTACTTGGTCAGGCAGCCTCCTACTCATATCTCACCTTTGAGCAGGACAGGAGACAAGAGCTGGATGACACCTGGGGACGTCTTGGATTACTTAAGCACTAACTGTGGTGTGTCTCTCTCTCTCTCTCTCTCTGCAGGCCTACACCAGCCAGTTTGTGGCCCTCATCATGTTTGCGCTGCTGATGTGTGATGACAGGATCTCCATGCAGCCCAGAAGGAGAGAGATCATCCAGGGACTGAGAGTGCTGCCAGGTAGGCCGGGACACACACACCCACACGCACACACACACACACACACACGCACACACCCAGAGATGGAGAGGAGGGAGAGGGCAGTATCGAAGGATGGAGGGAGAAGTTAATAAGAGGCCCGTTGCCCAGAGAGCTGTGGCGTGTGCGTCAGGGCTGGAGCAGTGCTGTTCCTGTTTACATATCGTGTTAAACAGATCCTGTGTTTTCTGGGGAGATTACAGCCGTTCACGTCCTCTTAAGGATTGAGTTTGAAGGGAAGATTTGCCAAAAGTTGTTGTTGTAATTATTGGCTGAAATAAATGGCATGCATCATGAATTGTGTGTGTGTGTGTCAGACTTGATCAAGGAGGTGCTGAGTTTGGACGATGAGATCCAGAATCTGGCTACGGAGCTGTACCAGCAGAAGAGTGTGCTGATCATGGGCCGGGGCTACCACTACGCAACATGCCTGGAGGGGGCCCTGGTCAGCAACGCGTCTCTCTCCTTCTGTCTGTCTCCTCTGTCTCTCCTCGTCGGCTGTCTGTCTCCTGTCTCTCCTCTGTAGGCTGCTGTCTCCTCGTCTGGCTGTCTGTCTCTCTCTCTGTCTGCTGCGTCTCCTTCTGTCGCTCTCCCTTCTGGCTGTCTCTTCTTGGGGTGATTTATGGTTTTCAAATCTCTGTTTCTCTCTGTGTCTCTGTCTCAAGCTCTGTTTCTGTCTCCCCTCTCTCTCTCTCTCTCTCTCTCTCACGGTTGACGTGTTGCGGGCGCGAGCAGAAGATCAAGGAGATCACCTACATGCACTCTGAGGGCATCCTGGCGGGGGAGCTGAAGCACGGCCCCTCTGGCGCTGGTGGACAAGCTGATGCCTGTCATCATGATCATCATGAGGGACCACACCTACACCAAGTGTCAGAACGCCCTGCAGCAAGTCATCGCTCGCCAGGTGAGGGAAACGCACGCACACACACAATATATATATATATATATATATGTACATGTAAATATTATATAAATTCTATAACATAACTCAATATAAAGGAGTCCACATACACGGTACTGTGCTAAAAGCACAATCAAATAAACCCCAAAATGCTTTTAGTGAATAATGAAATGAAAAGCCTACCTGATGGCCAGATTTGATCTGCTCCAGATGTGAACTTAAGCTCCTGGTGGAGGAGCAGGTGTTCCTCAGCGAGGTGGACACGTCTCACCTCCAGGTTCATGAGGGGACGAGGTTGTCCCCGGCAACCCTAACGCAGTAACGTTTGCTTTGGGAACAGGGCCGGCCCATCGTCATCTGTGACAAGGACGACTACGAGACGGTGAAGAACTCGAGCCGCACCATCAAGGTGCCCCACTGTGTGGACTGTCTCCAGGGCGTCCTCAGCGTCATCCCCCTGCAGCTGCTGTCCTTCCACCTGGCCGTGCTGCGCGGCTTCGACGTCAGTCACGCCTCCTCCTCTCCCTCTCCTAGACACACCTCACATCCTGTCTCTCCTCTCCTAGACACACCTCACATCCTGTCCTCTCCCTCTCCTAGACACACCTCACATCCTGTCCTATCCCTCTCCTAGACACACCTCACATCCTGTCCTCTCCCTCTCCTAGACACACCTCACATCCTGTCCTCTCCCTCTCCTAGACACACCTCACATCCTGTCCTCTCCCTCTCCTAGACACACCTCACATCCTGTCCTCTCTCACACTCTCCTAGACACACCACAACATGTAACTGTAAACACAGACCACACTATGAACTCTTTATGTAACGAGACTGAATGGGTCAGTGTTGGTGAGTGTTGTCCTGATGGTACAGTCAGGGTAGAGCCGTTTGACTGGACTTGACTGTACTGAATGAATAAATCCCGTTATGTAAGGCCTCTGTGTCTGCACAGGCTTTAGTACACTCCTCTGAACCACGTCTGTGGGCTTGATGTGTGATGTTCTCAATCCCTTCATCTTTTGTTCCTCCTCCAGGTGGACTGCCCCAGAAACCTGGCCAAGTCCGTGACTGTGGAGTGAACTGCCCCTGCCCAGGAGAACACACACACATCACACACACACTCTCACACACACACACTCACACACCACACACTCTCACACACACACACACTCACACAGTGCTGGAGCAGCTGCTCACACACAGTTATCAATGTTTCCTATTTTGTAAGCGTCTAGCATCCCGACTCTTTATAATGCATTATTCCTCTTGATCAAATACTGTATCGGCCTGAAGGGAATCATCATGTCATTGTAAACTTGTTGTTGCTGTTTGGCGAGGTTCAAGGTGACGGTAATCAATGTTCTATCCACTTGGAGAAGTCTTACACCGGTGCACAGCCATTGGGGATGAAACACAATCATTACTGCTTTACTTGGGCATGTGTCCGACTTAGCAAGGTTGGAAACGTGTTTGGCATTTGATTCATTGTGCTCTTCGGCTGTTTGTTTTTGAAAGCTTTAGTTACTGGTTGATGTCGGTGGGTTATTAGAACTGTGATTTGTAGTGTGTTGGGATCATCTTTTTGGCAGCTTGTTATTTGGAGAGTCCTTGTCAACTTTTAAATCATTCCTGCCCTTTTTTGTAACTAAAAACTAGAAGTTTCTTCTGACTGCAGTGCCACGTAGGTCTATCAAGCAGTGTAAGGCTTGGGGTATCTATCAGGTCTATACACAATCACTAGATGAGTTCCTGATATACTTTTGCAGTGATAAGATAGTCTCTATGGCCTCAGACACTTCACATAGAAGAACCGGTGCAACCTTTCCTACCCACACCCTGCCACCACAATGATTTGTGCTAAAATTGGGACCATTATTTATGTTTTTGTAGTTTTTCATTTTCTGGTTTGTAACTGTAAGCCTTTGACCCAAATGTGAATGTGACTGGTACGTTCAAACAAATATCTTGAACCCACAAAATGTAGAAAAACCAAAATGTCGCTGGACATTTCATCTGTCAACCAAAGGTCTAGATGGTCGTGCTTGGACATGGCCACCTCACCTAGATACAAAGTCCGTTTATTTATAGCTGCTATTTGAAATGTAAGTTAAACTCATAATGTTAGTAAACGTTTGTCACATCCAGCTGTTGTCTGTATACAAAGTGCTCAACTGTTTTCAAAAATTATAGTAATTGGACACTTGTTTTTTTATTTAGTGTTTTACTATTCATTAGAAATGCATCTTGCAACTGGATCCATGCCTTATCTGTGTTTAGGCTAAATGACTAGCTCCTTCATTCTGCACCTGATAACTCAAGTAGTATCTTCTGATCCAGTGTGACCATAATGTCTACTGCAGACTTGTGAGGTGAAGATCAACTGGAAAAACGTACTAGAAATGGGTTAGTAATGGTTTTAATGGAGGGCATAGAGTGGTTTGTAAACTGGAAGTTAAACACAAGGGACCTGCACTTTGACCTTTACCTTGTAGCATCTGTTTACCACTGGGTTACTGAGGGTTTCTATGTAAAGACATAATAAAGCTGATCCAATAAAACATCAGGCTGTCCCCATCTCTTCAGCTTTTAAGCAAAGATACGGTCACAATGATTTTATTAAAAACATCCAACATGGCGGATTAAAATCCACACTAACAACATTCTGAAGTTTAAAAACGGTTAAAACGGGATGACCAGAAAACATGCCTTTGTACAGGGTCCAATAAATTAGGATTCTAGATCAATGGGCTTACCCAGCCACGCAGACCCAAAATGGCAGAAAGTGTTAGTTTAACATAGCCACACAGAGCCAAGTAAACAAACAGTGCTGCAACTACACATCTGCTTAGAGCCAACATGGCTGAGCAGGCAGACAGGGAGCACCGAGGTAGCGCAGAAAAAGCATACATCACAGACAAGGTGCCCCCGAACCCGTTCGTAGTAGTCCGACTCTTCCGTGGGTTCCGCTTGTGGTTCATATGCCGAGATGAACGGGAAGACTGACCGACGTGCGATTTGTTTGAGCACAGACTCTCATCCCCATCACAGCCCTCTGCGGTCATGGACAATATCATCCACCTGATGTTTGAATTCAGCCTCAAAACAGCTGAAAGAAAAAAGGTTAAAGACTTGGTAAAATAAATTGCAGCCTCCAAGAAAGTGTCATTGTGTTGGGTCACTGCTCCAATGGCCTCTATTACAGGGGCTGTGTAGTTCTGAACCGCAGCAACACTCTTCACTGTCTTCAGCACAAAGACAAGCCGTCTTAATCCTCCAGCCAGAGCCCTCATTGTAGGATGTAACCCTAGCTCTCTATTTGCTGAACAAATATGATGTAAAATGGGTATTTCCTGGAACCTTCTTTAAAGAAGCCGTACTTTATAACGCCATGGCAGCAGTAAACGGAGAATAGCAGTGTTGATGTTTTGATTCTCCCAAAATCTTCATTCAGCCCGTCTTGGTTAGCCACGTCGAATTAAGTGGCAAAAGGAGTAATTATGACTGATTGCGTAACTATGGACAGCTGTAGAGTCTTATCCTATCAAGAAAAACACGTTGCAGTATAGCTAACGAAGTCCAACAAAACAGTCAACAAAAAATATGACCTACTTTTTACTTTACAAAAGTGCTGATGACGTTGGCATCATCAGATGTTTCTAGAGATTTTTCCTATGGACATAGCCTACTTTCTGTGAGCCAGATTTGAATCGATTACATTTGACACGTTGGGGAACTGCCCGCAGATTGGGGGAGTTTTAAACTGATGTTGATAACTGTATGTTATCATTGGGCCAGAGAAACGGTGTGTTGGCCAAGTATTTCACTGAGCTCCAAGAGTCCAAGTCCGTGAATGACGTTGTATGATGAAAACCACAATAGCTTCCCCGCGGAGGGGGTCTAGTTTGAACGGACACACCAAGGCCCTGATAAGAACTAAAGAAAGTTTCAGAGATATGACAGAGGACCATGCAGCATACTGCGCACACTCTACTGTACAGTGAGTAGACAGTGTAAGTATCGCAGATGCAATGTTGTAATCACTTGGAGAGGCTAAAAGAAATAAAACGCATGGCCAAGACATTTCTTGCATTGTGAGTTTGGCAACAGAAAGACGGGGTCAGTGAGGGCAGAGACCATCTTCTTTGTAGCTTATTGAAAATCATGGAAAGTATTCTGCGTATGCTCTCCACATAAATGTGGGACTATGGTATTATATAGAGTTGTTTAGGTCTGAAGACAGTGAGGGATCGTGGCTTTTTTTCGATTCGACAGGTCCCCTTTTCACGCTGTTCCCAAAAACACAATTATGTCATGTGTAATGAACACTGGCAGGGCTTTTTCCCGCCTGTCCTTATTTCCTGTGGATCAGATGATGGCTATTTTCCGAGATAGCTCACTCCGTTTGTGCCATGTGACATAATTCAACATATGAACATCTGGATGCTGTTATCCCAGCGCTGTTTTCATTGCATGTATAAGGGGCGAGACACAGCCAGTGTACACTGCTAGCGACATCGTCACTCTTCAGCAAGTTCTCCACAGCAGTATATGATTAATGCCACTGCGAACTCACTCAACCCTGTGGCACTCCAGTTTTCAAAGGGTTGAAAGAAATTCAATGGAAAGAAGAACTGTAACTCAGTCGCTGCATTTACATACTCGATGAAGTTAAATGTGTTACTCTCTAGACAAACTCGAATGCAATGTGGTCATAAGACCCTCTCACACAGGTGTCTGGTGAGGTGAAAGTGCAGAACACAGAATCTTTGAAACACGTAAACACAATATTAACATACGATACATGTATTTATTTTGCGAAGAATAACTCGCTCACTCCAACAAATCAATCTCTAATGCAAACAAAACATAGTTAGGCACAACATCACACATAGGTATTGAATGTATAAACATGTTTACACAATGAAATAAGATGGCTATCAAACAAAGTGAAACGCCGTCACATGCACGAAAATATTGCTAAAACCCCTGGAGTTCCAATGACATATCACTTAAACAAAGAAACGTCCAAAATCTTGTAAACAGTGACAGAAACATGAGCTTGGTTTAAACAACACAGCTTGTGATTCGCATCAACCTGATTCATAAGGATAGAAAAGCTATAAACTGATGAGTAAAGAGTAGACCTACTTGTCCCTAACGTATCCCATCCGGCCTATTCTAGGTCCTGAACAGAGCTACAGTCCAAACAAGGAGAGCAATTTGTGTTGGCACTGGAAATTCATTTCCTGTAATCTCAACATTTTCTCACGTAATCCCAATTGAGCCCCTCCTCAAGAGACTCCCTCAGAGAGTCGGTTCGTTCGTTCGTTCGGTAACAGAAGCAACTGTCCGAAGCCTCGGCCTCGCTTCGTCACCCCCGTCCAGTAGAGGGCGCAAGGCCGTTTGTGTTCAGCGTCCCAGGGGGACAGCTCACAGCAGTTGCAGTCTATAACTTCAAGCTTGACCTATCGTTGTACTGTTGGGCTAGATGTGTATACGCGAGCCCCTGTAGACAAATATCTGTGAGAGACGAGTCGGTATAATCTTCATCCACGTCGTACAGGTAAAGCACAGGTGTCTCAGCCACTCTCATATCCAGCCATGCAGGCTGAGGGGAGGCAGCACGTCTCTGGGACATCGCCGTTTTAGAGTCATATGCATTCCCGGCCCCCGTGTCCCTCTCTCCCCCCTCATTGGTCGGGCTTTACAGAGAGGGGCGTGGCGGCCGGCGGGCCGGGGGCGGGGCTCTCCCCGGAGGAGGTCCCTGCGGGGGCGGGGGCAGCGAGCCGGTGGGGGAGGCGGGGGGAGGGGGGCTGGGCGGGGACAGCGGGGGAGGAGCTATGCTCAGAGCGGCCGGAGGGAGAGCCCGGGTCGGAGGGGGGGTGTAAGGAGGGGGTGTGACGGGGGGAGATGGAGAGGTGGAGAGAGGAGGCGGGGTTGGGGGCAGCGGAGGCAGGGTGGAGGAGGGAGAGGGGGAGGACGGAGGGCTGGAGGGGGGCGTGGGAGGACTGCAGGTGCTGGATGGGTTGTAGGTGAGGGATGGATGGTTGTAGGTTGGGTAGCGCGGAGGAGGACTGGAAGGGACCCTGGTGAAGTTCATGCATCGACCCTGAAACGACAAAACCAAAACGCGGCGTAAAGAAACACGACGAGGTCGCAGAACAGTCTGGTGTCGTACGGTGAAACAGCGAGGCTGGAGGAGCCCCCCCCCCTCGCTCAGATAAACTAACACTTCGTCATGGTCTCTCTCCTGTCTTGTTGCCTTGACGAAGCACACGTGTACAGTTCTTTATCGCTTTGACACTTGGGCTCGTCAGATGAATTAGATAGAAGCATAAAAATGCCTCTGGCTTCTTACTGTTGCAAATCAAAAGGACTGATAGATAAACCAGATGCTCCCACGGCGAACAAAGTTTCAGGAAGTGTGCGTAGTGTACGCGTACGTCATTTGACTGGATTGTTTACAGTGCTCAGGCTGCGATTAAAAGTGTGTCTCGTGTCTGAATCTGGTGTGTAACCTAATCAGACATTTGGCAAAGTCAGTATCTCCCTTAAAACGTAGGCTTTTAAAACAGCTTTTGTGTTTCAGTTGCTCAATAGTTCACTATAAAGCTGCTCTGCGTTTCTCCTCTATAGAGATGCTCTAGGTTTCACTCTAGAGATGCTCTATGTTTCACCTCTATAGAGAGGCTCTTGGTTTCACTCTATAGAGATGCTCTAGGTTTACTCTAGAGATGCTCTATTTTTCCTCTATAGAGATGCTCTATGTTTCCCTCTATAGAGATGCTCTATTTTTCGCCTCTATAGAGATGCTTTATGTTTCTCCTCTATAGAGATGCTCTATTTTTCTCCTCTATAGAGCTGTTCATGGTTCCCCTGTGGATGACTTCATGGGAGGACGGCTAGCAGCCACTCTTCTCTTTAACTGGCCCCTCTGGTGTGAAAGCTCAGACAGGCTGCTCCGTAGAGGCCAACACTGCTAGGGTTACTCAGATCAGGACTTGGATCCCCAAACTCACCACACAGTGTATCGTACAGTGTATGTACCGGTAATTGGGTTTTTCTGTCCTTTTGACTTCTTGAAATATGTAACATGGTAGCCGTTTGGGGACCAATCTACTGTGAATTATGAGTACTTGTCTCTCTTAGATTGTCTGTTGGTGCAACAATAGCCATTATGTATTCTACTCTCTTATGTAATTTTGTACCACAACATAAAAAGACAAAGACCAAATTGCTTCAATGTCTCAAGCTAATTCAGTTGTTGTTGTGCGGTACGTTAAAATGGTTTCTCTAGGTCATTAAAATGAAACAACACCCCGGTCTTGAGAGACTCGGTCAAAGAGGCTGAGGACAAAGGAAAACTGTGTTTCTCTCATCTAGAAAGGTATATGTGTTCTCTCCACTAGCCCTCAAGAGCCTCAGGGGAATAAGAAGGCCTGGCAGAGGCTACGGGATGGGGAGAGGCCTGAAGGGCTGGGGCTGAGGCTGGGGGTGGGGGGGGCGAGGGGGAGGGGTTTTAGGGACCAGAACCTACTTCAGCCTTTCTCCATCACACCAGGGGAAACTATAAAAAGCAATACTTGTAGATCTCCTAATTGCAACCAGAGCAGGCTTGTTTACTGAGAGTCATCAAGCAACATGTAGCACTCTCCACCTGGCTTCCTGTGTACTAAAGAGCAGCTTTATGGAGCTTGTTCCTCCTGCTCTCTTCATTACGGACTGTTTAGTAGCGCGTCAGCAGGAGAAGACAGCTAAACATGTCCCCTCTTCTTATCAATCGCTATCAAACAGCAGGAAGAACCAGCTCTATAAAACTGAGGTTCCGTATCGGTTCTTTGTTGTTGTTGTTCTTCTTCCTGCGTCCGTGTGAGTCTCACAGCCACAGCCTCCCCAGTTCCAGTGGAACCACCTCCCTTTGCACAATGAACCACACTGTGTCATTACATGTACAGTAAACAAACGCAAGTAAATCAAGCCTGTTGCACAACATGCCTTCACAGCACATTTCTGGGTATTTATACTGTATGTGCCAAGCAAACCTCCGAATGACATCATTCCCAATCGGGCTGAATGTGCATTTCCCCCCCCCACCCTGAACTCGTATCCCAGCTTGTTGTTGGGATAAGGAAGTATAGACCAGAGGATGACTCTTCAACCCCAACCCTACATCTCCAGGGCCCGGCCACAGCTCTGCATCCCCACAGCCCGATCTCTGTGCAGCACAGGTCAGGCAGATGAGTCAGGCCTGCCCCCTGACTCTGAGCTCTGGAGCTCTGTGGAAGAACGGGGGGAGAGCCGGCTCTCTATAATGACTCGACCAGACTACAGAATTCTTTAAGCTGGTATGCATTGGAGCTACGGTCTGCAGTCTGAGTGCCAACTCACCACAAAATTCCCAGCAGCCTCTCTTTCTATGCGTGCTTTATGGCCAACAGCTGTCTTATATTCACAACCTCTTATGGTGCTTAACAATGTACTCCTGCCAACCCTATACTACCCTAATTCATACTCAAATTCAGACGAGTTATTAAACAAGGGTGGAGGGGAGTGAAATATGTAGAGGTCATAGTTAGAGTAATGACAAAGTGCTGTATTACAAAAACGTCTTTTTTTTCTCAAGCAATTGTACACCCGTCACTGCCATGTCTCATTGTGCCCCGACTTCGAGACATGGTTCCTGGTTCCTGGCTCCTGGTTCTCTCACCTTGTCCCCAGGGTGCGGTCTCATGAGCGACACACGGTCGTAGCCTCTCCTCAGCAGGACCCACAGGGCGTCCAGTTTGCCCTACGGTGGAGAGAGAGAGAGAGAGAGAGAGAGAGAGACATCACACACGGGCTCCTCGTGTGGGGCTGTTACCACGGCCCGAGCTCAGCTTTCTCTCTCGTTCGAGACATTTCTTACCCCTGACGTCAACCCCCCCCCTCCCGAAAAAGAGTTTGATTCAATGATTAAACACATGACCTAAATTACGCACTTATCCACTTCGATTTTCTCTTTTTGCTCTTTGCTCTTCGTCAGTTCTGCAGGGCTGCAGCCAGCGCCAGGAGGTCGAGGGAGAGGGACGGCCCAAACTGAAAGAATCTGTTTTCCCTCACTAAACTGTTGGCTGTGCTGTCACCGTCCCCCCGGGGCAGTGCGCAGCTGGGGTTGCTTTCTATCAGAGCTCCCCTGCTGACTGCCAGGGGAGAACGGAACAATGCCTTTAACCCTCGCCCGGCCGCCTTCGCTGGGACTAGATCTTGCAGAGAGCCCACCACCTCACCAGAGGGCCCCACGTGATCAGCTTCTACACCCAGCGAAGCGGCTTCCGTGTCCTGCCAGAGATTGTATCTGGTTTAATAATTTACGATAATGATGATGAGGATGAGGAAGAGTACCTCAAATCAAAATGAATCGGGCTATGAATCAGAGGGTTGCCAGTTTGATTCCCGGCCATGCCAAATGACATTGTGTCCTTGGGCAAGGCACTTCACTCTACTTGCCTCGGGGAGAATGTCCCCGTACTTACTGTAAGTCTCTCTGGATAAGAGCGTCTGCTAAATGACTAAATGTAAACATACAGGTAGTCATGCAGCAGGGAAGTGATGTACCTTGATGGGGGAGTACCACTTGTGAGGGCCGTGGGGTTTCCGCATGCCGTTGTTGAGCACCCGCGCGGCGGGCAGATCGTCTTCCTGCTCGGGCATCTTCACCTTGGCGTTCTTGGCCTTCTCCAGCTTGGCCCCTTCCTCTGTGGAGCCCTTCTCCCCCCAGCGCACCTGAGGGGCCACAGACAACACCTCTCTGTACTCTCCGGCACATTCTACACGTATAAACATATCCTCATGTACTCCAGAGGTGTCTGTTTTATGTGGTGGACAGTGGAGAAAGATCCCTAGCAACGTCAAGAGATTATTGACATTTCCTCCCACCAATAATTAGCTAGTGTTAGCATATGAGGTAATAAAGAAATGTTTGTCCCCGCCGGATGTTCAAACCAAACCTATCACCTCCAGGGCATCTCACCTCCATCCTTTTGATGCCCCCCACGCCCCTGCCCCCGTAGTAGGAGGCGTCCACCGTGGGCCACCTTTTCTTCGGCCCCCCCGTCCTCCTCTTCATCCTGATGGGAGAGGCAGGGAGAGGGCAGGGAGAGGCAGGGAGAGGCAGAGAGAGGCAGAGGAGAGGCAGGGAGGTGAGAGGGGAGGTCACGTCTCAACATGCCGACACGTTCCCCGTTCTTTCCGTCACGCTACAGTTTGACGTTTTCTCCATACGGCACGATGCACTCTAAGCCCCTTCCTTCCTTCCCCACCTGTTCTCAGCCCAACAGTACAATGATAGGTCATCTCTGCAGTTTGTTCTGTACTCCCTGCTCAGTCAGGCTCTACTCCATCTCTCCAAACCCCTGCTCTCCCACTCAGGACAGGATGAATGGAACAACTGTCTGACGTCATCATGCTGGTTACCTCCCAGACACTCATTGGTCTGTGGAGCCTCCTAACTGAGCTGAGTTCAAACAGTGCTCGCTTGTTGACAGGGGAAAAGGGGTTGTTGTTTGTGTTCAGTCACGTTGATTTCCTCACTGTGGCAGTGAATGGATTTATCTCTATAAAAAGCCATATTCATCTGATTAGGCTTCGCTTGTAAACTCCCTGGGGGCAGACATGATTTACAAAGATATTTTTCTTTGAATAATTGAAACCATAAGTGTAAGTCAAAAACAGGATTCAGAAAAAAACTGTTAA
Organism: Mallotus villosus; assembly: GCA_903064625.1. NCBI lineage: Eukaryota > Metazoa > Chordata > Actinopteri > Osmeriformes > Salangidae > Mallotus > Mallotus villosus. Next base: position 125,196 of record CAEFZP010000148.1, on the reverse strand, counting down.
AGTTTATTCAGATTGAGTTGTCTGAAAAGATGAGCATGATCATCACACAACGGTGGTTAAATATATACATGAAACAGCGATATCAAAGGCCTAAGTCAATGAACTACTTTTCCACAGTGCTCAAGGTATGTTTAACATATTGTCGACATAAAGATTATTCTATTAACTCTTCCTCCAGAACGTCAGTTTAGCCCAAAAGAGAATTTGAGCTACTTCTTCTGCTTAACGTCCATCCATTGCATTCACAACTATGTCACTCTGTAACAGGGGATGGAAAATGTTCTCCTGTTGCACAATCTCACTCAAACAACAAAATAGTTTTCTTACCGAGCTGTCATCTATCACTGGAGGTGGGGCCTCATGGATGATCTGGGGTAGAAGAAGAAGGGGTTAGGGTTTTAGTTGTAGTAGAAAAACATGCTTCAAATTACACTTCGTTTTTATATTCACTTAATATATAACCAATCCTGGGGGGAAAACAAGGTTACATAAAGACACATTGCTCAGGAATTGTTTTTTTGCCTTTCCTCTGTTTACTACAGAGTTGTGTTGACTAAGAAATCTGCCAGACAGACTCTGGACCTGGACTGTTGGTTAGAGGAGGAAGGTGGGACACAAACATGCTTTAAGTGTGCCTTGTCCTTTTGTGTTTTGAAACGGAGAGGAATTTCACAGAACCAACTGTAAAACATGCTTCTGAGAAAACGGCTAACTCTCCCTCACATACACAAAATACAACTATATCCTTTTGTAGGATATAGTTGGCCTCAAGTCATCATATTGTAAGATAGTAGTGCAATATTACGCTTAACAGTTTGCAGTTCTCAGAACATTGTACCATCCCATGCATCCTCTTGGAGAAGGAGACCGCCACATTAATGAATATTAATGACTTGACATTATGCTTATTTTCCTCTGAGCTAGAAGGCTGTTTGGCCACAGCCTAAGCAGATTTCCCATGGTTACCTAGCATCACTTTCCCAAACAGTGCTGGGCAAAGGGCTTCAACTGAAAAGAACTGACAAGAAGTGAAAGTATGGAGAGAAAGTCGTGTTGTAAAAGCTGACATCTCTCCCCGGTCCTTTCCAACGTTTTCTGTTTCCAAACTCGTAAAAACGGATTTGGATTCGATGTTGCCTTTTATTCAGAGACCGAGGCTCTTCCATTTCATCTCCATCCACGCCTTAAGAGGAGAAGGCCTTGCTAAATAAAGTCCAGAAGGATTCTGATGGTTCATCTGCGAGTTGTAAACAGAGCTGTGTCTTATGCTGGACCAGGGGAAATGATGTCAGCTGCCGCAGTTGTGTCCAGCTGCTCATTATATCACATGAAGGACTCTTCTCTCTCTAGATCTTTCCACAAGGAATCCCGTTAACCTCTCTTTACTCTGGGTGTGGCCGAGGTATTGAGTAGAGGATTGTGAGTGGCGGTGGCCAAGTTTCACACCCCAGTCTTGAGGGGTCAACGAGTTTGTGACCCCTCAGGGGCACAGATTCCTTCAACAGACGCTTACTAATTACTTCAGCACACCTGTACCCGTTGACCCTGATCTACTGGGGTCCAGAAGGCCAAGGACTCCCATCTCCCACTGATTCTATGTACTGTCCCCCCTGTTGTTCAGGTCAACAAGGTGCCCGGGAGGGGGGGGGGCTTGCTCAGACCAAACTAATCTAAAAAACACTTCATCCCAAGGCCCAGGGCAGTGTCACTGGATACTGTCCTCAATCCTGTCCGAGAAGCTCTGTAGACGAGCTTTATCGTCCACTTCAGTCTCCTCAGAGACCATAGATGTGGTCTCCCATCACCGCATGTGAGGTCATTGTTCTTCTGTAGTGGTGTGTGTGTGTATGTAGTGTGTAGCGAGCGAGTGTGAAGCCAGTGCGTCATCAAGGTCGACTCACCACGGTGCAGCACAGAGGCCAGAACCACCAGAGAAGGGCCAGGACCAGCAGCAGCATCAGGATGAGCAGAGCTATGGCCAGTATGGTCCCATCAGACTGGGGCGGTCGAGGGAGGGCGGAAGGGGGAGAGAGAGAGAGAGAGAGAGAGAGAGAGATGGGGTGGAGAGAGAGAGAGAGAGAGAAGAGGGAGAGAGAGAGGAGGGGAAAGAGAGGGAGAGACAGAGAGAGATGGGTGGACAGGATTGAGAGAGATAGAAGAGAGAGAGAGAGGGAGACACAGAGAGAGAAAGACAGATGTTTATCTTTTGAGCGCGCCGTGGGCGTCAATCTTCCTCTTGGGCCGTTTTTTCTAGACTCGGTTAACCCGACCCAACCACGGCCATGACAGGCCGTTTGAGTGACCGCACTATGTACTCACGCAGCCCACTGTAGTAATGGTGACCGAGCTGGAGATGAAGCTGAGGCCTTCGTTCATGCTGACGTAGAGGCTGGCTGCCCTGTAAACACACACAGAGACACGAGAGGCTACGCTCATGTTTTCTGCCCCGCGGGTGGGAGGCATAGGAAGGGAACGGAGGCGTGTTGTCATGGCGATACTCACATGCCCTCTTCGTTCAGGACGGGAGCGGGACATAGGAGATACGTGTCCTCCACCACCAGGGGCTTCACCACTGGGAGGAGGAGCGGAGGAGAGACGGGTCAGCGAGAGACACTCGACACACAATACCTAGACACTAGACACACGACTGCTGTCTCCAAGCTGGAAGAGATTACGGGGAAATCAAAACACCTCGATCTGGTCGTCCTGAGGGAGTTTGAAGCAATCTGTTTATATTACATCTGGGGGTGGAACTTCAACAAGAATGTTGTTGGGTTATAAGTGATGCACAGTGATAGGGATTTGTTTTGGACATCGGTCGGGTGATGTCATATTTACCCATCAAACCCCCGACAGACCCGTTTAACCCCGAAGACACGCCCAGTTTTGCCTGAGCACGCTGTGTCGAAAACAGACCCTTAAAACCCAAGATGAGCACACTGATTGAAACCACACGGTAGCCTTGCGTACGAGGAGGGTCTCGATTCGCTGAGTCTCCCGGGGGAGAGATCCAGGGATCGTCCTCGCCCGCGGCCCCCGTGTTTGTCCTGGCTCAGACTGGACATACCCCAGTCCTGAGGAAACCACCACGGCTCTGCTCTCCGCCCGCCTCTTCTGGAGCAACAGCAGGCAGGAGAGAGAAGAGGAGGAGGGAGGAGGGAGGAGGATGGGGGAGGAGGGAGGAGGGAGGAGGAAAGAGGAGGGAGGAGGAGGGAGGAGGGAGGAGAGGAGGAAAGAAGTAGGGGGGGAAAGGAAGGAGAAGGAGGAGGAAAAGAATGGGGGAGAGAGAGAGAGGAGGAGGAGGAGGGAGAGGAGGAGGAGGAGGAGGGGGAAAGAAGGGGAGAAGGAAGAGAGAGAGAGAGAGAGAGGATGGGGGAGGGAGAGGAGGAGCGAGGTGGGAGAAGAGGAGCTGGAATCAGGAAGCGGGAGGAGATCAAATGCTGCCTGACAAACATGTTTCTGGGCCAACACAAACTCAGCCTGATATCATCCCAGGGTTCATGCCCCGGGGCTCCCACCCTGAACCCTGCACTGACCGAACCATCAAAGGAGGCCGACGGCCTTGCAAAGCCCACATTACGGAACTCTTTATGAAGAAACGTCCAAGGTCAAAATACCTACACCGGTCGTGTCTCCTTCTATTTTCGACTGTGGAATACTTCAGGGGCCGGGATGCTGGCAAACAGTCCTTGTCCGTGTCGCAACACTTTATTGCAGTGTTTATGCCCTGAGCGTCGTGGAAGGTCGTGTTTTACTGGAAGCTGGAGACAGGCATGTGCTCAGCGTTTTTTCGATGATTCAATAAAGTACAGGAAATGGCCGAGCCTGATTCCACCAATCACGGAGCTCGTAACTCGACCGAACGCTGACCCGTCCTGATGAGCCCTGCTTAAACTGAAACTTAATATTCAGATTAAGGTCCATATCATTCTCATCACGTCCTCCTTGTCATGGGGCTAGGCTGCAGGTGCTGGAGCCTCATTCTGCTTGTCTCTGATCTAAGCCTGTGTGTGATTGGTCCTCTCTGAGCTCAGAGAGCCTGTGATTGGTCCTCTCTGAGCTCAGGGAGCCTGTGTGTTTGGCTACTCTTTCTGGAGACAAGGACCTAGACAACCATTCAGCTGCTTGACACATGTAGCTACACACCACCTCTTGAGGGGGTGGGACAGGATGGAGGAGGATGGAGGAGGGAGGGTGGGGGAGGATTGCGGTAGATGACAGAGAGGGGGGGGGTGGGGGGGGTTAGGAGTGTTACAGGAAAGGCCCCAGGGGGAGGTGAAGTTTTCCCGTAATTCCCGAGAGCCCACAGGAAGCTGTCGTCTAACAGGTGGGCCCGAGCAGGGTGTCCTGCAGCGTCTGACAGGGAGGAGTTGTTTAGAGGTAAACATGCAGCTCTGGAGAGGGAGGGACGGCCATATTAGAAACTCTGGATGTATATCTGGGACTGCTTGGGAGGGAGGGGACACACACACACACACACAAGGAGGCAATTTTTCCCCAAATTATTTCCATGACTTCCGCCGGTCTGTGGAGAGCTGGATGTCTCACACACAGACAATTACAGGCCCAGCTTGAGGCTTCCTCGCCGTCGGTCATCGCTCGCAGAAATGAGCTTGTCAGTTCCCCCTGGCAGGCCTTCATGAACACAGAGGACGTTCTCTCTCTCTCTCTCTCTCTCTCTCTCTCTATAATCTCTTTAATCACAGCTCAAAATGTTGATTATCACGCATGCATTTTCAGAGCACAAAAAAAGACAACCGTTAGATGACTTACACCAACAGCCCCAACTGTTCACTCAACGGTCGTTTGACGAACACTAAACAACTTTCCTTTCAAATGAAGCTGTTGTGAGGGACACCATCATTGTCACCGATCCCGCCATGGCATCCGCCTCAGTCTGAGACCAGACCATGTTTGGTGTAAAAGACACTTCCGGTCAGAACCTGCTGTCGCTCGCCTCCGGCTCAGTCTGCCAGACAAAGCGAGTCCTCAGCTTTCCTTCTGTGTTTGTAATTACCGCAGCACCTCCCACAGCTCAGAGTGGCGTGCATGGGAGAGCGGGGGGGGGGCGGGGCGGGACTCACACGACTATTAACAGCACTTTTTAAGACCACGGAGCTGGAAGGGGGGATGGGGGGGATGGGCGGCGCGTGTTTCGATGTGCCTCGAGGTGTTTTCCCCTCGCCTGCCTTGTGCGCGGGGCTGTTTTGCCTTTATCTCCTGGCTCTGGCCCTCGCCCAGGCCGTTAAAGCGGTGTACCAAGCCGCAGCAGGACCCACTGGCACGGCCGCACGTTCAGGAGAGGACGTCTCCCGCTGAGCTCACGAGCGCTCGGTGAGTCAGTGTGATATTCCGGAACAAACCGCCTCTCACTCGGCCCTCTCCCACTTCTGGCCCCGCTCGTTCCCATAAGTCTCCATCCTGGACGGGAATGGATGTTTGTTTGTGGACCGATGCAGCGTAGGGAGAAGTAGCGTGTCGCAACATACCACCCACAGTCCGCCAAACACTGACTTGGTGTTCCACTTACTCTTCGTGAGGGTGTCGTTGATCCGGAAGCTGCAGAGGACCTTGTCCACGTTCCGGGCGTGAAGGAAGCCGTTCCCCTTCACCACCACCTGGAAAGATTCTGGGAGCGGAGAGACGAGAAACACAAAAGAGACATTGAGAGACGTGGCGGATTGGAGGCCTACAGTCAAATTCAGCGTCAGTGTCAAATTCAATAGACTGCTATATCCCGCAGAATAGTGAAGGTAAAGTTCTACGTCTCTCAATGCGCGGAGCATCTCGCACTCTGGCGAGGAGCGGACATATTGAAAGCCACCACGCTCCTAGACCATAGTGGTCATTAAAATATAATCGCCCTTCCCAGACTCCTGGAGCGAGACGGATCATGTGGTCGACGGGACGTCATCACACACGGCTACGCGGACAGCGGCCCCGGAGCCAATACCGCAAACCCCAGACGTGTAAACACTTCCTTTAACAGTGAGGAAGATGGGGGACGGGGGACGGGGGGGGGGTTTGCAAGGCCGCAGGGCGGACGATGATTGAGCGGTTCCTGACACCGGAACGCAGACTCTTGCGGCTCCTAACTGCAGTCCGCTAACCCAGAAAACAAACCAGGGTCACATCGAGTTACTGCTACCGTCCAGACGTTCTTCACCACAGTTTAGCAGGCCCTCAGGCCCTGGCCTGTCAACGCAGTCAGGGTCTTTTACTTCCTGTATTGAGATGCACGTCGAGGTAGAGGCCCCAGATGTGTGGTGGTGTGGTGGTGGTCAGAGAGGCTGTAACAAAGCTCACCTACCTCCTGCACAGATACTGGAGGGCTCGGCGGCCAGGATCTCGATGCAGGACTTCCTCAGGATCTGGGGGAGAGAGAACGGAAAGGGGTCAGGGGTTAACCTGGGGCTGTCCAAAGGGGGCAGTTCCTGGAAGAAACCGCAGGCTTCGACCGGACAAGTCCCTCTGCATAGATGACACTCTGCTAGATGAGTTGAGATGATCGTCTGCTGTCACGTAGTGGTGAAGGTCGCTTACGCGTTCCTCTACCTGCACCCCTGACCCTCTGTCTAGGTTCTCCTCGGTTTGGATGGAGGCCGTCCCTGGCCCCGCCCCCAGGCCCTGCTCCTGCACTGCGGCCCCAAACACATGCGCCTCCCTGTACCCCTTCTGTCAGAGGAAGCATGCACTCTCCCCCGCCTGAACATCGGGCTGATTTACGACACGCTGCCCTGTTTCCTTGAGTCGGGGCCAGCAGCTTTCAGCGTTCAGATAATCACCACCAGATGACAGTCAGCTGGTCCCGTCGAATCCTCAGCGAGCAGTCCTCCCTGCTCTAGTCAGCTGCTCTGAATCCTGTGGGATAACTAGCAAGCAGGCCCACTGCCCTAGCTATGATGACACACACACACACACACACACACCAACACACACACACACAATGACCCCCACGATGCTCTTTCAATCAGTCATGTGAAAACAGACGTCGATACCTTTGGAGGTGGAAGCTAAACAACGCGGCGTACGTTTTTCTAGCGTGTTCCGTTTGACTCCAGTCGGCGGGATCAAAGGCAGGGAAGTCGAGCGCACAGCGGGTGTGTGGAAGTCAGATCCCGCTGAGTCGTGATGGATGAGATATTTCTGTTTACTATTCTCTCCTTCTATTTGAGTTTGTTTTCCGGCGTGCTTTTCAATCAATGTTTCACCGGATTGAAGGAGGAACATTGTGGTGAGATGAAGAAGTTTAATATAGGGACTATTTACTTTGGGCGTATACGACACAGGCTGACCAGCACAGTGTTCATACAGTATTTCATACGTTGTTTTGATAGTGTGTGTGTGTTCCAGCAGTCTTGTGTGTTCCAGCAACGTTCTTACCGAATCAATGACCCCCTGCAACGCTTCAAAGCCATCATTCACAGGGAAGACATGGTCCTTGCTGTCGGCAATCTTGGCGAGCTGTTAGGGACAGATAACGAAATCGCGCGGCACATCGTCACAAACTGTCGACCGCCTCGCAGTCTACTAACACGAAAAGAAAGCACATTCTCGATACAGATTTGAAACTTCCCCGTGTTTAGGCTACCAGCCCAAACACGTCCTCCTGGGACTGTGCCTGGTGGACAGCTTGAGCCGCTGTGTCCAATCAGAGCACGTGGAGGCCCGGCGGTAAAAAGCACGCACCTGTGTCTCGTTGAAGTCCTTCACCCCTACACAGTACACCGACGCCCCCAGACTGCGCGAGCGGTTGGCCTGTCAGGTATTCACGGACGAGGGGACAAAAAAAACAAAAAAAACAGGGAAGAGGCTCAACACATGGCATCTGTTACCGCACGGCATTTCGTAAATCTGACCACTCAGACCAACTCAGACATCCTGGAGTAAGGGTATTTACAACTGATGTGTACCATAGCTTCGAGGGGAGCGTTTGGGTCCCTAACTAGGGTGTAAATGGGCCCTGTGCCCTCTAGGTCCTCTCATTACCCCGGTGCCAAATGTTCAATTTCCTGAGAGGCGATCTAAGCCCTGTCTCCTGCCTGTGTGACCGACCACACAGAGTCCCTTTGAGGAGCCCCTTCTAGGATGAGGAGGAGCTTCTTACTGAGGGGGTTTTTAGAGCCGTGAGAGACATCAGCTTCACTTCATTACATATAGTCATTTAGCAGACGCTCTTATCCAGAGACGACTTACAGTAAGTACAGGGACATTCCCCCCTGAGGCAAGTAGGGTGAAGTGCCTTGCCACAACGTAATTTTGCACGGTCGGGAATTGCACCAGCAACCTTCTGATTACTAGCCCGATTCCCTAACCGCTCAGCCACCCGAATCCATGTGTGAGTTGCAGCCCTGCATGTCCACATGTGCTTGACGGCACTCACGCCGCTCAATAACGCCTGCAACCAGTACTTCTTGAGCTGAGATAAATCATTGGTTCCTGCGGCAGATGTGTGGCCAATGACTGAGTCTCTTTCATTCACGGGCCATATGGGAGATATCAATTTGGCAGATGCCCTGACCTCTTTTTTTCACCAAAACTAAGGATTCAAAAAACTGCCACGATGATGTATATTGTGTATAACGTTGGATTTATGCCATTAAGTAAATAGTTAGTTTTACAATTTGCACTCTCTTTTTCTATCTCTCCTAGGCATGTGTCCTGATGTGTCCTGTCTCCCGTCCTATCAGACGGCATCCTACCTCTCTCTCTCTCTCTCTCTCTCTCTCCCTCTCCAATAACACTGCATTCTACCTCTCTCTCTCTCTCTCCAATAACACTGCATCCTACCTCTCTCTCCCCAATAACACAGCATCCTACCTCTCTCTCTCCAATAACACTGCATCCTACCTCTCTCTCTGCATAGTAGAAGAGGTCCTCATGCAGCTCTCCATCCGTGAGAGCGATGATGACACTGGCGGTGCGGTAGCCTAGCAACAGATGAACAGATCACTTCCATTAGAAGCCAGACTTCAAACAAGGACTCTGGGGAAAGAGTTACTTGATCACTGAAGTCATCAAAGCTGTGCAAGTTTGCCAACAGACAGACACAGAGACCCAGAGAAGAATCAGAGAGGACAGGAAACATTTTGAGGATCTTTTGATGAAAAGCACATTCACACCTTCAGAGTTTCCATGGTAGATCTGCTCGCTGGCCTGTAAGAGAAGAGGAACTGTTATGAAACACGACATACTGTCTGAAGCTGTTCAGGGAGGAGAAGCACTCTCACACACAGATGCAGACTGATACAGGTGTCATTTTGGCTCCATTTTCAGCCTTTGTTCTCGCGCCAGTTTTTGGAGGTAAAAGTCCAGCTCAGGACTCAGTGGAGGCAGGTGGAGGCAGGTGGAGGCAGGCGGAGGCTTACCCTCTGGATCCCCTCGTGCATGAAGGTGTCTCCACCCGGACGGACCATGTAGAGGTCCTCGAGGCCCTGGCGAATACGCTCCCTGGGGGACGTGACCGAGAGACAGATAAGACTACAAGTCCCTTCCACACAGTTTTACGACACACGACAAAGACAATCAGTGCTGACGAAGATATGTCACGGGTCTCTTTTAAAAATAGTTTTTTGTTTCAAGGGTTTTATGAGGGTTTCAAAACGTGGAGATGAAAATGGGATATCGTGAGGTTTTGGCACAGGGCTCTGTCAGACAGTAAGGAAACGATACTGGTGTAAAATGAGATAGCAGGAAGGCAATAAATGCTGAAGACGTTTTGTGGCTGGATGGAAACCGAGCCGAAGGAAAGATTAGACGGATAGCCACGCACAATATGTGAGCCACATGTTCAAAGTCTGTGGTTTGCCAGAGTAATAGCATTACCAGTTCTTAGCACCGAACGGATATTGTGCTGCATTTACGTTTTGCTATTCTGAATTCTCAAACGTATTTGAAATGTGTGTGTGTGGTCTTAGATTGAGATGTTTCAAACGAACAAAGGTCCGAAAAGGAGGATCCCTCCCATACGGAATCCGTTCTTATCGACCCACAATGGCGGTATCACGTCACTGTGCGTGTGTGTGTGTGTGTGTGTGAGGGGCTAAAAGGCTGAGAAGCACCCATGTCGTGGGCAGAAGAAGCACGTTCACCCACCTGTCCTCCGTGAGTCTCATGAGGATCCGACCTTCTGTGGAGAACACGATGAAGGACATGCGCAGCTGTGGACTGAAGGTGGACACAAAGGAAAGGAAGACGCTCAGGAGAGAGATCACATTAGGAACGTCACGTCTTCAATGGAGTCTCCTTACCTCGCCATGGTGAACACTATTATTCTCACCTTAAGAACTTGTGAGCCAGATGCTCGACAAAGTGATAGATTTCCTCCCAGTGATGCTGAACGCTCCCGGATCTATAAAGAGATGTCACATGTTCAGAGTTATTTCAGCCGTCCTGAGTGGAAAACGACAGAAGAAGCAGGCTGTGTTACTGCGTTGTACTTGGTTGTGGTAGAGCAGGACTATTCTGATGTGATGGTGTGCTAATATGCCCTCCAGAATCACTCTCTCCTTCCACCCCGAACGAGGGCGGAGGCCTTCATCGCTGGTATCTCTGTGCATGAATAGATGCAGGCAGTACGATTAGATACCTGCCATATTTGAACCGCATAAATGACCTTATGCTGATCAACAGCAGTTACATCACTTCGCATGGCGTGACATCACTCCCATGCGAGACAATCCCTTTCTAATGCACCAGGAATGATCTCAGTGTTATTGTGGTCTGGGTGATTATCCGTCATTACACTGTACTCGCTGGAATCCTCCTATACTTACAATTAGACAAGTCTGGCTAGGATGTAAGACAACACTACCTCACCACTAAGCACAGCTGACCAAATGAACATAGGTTGTTGTTTTCAGGTCTTAGCCAATTCATAGCACGACATTGCCATTGTTTATGTTGTAGGGAGGATCACATTTAACTCACTGAACTCTTGACCTTGTAATGGTTTTCCTGGAAAATGTTCTCTCAGATCATGGGACATGGGGAGCACGAGGTCAGTTGGGTTTCCCTGTGGGAATTTACAGTCGAAAATCTCATAATGACAAAGGTCCCGTATGAATAATCCCGATCCTTTTTGATTTACCTAGATTATTCTTATAAGAACGATCACTATAGTATAACAGCGATATCGCTTCTAATCTACATTCTCTACTGTCTCGCTGTCTTCCTTGCAGCGTTGCATTTCTCAAACACCTCTTGTTTCCATCGTTACCCAGATAAGTCCCGATACACAGAGAGGAGCCAAGAGGCTGAGAGGTTGGGACATCTGGAGCCCGATGGGAGAAAAGGTTGCACACACAGAAGAAGAAGGAGGAGGAGGAGGAGGAGAGAAGTGATTAGACAGACGCCGCGAGAAGACGGTTATGACAGGGTAAGAGCATCGGTTTGTTTGCCGTTCAAACAAGGTTTTTACGAGAGCAAAGGATGACTAGTAGTGAAGCACAGGAGCACAGCCTGTGCAATGGCCTTTGTCATACACTCTTAGCATTTGTTATCAGATGCGGACGATCGGAACACACTGCAGATCAAACTCTGCAAAAGAGACGCTTGGGTCTGTGTGAGTTCAGACAGTTTCCACTAAGCTAAACGTTGTGCCAACACAGAAATGTCTGCCTGTTGCTGGCATTCCGCTGTATGTCTAATGGAAAATTCATCACATACAGTAGTAGCCTTGCTCAGTGACGGAGTACAGGAAGAGTTAGACTTAATAACAAGGCAACACATTTCACAGTTCTAACAGTATTTCAGTGGTTAGTGTAAAGGAATGGCTTGTTTTTTTATACACAACACTGCAATCTGATCAATTACCTGATGGAAAACAAGCTAACAAAGTCAAGATTCTGTTGTCATTTGCATCAACGTTTTAACATTTATCCTTTATTTAATGTATTGAGCCAGTGCACACGGTTAAACCCAATGATTTTGACCAATCTTCCTATCATTTGCATGGGAAAATAGCATTTGTACCATACATTATTTTCTAACTAATATAGCTAATATCTAGTGCATTGTCCAATATGAAAACATGGTCTGTTTCTCACAGCATGTAGGTGCTCTCCATTGGCATTGCATAGAGGATATGATATATCTGAGGTAAAATTCCTAGAAAGATCTATACCGTAAACTCAGTGGTATCACAAAGGTCAGGTTATGGAAATAGTTGGCTGCTGTTGGAATTCGAATTATTTCTGATTGTGAACAGATGTGCATAGAGACTGGTCCCAGATCAGTCCAAAGACAACAAGTTGATTAAGTGAAGAGGATTATGTTAAGGCATGCAAAGCAGTGCCAGTTGTTTACGTTGAAATAATCACCATGAACTCCCATATGAGATCACTGCTGTGCTTTTCCTGATCCATGTAACTCAAGAAAACATTACAGGTACATAATACTGTTGTAATTGTATTTTAAAGAGGGTTTGTGTGAGGGATTTCTATCCTGGGCACCAGACTCAGCTAGTCTGTAAGTCTATAGGTCAGCATCTGTTCAAACAGGGTCAAATAAACAAACGGTAGAAGAAAAAACACCTGAAATCTTTTGACCTTGAATTTACCGAATACTTTGCCTATACATCCCATGTGTGACTGGGGAGACATTACGCAACTGTTAGATAACGTGTGCTGCAGCGATAATTGAAGTGGAAGGAATTAAGCATCTGCTGACGTCATTCTATTCCTGCTTTTGAGGAAATCTATATTCCTGTGACGTTTTTTTATTTGTTCCAGAAATGAAGAAAATAAAAGTATCAAGATGTGATGCTCAAATCTTTTCCTGATATTCAATATAATAATTGAAATAGATGGTTTATTTGAGATGTTCTGCACAACATCACAGTTTTTAATAGTCAGCACTTGGCAACGGAACTACCTTATGACCCCGGGGGGCGACGGAATGACTATTCAGTTCTGAAAGAGTCCAAGTCCAACTTCATCCCACTGAAACTGGCATTGACAGATGTCACTGACATCTGACAGTTCAGAATTCACCCACTGATGCAAATATCTTATTCAAGCAAGCACTTTGTAGCTAATTCTCAACTCCTAGAAACGTGTCATCAAGAAATACTTATTTTCTTTCGGTGGAGATTGTCCTAAAATCATGCTCAGGCATTTACAAATGCATGGTAGATAAGGAATCATTCCAGTTGAAACTGACTTAACAATTAAAAGACAAACTGCACACAAACCTTGCAGTCACTAAACATTTTCGATGAGCAAATCATCAGGCCTTCACTTAAGCACAGAACTCCACCGATTCTGCACGGCATGCTGAACAACAAACAGGGTGCACATGCCGCGCGGGTCAAACATGACAGGGCGCGAGGTAGATGAGTAACTCACTTGTCCAAGACAAAGTACAGGTCAAATCCGCCAAAGCAGGACGGTCTTGGCTCTCCTCTGTCCTGGTTCTGTCCCGTACTGCCAGCTGTCAACATCACCAGGACAGCACCCAGAACCACAGGGAAACAGAACCCTTGGCACATTGCTCCCATTAGCAGAAGCTTCTTTCAGAGTATAGAGGAAGCCACCGTGATCGACTCTCCCTGGCGGATCTTCCTCCTTCCGTCCTCCTAAGTTATCCAAAGAGTAGCAGAGTGGCTTCGATGGCTGCAGTAGTCAGGGGAGAGAAGATGCCTGTTTCGGTTTGGTCAGGAAACTATTTTCACAGGTCAAAGATAGAACGGTGACCTCTAAGCTATACACACTCCACTTGGCCTCCTCTTTTCTCCTCTCTTATTGTTAGTTTTAAAGTATATTCCATCAGCTCCGCAGAGAACTATGTAATTGTGTCTCACAGTCTCCACAAGCCTTCTTCAAGTGTCTGGGTTTCTTTTCCTTTCTTAAAAAGAGTTGGGGTTAATGGAGACAAAGAATTAAGGACAAACGACATCTCTCTACTTGTGCTGTCATCTAGTGGTCATATAAGGTAACATATCCGAATTTAGAATTTCAGAAACCCAGGCACTTATTTTCAGGTAAAATAGGGAAGCTTTTTTCAGTTCACCAAAATATACCTTTTGTCCCCCTAAATATGTTGTGTAACCTGACTGAGGTCCTATGATAGCTGTTTAGCAATACAGACAGCTTAGTGTGAATGTCAATATTACATTTAAAGATGCATTGCTAGCCTCTGGCATTGTGAAACAATCCGTTTTTTTTTCACTGAATGGGATTCCGTTCTGTGCATCTATCATCTGAATCTAAAACCCTAAACAGGTTAAACAAGGTCAATCTGGTTCCTGGAATAATGAACACCTGAAAATATCTCTACTAAACAAAACTACCTTTCTCACTAAATCCTGTACCCTCCCGAGGACACATGGTAAATGAAACGTTGAGTAATCTGCAGGACAAACAAGTCAATGACCTAGACTAATATTGACCACAGAGTAGGTGTGTCTGTAGGAACACCAAACATGACTTGACAAAATCACTTTTCCAAAACAAACATTGTACTGGCACAGTGGTATAGTTCCTTCAGAACAAATAGTACATGGTCAACTCATTTTTTCTCAATCAAACTCAATCACCTAGAATATGCATCTGAGTTGTGATGAAGAACAAGTCAATAATAATAATACAGGAACACATATTACATCCATCTCATATTAATAATATAACACAAAACACTTACAGGACTGCCAAATGTTTAAATGTGTTTTATTCAACTGATCACATTTCCAAAGCATCAGATACGATTACTGCTTGTCACACATGGTAACATGAGGTAACATGAGATGACATCATTTCCTTCACTTAGTAAGTAACATAAAGAACTGCATCATTATCCCACAGCGCTGATGATAGCACACTCAGTGGATGGATCGTCCTTTTTATGGATAATATGTCGACATGTTTTCTGATCAAACTCAGAGACACAGTCATTCGGGATTGTAATACCAGTTGGATACCTGCAATTAAATAGCATCATTAAAAGTAGAGTTAGCATTCTAAAATAACTACAAAATATGTAACGGAAATCTAGGTATTTTGGGATCTTAATACTCACGCGTGGCAGCAGCTCATTTCTAATTTGATGCTAGAGCGACAGCTACAGTCCATGCAGTCGCTGTTTCTCCATTTGGAGCCCACAGCATACCAGGCCTTATCTGAGCTGTCCCAACAATGTGTCTTGCCTGAAAAAAAAATATGTCATAATTTTTTTTTACAATCAAACATCCGATGTGTGTTTGTGTGTGTTTTACTTCATGCTTGTTTGGTTGAGTTTGTCTTTTACCTGTAGTCTGAGCCAGGAAGCATGCAGCGTTGAGCATTGAAGGTAGAGCGCACAGGAGCACCGCAAGAACCAGTGACCTCTGAAGAGGAAAGAGGAGGAAGAACAGTTAAAAATTCCAAAGACACATCAAGGACGACATCTAGGCTACATTATCTAGGCTGTACACCTTCATTCAAAGACAGACACTAACCATGATGCAGTTTTCAGTGTGGGGTTGGAGCACGCACCGCTGTTTATAGCCTAAGCTTTGACCCAGATTAACCTTTGGAACTAGGGTGACCAGACGTCCGGATTTCGGCCGGACAGTCCGGTTTTCCAGCAATTTTTCCGGACCACTGTTGCGTGTCCGTCTTTTCGCCCTTTTGTCCTCCTTTTCCTGACTTCAGGCAGTGCCAATTATTCAGTAGGCTTTCAGATGCCGAAGAGAAATACCTCCTTCAACCATACATACGTGTGCAGAACTCCCCTTTGTCAGTAAGAGCAGCAAAGACCAATTCCATGCCTTCTGTAAACTCTGTCAGATAGACGTGAGTAGTAAGGGGAAATGGGGAAAAGGCACAAAGATAACGCTAGTTCTGCCGGGCACTCTTCGTTGACATCGTTTTTTGCTCCGAAAACAACAGCGGATGATAAAACGACGGCTGCTGAGCTGTTGAAATGATTTCACACTGTAAAACATCACCAATTATATAGGAGTTTAGACTGCAGCGCAAAAGTTGAGAAACGTATTTATGAATAGGTGGTAGCTAAAGGTGTGACCCTAGGCAGAACCAAAGCACAAGCATTGTGTGAAAATGTATTAGCCCCATACTCCGTAAACACACACGTGGATTAGCCTACATAAAAGAAAACAATCTGCATTTTTCATGCCCCGATCAACAACTTTTTGGGAGTGTCCTCCTTTTTGACCGTTTGTCCTCCTTTTTGGACCTAAGTGTCCTCCTTTTCCGGGTCACCCTATTTGGAACTGCACAGAAAAACAGCATGATTTACTGAAGCAACGTTCAATGTGTTCCTGGGGCGGCCCTTCCTACAGGCGGTATCGGCGGTCGCCTAGGGCGCCACTCAGAAGGGGGCGCAAAAAAATGCGCCCAGCAACAACAAAATCTAACTGTTCTGCTCTGCCCCTGGCAAGCATCAAAAATAGGTTTGGCGCCATCTAGTAGCCATTATAGAATATCAGCTTTTTCCGTTGGTCATTTGCAGCAGCTACAGCTGGCTCTGTTATTGTTTATTGTTTCCACGGCAACAAGATCCGGCTCTGAAATAATTCATTTTTGTTGATAATACAAACAACAACATTAGCTACCCTCTTAATCTGAAATCAAAATCCTTGTATTTATGTTAATCCTTAGTAGCGTGTGAAATTCGGATTCACTATTTACTATTGTGACAGACACTAGTGTTTTCTAGTTCTATATGGATTGGAATCAGATTATAATCAGATTTTATTTAAAAATACATTTGAATATTAAATCCTGGAAATTGAAGTTGTGTTTTGTAACATAGCCTATCGTTGTATGTGCATTGTATTAGTAGGAAGTGGAACATGGTGATCTTTTTGAAGAAATCACTTTTCCAAAACAAACATTGTAGCCTACTGGCACAGTGGTATAGTTCCTTAGAACACATACAGTATGCAAAATTCTTCATGGTAAACTCAATTTTGCAATCACCTAGAATATGCATCTGAGCTGTGATGAAGAGTCAATAACAATAATACAGGAACACATATTACATCCATCTCATATCAATCATATACCATAAAACACTTACAGGACTGCCAAATGTTTAAATGTGTTTTATTCAACTGATCACATTTCCAAAGAATCAGATACGATTAGGCCCTACTGCTTGCCACACGTGACCTTGGTAACATGAGATGACATCATTTCCTTCACTTCACAGTAGGCTAACATAAAGAACTGCATCATTATCCCACAGCACTGATGATCATACACTCAGTGGATGGATCGTCCTTTTTATGGATAATATATGTACATGTTTTCTTACAAAACTTAGAGACACAGTCATCCGGGATTGTAATATCAGTTGGATACCTGCAATTAAATAGCATCATTAAAGTTATGGTTAGCATTTCAGACGACTTAAATGTCCCTGTAGCCTACTGTTACAGTTGAGTAAAATAACTTAAACTCAAATATGTGACAGAAGTCTAGGTCTTTTGGGATCTCAATACTCACGCGTGGCAGCAGGTCAATTGTAATTTGTTGCCAGCATGGTAACAACCACAGTCCATGCAGTCGCTGTTTCTCCATTCGGAGCCCACGTCATACCACTTCTTATCTGCGCTGTCCCAACATTCGGTATAGCCGTCTAAAAATATAAAGATGTCATTAAAAAAATTACAATAAAACATAAACTGTCTGTGATTGTTTATTGTTTATTGTTAAAAGGGTCCCCATTAGCTGTCACCAAAGTGGGACAAGCTGATCATCTAAAAACATTGTAGACATCATTATAAACATCACCAGAAATCACTCAGAACAAATCCTTACAAATCATTACAGCACCACATTAATTGCTCCATTCGTACAGTAAATATGTGATTCCCTTCTCACTATTGTAGGCTAAATAGTGCATTCTCAGATGGTACCTGAAAGAGACTTTGTTATTTATTTCACGTAGGCCTATATGCCTATATATCGAGTAGGCAAATTTTCCATTGAAAGCATTGTTTTAGTTCATTCTTGTTTGGTTTGTCTTTTACCTGGGCTATGTTCCCCGGAACATGCAGCGTTGAGCATTGAAGGTAGAGCGCACAGGAGCACACCAAGAACCAGTGACCTCTGAAGAGGAAAGAGGAGGAAGAACAGTTAAAAAATCCCAAAACACATCAAGGACGACATCTAGGCTACATTATCTAGGCTGTAGTCTACACCTTCATTCAAAGACAGACACTAACCATGATGCCGTTTTCAGTGAGGAGTTGAAGCGCGCACCGCTGTTTATAAGCGTTGACCCATTTAACCTTTGGAACTGAACATAAAAAGAGCATGATAAACTTCAGAAACGTTCAATGTGTTCCTGGATGGCACACAAGCCACCTGGTCCTGGCTGTAATAGTAGGGTTTTGACTTGTTTATTTTGCAGATTAAAGAACGTTTGGTTTAGGCCTACACTACGAAATGTAAAGACATGATGTGCTTTTCTTTCCAGTGCGCTTTACCTTCAATGCTCGATGCTGCATGCCTTGTCTTGACACCAAATAAGCAGTAAAGCATTCTCATACAGTCTATATTTGTATTTTTATTAGGTAAAACTCAGTGTCAGCATACAGGAGCAGACCAGACCCCACGTGTTGCGACAACTTTACCTCATACAAAAAAAAGGAAAGCATTTTCTTTTAATCTTTAAAACAATTGTTTTGTGTTTACAATCATATCCATTTGATAGATCCTGCTTCCAGTCTTGTTAGTATCTTCTCGCTTGCAAAGTACAGTGCTTGGTTGGTTCTAGTACCTGATACGCCGAGCCTGGACCTTCCCTTTGTGACTGACTAGTGGAAAACTAATAAATGATGACATTTTTATAGGTTCCATCAAATGTATTTAAAACAAAAAAATATAATGATATAAACACATCTAGTATTTATATATATCTATGGCTGTCACAGCCAACCTGAGATTGTTTTTATTTGTTTTTGTAGGCCCATTGGGTACAATTGTCGCAGCACAACATGGGTCGTTGTGAACCTTCGGGTTATTGTGACCCTCCCACGTGTTGTGGGGGGAGAGGATTTCGGCAGGTATGAAACAAATCGTACTATGCTTTAATAGTAGGTAATTGACTTTATTTAGCAGATTAAAGAACGTTTGGTTTACACTTTGTGAAAGGTAAAGACGTGACCAGCTGTTTTGTCAAAAGTGATATATTTTCAAGTCCGACATAGGCCTACCTACAGCAGTAATTTATGTGTGACAAATAAATAGGCCTATCGTTCGGTCCGCAAAATCCGTTCCGTGTTTTGCATGACTTCGGTGGCGCGTCTGCTGCTAGTGCAAAACAAAAGGAAATCGGCCACACCATCAGCAAGCGGCGGAGCTTCACGCAAGCTAACATATTAGCTGGAATGTTTTGACTACCTTAAATAATACACGGAAACAAGTATAGAAATTCTACACTATTTTCCGTACATTTACATATTATTAAAGCAAATGGAAAGAATGCGAAAACGTGAGTAGCTAGCTGGAAGAGTTACTCGCGAGACATCACCTTCTGTAGAGCTACCAGCTAGCTAGAGCTAACTAGCCAGATAGCTCTCATGTTAGTAAGGGAATTGCTGCAAGTGTAGCTCAAATCAAATGTTTATTATTGTGTTTTGAGTGGCCCTGTATCTAGCAAACTGTACGGGGGACAAAGTAGCATTACCTAACACTAGTTAGCTATTTTGACAGAGCGTTAGAGGTTGCTGGTATGCTATGCTAACCACGGCAGGCCTATTGCTATATGCTAGATGCTATTCCTTAACATAATCTTACGTTTTTCAGACTTTTGTTAAAACCTTTCCAAATACTGGACAGTCGGGGCCCTAGTGGAGGATGCACCGGGGTGCGGACAGGGATTTCCAGATGTCCACACGGAGGATGGGGACATCCTTGTTATTCCAGCTCTCGGCCCACGAGCGCGAGCTCGACTTGGTGTTCCTGGACCACAGCTATGCAAAACCATGGAATGCCCACCCGGATGCGAGCAGTGCCCGACCCACTCGCATGCTGTTCGTAACACCCCGTCGCCAGCCTGATTCCTCATTGTGAGTATTCAGTGTATTGAGCTGTTAAATACAGAACCGCAATATAAAGTGTCATGTGTGTGTCGCTTTGGTCTGATAGCGATACTTATAAGACCAGAGTCCAACCTTCATGACAATATCAATGTGTTTTAACTTTTAAGCCAGTCGTTTCACCGTGTTTAATCCGATTTGGGTGCTTACAGGTGTAATGTCATCTCTTCTAGGGAATCGGACCCATCCATCGATGTAGAAACGGTCACACCTACGCCGGTGCCGTTGTACGACAACCACAAGGCTCGTAGTGTGATGAAAGAGTGCGAGCGCCACGTCTTATTCGCACGCACAGTTGCAGATGGCCCCCCACCGCCTGATGACTGGGAAGAACACATCAACAAGTCAGTTCAAGAAAAACTCAAAGTTCTCCAACTGCAATCTTATGATCACCCTATGCTCCTACAGTAGACCCATGAATCCAATATTCCTCTACAGTACACATGTAAACTCTATACCTTTCTACAGCATACCTATGACCCTATATCCTCATACAGTGTACATACAAGCCCCATATTCCTCTTCAGTATACCTGTGAAACATAATATCTTAACTGCGGTATACCTATACTCCCTATGTTTCCTAATGTGTGTCTTATCACTTGGACTTGTTATGCTACGTGGCATGTGGTTTATTTGTGTCAATCTCTGCTGTGAGTTGTGATCCTCATGTTTCCTCATTGCAGGACTGGATGGTCGCTATCGCAAAATAAATTATTCAACAAAGTGCTGAAGGCCCTGCAAGCAGAAAGGTTGGCCCGGTTGGCCAATGAAAACGTGAGCTTGCGACCTCTCGTGTCTGATTAACTATTGGTTGGACATGTGGCTGTTTGATCAAATAAATAAATACATTAGTTCCTTCAGATGTAACCATAGGCAAAATATGATCACCAAGATGTAATGGATGACATTGACTGGGACTGCGGTCTCTCCCTCCCCATCCCTCTATCCCGCCAGGCCTCCAACGAACCAGTGCTCCGCAGGATCGCCGTGGACAAGTGTGCCAGGAAGGTGCGTCACGCGCTAGCAAGCGTGAACTGGGACACCAAGCTAACCCAGTGGTTGCACACCACCATGATCGAGTCTCTCAGCCTGGCCATGCTGGCCGCGTACCTGGACGTGCTGCAAACGCTCAAGAGCAAGGTAGCCTGTCTGTCGCGCGTGCTGTTTATCTTGTCTATGCCTTTATATTCAAAGTTTAGAAAATGAAGGAGAAATGTATCATAGACCAGCATAAGAAACGTGAGCGATGGATTACACTGCTTATGCCAGGTTCTTGACTTCCTGTTCATTTCCTGTGTGTGTGCGCAGCTGCCCTCCCTGATAGACAGGATGCTGCAGACGTCGTCGGTGAAGACGGGAGCCGCGGGTGCGGAGGCCCTCTCCCTCCTCCTGAAGAGGCCCTGGGACCCCGCCGTGGGAGTGCTGTCACACAACAAGCCGGTACCACACCCCTCCTGCTCTCACGCCCCTTTCAACACAGTGTTCTTGGGGTTTTGTACACCTTTTCTTAGGGCTGTCCCCAAATCCCAGATGCCTTCAAAGTGGGACTGAACTCTTCTCTGTTATTTTGTGTTTAAGAGCAAGCTCCCCGGCTCTCCCCTCATCCTCATCGCTCCGTCTGGGCCCACCAACCCTGCCTTCTCCACCTCACGCAGGATGAGGTTCTGGCAGTCCCAGCTGTCCTGCCTGGGAAAGGTCTGGAAGCTCCTCGGAGCGTTGTACATTTGTAGCTTACGCCAAAATCTCTTTATCCCCCCCCACTCGAGGGTGAAGTCGTGTAACACGTGTCGTTCCTCTCAGGTGATCCCAGTCAACACCCATGTGAACAGTGGGGCCAACGTGGGCATCACGCAGTGTCTGGAACACATGCTGGGTACTGTCAGAGCCAAAGTTATCGAGGTACTGCTGTTCTATCAACCTAAAACTTGATACCATTGATAGAAATGTCTAACTAAATGGATGGTGCTTTTCCATTTTAGTTGTGTTCATAAAACGTGTAGCTTTTAAAGAGATTTGGGCACCATACTGAGTGTTCATGGTTTGTTTGTTTCCATGGTTTTACCAGGTCCACAGTCACTTCCCCCCTCAAACCCATCATCCTGGTTGGCTGGAACGTGGGAGCGCTCATTTCCTGTCACGTGAGTCTGCTCTCGTGAATTCTTACGTTTCCTGCAGCTGTTTCATACCCATTAGAACAGAGGTCTCCCACCTCTCCAACACTAATCTAGCACAGCTGATGCTAATAATTAGCTGGTGGATCAGGTCAAATAAGTGTGGTTGGAGCATCATCCAATTAGAGCTCATAGAAAGCATCCAAAATCCATCTAAAAGAACCCCTCTTCTGTGTTAGCTGTGGATAAAAGTGTCAGCTTATAGACACCATGTCAAAATCTTTAATGTGTTGTTTCCCAGGTGTCTCTCATGGAGTACCTGACAGCTGTGGTGTGCCTGGGCTTCCCCCTGATGTCAGCCAGCGGACCCAGAGGGGTAGGCAACACCTTCCACCTCTTCAAACGTCCCCTCTGTCCCTTCCTTACGGTTCCTGGCCCTTCACTGAATCTCTCCAAATAACACAAATGCCCCTTAAAAAATATTATAAAGGAAGATCTGATTGGTGGGTTTGATCCAGGGTTCGAATTACGTTTGGGGGGTCTGACCCCCCTAATTAAGACATGGACCCCCCCCAAAAGAGGTATAAACAACAGGTCGGGGGGGTCGATACGTGCCCCTGGAGAAGAAGTTGACCCCTCCCGATTGTCATTGTATAATTGGCCCTCTGGATGATCGTAAGAGACTGATGGGTGTGTGTTGTGTGCTGGCAGGATGTGGACGACCCTCTGCTGGACATGAAGACCCCGGTGCTGTTTGTGGCGGGTCAGAACGCCCTGCAGAGCAGCACGGAGGCCATGGAGGAGTTCAGGGACAAGCTGAGGGCCGACAACAGTCTGGTGGTGGTGGGAGGAGCCGACGACAACCTCAGGTTCGGACGCCGCTCCCTCACCGCTGGGGGCTCAGGGCTCCCCCCCCTCACACACCCTCTGTTCAGGGGTTTAAAGGCCCCGTTCTCCTCTCATTCCTGTTGAAATGGCTTCCCCTCCACAGGATCAACTCCACCAAGATGAAGTCCGAGGGTCTCACGCAGACCATGGTGGATCGATGCATTCAGGTGAGCCCATGTCTGTCTCACCCAGAACATCTGCTGTTTAACTGAAGACGCTCGGCTTTTATCTGGCCGGGGCCCGTTTTCAGGAAGTCCCGAGTGATAAACCATCTCTCTCTCTCACCCCTTTCTCTCTTCCCCCCTCTCTCCTCTCTCTCTCTCCTCCGCCCTCTCCACTTCCTGTGCCGATGGGCAGGACGAGATAGCGGACTTCCTGTCGGGGGTGCTCACGCGGTCGGAGGGCCACGGGCACAGCCCGGGGGAGATGAGAGACCTGGACACGGAGAAGAAGAAGAAGCCTCGCCGGGAGCTGCCCTTCGACCTGGAGCGCGTGCGGCCCTCGTCCCCCGCCCTGCGCGTGCCCATCTCCCCCTCAGGCTCGGAGGTCAGGCCTACCGACGCTCTCCACTCTCTCATGGTTAGGAAGGCAACCGGAGCCAGGACATACATATATACACACATGCATATATATATATATATATACACATATACCTCCAGGATATATAGATAACCTGGAGGGATGGGGGAAGGGTCTGCTGAGTGGTTAGAGCACTTCAGATCAAGAGATCGCAGGTTCAAACCCCTCCTGGTACTGTACATTGTCTGGGATGAAAGCGTCTGTGAAATAGGTTCTCATTCTCCCACGTGTTGAAGTTCTGTCCACTCAGCCGTGCTCCCTGTGCCATGTCTGTGTCCTCAGGACCTGTCCAGTGTGTGTAGCAGTCCCACCTCGAGCCCCAAACCAAAGACGTCAGGCCTGTCCCCGGCACAGAAGTCCAGTCTGATCACAGCCACCCAGCTCCTCAAGACCCACATGCAGAGGGCCGGGACCGTGCTCACACACAAGCAGGCGCAAGGTTTGAACGCCGCAACACACACACACACAGAGCACACACACACACACACGCAGAGCTCTCACCTTCATCCCATTCTGTTGTGTGAGCTTGTCACAGTGAGTCATTCCATTTCCATCCTGCTCTGTTGTGGGCCAGTAGAGATGAATGCAGACTTTCGCTGCTTGAAAAAAAGAAGGATGAAGGAGCTGTTTGTTTAGACGTTCTCGTCCTGGTTATAAGCCACGGCGTACGTGAACAAAGTCCTTTAAACCCGTCTCTTCTGCACTTTCTCTCTGTCTGCCGCTGTCTTTCCGTCTTTCGTTTCCAATTCCTTCCAGCTCAGTTTGCTGCTTTTATGAAACAAAACATGCTCGTGAGGAAAAGCCTTCCTCCGGGCACCCCCTCCTGTGTCTTCGGTAAGTCTCTATCCTTCCTCCTTTCCCCCCCTCCCCTCTTCTCTTCTTTCACCTCCTCCAATCCCTGTCTCTTCCCCCCTTTCGACCGCACCGTTAGCATCGTTCAGGGGTCAGCATGGGGTTGCTCGCGGGCTGTTGCTCGGCTGTCTAACGTCACGCTCGTGTGTGTGTGTGTGTGTGTTGCAGTGCCCGTGTCCAGCGAGCAGACAGAGGGCCTGGACAGGGACGAGCTCAGGGCCCACGTGAAGAGGAGGCAGTCCCCCAGCCCCAACACCACCAAGAGCTCCAAGAGGGCCAAGATCAAGGTGACCATCGTGTCTCACGGTGAGACAGCAGGGGGCGCCGTCAGCTCTGCTGCACAGGAAGGTGGGTGGTGGCTTCTTCTCTGGACAGAAAAGTGCGACGGCTCTGGATGGTTTTCTATGAGTATTTTATATGTCTATGTATTCATTTATGGATCAAATATGTATCAAAGTGATGAGGTGTTTGGTGGGTGTTGTGGTCCTGTCAGGAAGGCTAACGCAGGCGTGTCTCTCTCTCTCCCCAGCGGGGGCGTCTGGGAAGCCCCTCAGCGTGAGCGTGGGACACACCGTGTCCGGAGCCAAGGAGCTGTCTGGCCTCCTCACAGCGCAGCGGTACGCCTGGTCCACACGCACACACTCTCACACACACACCCTCCATACCCAGCACACACACACACACCCTCCATACCCAACACACACACACACAGGAATGAACATGTCACCTGGCTGGGGCAGGTTTGACGTTATGGATTGATGAGTTGTGGACTCTGGCTGGACGTTTGATAGACAAGTAAAAACACAAACACTTACGGAGAGAGTGGAGTCTCCCCTCCAGCCAGCCCTGATGCCTGAGCAGCTTTGAGGAGATGGTTCTGTGTGTCGCTGCAGGTCGGGTAGCCTCTCAGAGGGGTGTAGTGCCCTGGCTTCGGGGGCCGGCCCTTTCCACCACCTGCAGACTTGCATGGTGTCAGGTTCCTCCTCACCAGTCCAGGCGCAAGCTCCTGTTACTGCCCAAGGTATCTCTCCTGCCCACCGTGCTTCCTGCCCACGTGGCATCTCTCTGCCCTGCCACCCTCTGCCCCACATGCCAGGCCCTGAATCGGGCGTCCCAGCACCACGGGATGCCTCACCAAAAACTCCAAAACCCAAAACATTGCCAAGTCTGAAAAGCTTAAATGTACAGTTTTTTTTGTTTTGATTTCAAGTCAGACACACAGGGGCTCAGCAGGGAGGGGTGGGGAGAGGATCCTGATAATTGGAACATTCTGTGGGAACATTTCGTGAACACAGCTCTTAAATAAACATTGTTATTGATTTCCCGATGATATTACCTCAAACTTGGACTTTTGGACAGTACCTACGTCAAATATACCAACTCCCCTAGTTCACCCGTAGCCAAAAATGTCAGGCGTTGTGTTCTCCTGCCTCTGGTGTCGGCCGGTTCCTAACTCCTCCTCGTCAACTCTCTCTGTCCGTCTGTCCGTTCCAGCTTCCGCCAGCAGCCTCCTTCAAGGCCTAAGTTTCAGTCTCCAGGAGATCGTCACCAAGTCCCCTAGCCTGCCCTCCACTGCAGCTAACATGGGATACACTCAGGTACCTGTCGGCCAAAGCACCAATCAATAGACTTACCTCAATACTTTGTGCCAGAATAGCAGATAGTATGTCCTCAGTAATATTAGTAACACAAAGTGACATGTAAAGAGTTGTGAGTGATGTTAACTCTGTGTGTGTGTGTGTGGGTGTGTGTGGTGTCCAGGCCCCCAGTGGGAAGCACCAGGTCCTGGGCTCCATCGGCCCAGGCAGCAGCACCTTGCTCCGGGCCCTCCCTATGGTCTCCACGGGAGGGGTGTCCAAGACAACCGCCATCCACCAGCTCCTCACCAACGGAGGGCTAGCCAAGCTGGCCAGCAGCCTGCCCGGCCTGGCGCACATCTCCACCCAGAGCGCCGGTATGTCTCGCACTGCCAAACCGCGACGGCCGCGCTGAATATCCACGGGGGGCTCGACCCTCGCTCCCCCCTCCCCCCCTCCTCCCCGTAGCGGCAAGGCTCTAGAATAGCAGCTGGTCAGGTTACTATGGCTACAGGGCAGCTATAGGAACCATAGGACGGCATTCTCCAGAGGGGTGCGTGTGTGTTTGTGTGTCTGTGTGTCTGGGCTGTTTTCCTCATCTGGATGTTGAGTCTTCACACAGGCTGAAGTGTAGCGTCTGAGGATTCAGGTAACGGAGGAGGATGTTTTGAAGAGCCCCCCCGGCCAATCAGGTTGAGGTACAGAAAGCGGCAGCTGAGAGCCCCAGCCAGGCCCACCATGCCATGTCGAGTCACGTTATTACATAATGTTTATGTACATTAGAAGGGGACGTCTCCTGATGGTCGACGTGCTAATAAGTGAATGCGTGAAACTGTTTGAATGCCGAAACACCGAAATGTGTTTTCAATAATTGTGAAATGAAAGGGTGTGTGTAAAAGATACAAATATGAATCGGTGTGGGATGAATGGGATTCACGTCCTTGCGTGTCGGGCGTTTTGAATACGGGCCTCGGACTGTCACGCGATGATTTGTGTGCCTGGTTCAGACTGCATTTCTCCCACCAGAGCTGTCCCCCAGTCTGAGCGACCTCCTTCCTGTTTGTTCTTCATTCTGTTTGCTTGTTCTTTCATGTCAACATCTGTTACAAACCTTTTTTATATCACCGTCAAACAAGCGAACCCATGACCTTTAGATGCACCCGCTGCCATTGAACACAGGGTCAGTATGTTTGGAAGTTGAAAGAAAACAATACGAAGCCCACAGTACAGCATGTGTTGTCCTCTTGCCTTGTCATTGCAATAAAGACTGCAACAAATCCATGCATCCATCTCTCTTGTTTTGATTGTGCAACAACGGGGTGTCGCAATCTTCCCCGTCCCTTTTTTTCTCCCCGGGCTTTTCAGTTGTCTTTGTTTCTGCGTCCTGTCCGATCTCTCCACGCCTGCCATGCTTAGAAACGGGTTCAATCCTATTATCCATTGATGGGGACTGTCTGTCTCCACATGCTGTGGAGGTGGGCCGTGTAGAAGGGTGTTCACAGCTGTGGCCCAAGTCAAATGCCGTCTGAACATGAGAGAACTGGGAGAAATTGGCAGCTCGAATGAATTCATTTAGCTTGACACTTTAAGCCAAAGCCAAGCACACAAGGGTAAGGGGGGATTTGAACCTGGGACCTTTCGGTCTGCAGTTAGGTGGGCTACCTCTGAGCTATACCCAGACAGGTTTTGTGTTGTTGGCAGCTGCAGGGCAGAAGCCCCCCACCACTATCACAGTGACACTGAGGGGGCAGCCCAGCCGGGTGGGGTCTCTCTGCCAGTCCAGGGAAGCGCTGACCCTGGCAACCGTTTCCAAGCAACCCGACACCAAGGTGGGTCCACTGACTCTTGTCACATGTTTAGCGATTAGTATTTTTGATTTTGTAGAAATAGATTTTTGCATGTTTTGCAATGAGGTTGTGTTAGTTCAGCTTACCTCACTTCCTCTCTGTTCTCCTTTAGTTTTTTAACATTTATCGAGTGTTGGTGGTGGTTTGTGCAGTGTTGGCCTTTCACATTCTCCTCACACTGCCCACTTGTCTTCAGATCTGAAATCAAACAGGAACTCTTGTTCCTGAGCAGACTCACTGCCATGGTAACCATATGGCCTGAGATCACAGATAAGTGTGCTGTTATCTCTGCCACTTCTTTTGATAAGAGTTGTCTCGCCCACAGACAATACAATCTAGGCTTTTTACATACAGTAGAATTAATGACGTTACATGTAAACCTGGTGGGTTGTTTCGATGGTCCGAAGAGTAAATCGGTTTATCGTCAGTCGTTCTGTTTTCCCAAAATGCAACGTTTTTGAGTTGTTGATTTCCTTTGCAGTGACACCGCCCGGTCCTCTGTCAGGTCACATGCTCCACAAGGTACTCAGGGTGTTCCAGCCTGCCTTGACTGATGCGCTGCACCAGAACCTCACCTGCGATACCCTCCCTGTCCCTCACACAACATGGATCTCCAGCGTCTCGACAAGACCAGCTTCCGTGTGCCTATATGACATTTACAAGTGAACACGATATGGAGTGAACTGACCCTTTTATCCAAAGTGACGTATGAATAATGCATATAGAAAAGCACAGAAGACCACACATCAGAAGTGTGTCGTTCTAACAGTGTTTCGGTGGTCAGAGTCAAGAAACGGTCTCAACAACACTCACCAACTACAGTTGCTTCTTCTTCAGCCCCTGGTATATGCTCATCGATGAGGACTTCAACTAGCTTGGCTTGAAAAAGTCAATGTTCTTATTTGACATGGTCAACAGTGTGTTTGCTTGTTATTCAGTGTTACTATGATGGAATGTGGGTCTGTTTGGCTTCACCTGTGTATGTGAATCTTATCATTGAGGGCTGGCTTGTCTTTACCATTTTCATGATTATCTCTGCAATCATTTTATCAACCGTGAAATTATCTTTTAATTCATTCTCAGCAGTGTTTTCTTTTCTTTTGAGTGGACATTCAGGGTATTTGTATTTGCAGGGGATGTGAAACAGGTAGGGAGGAGCCCAAATTAGACGTGTTTTCTAATGAACTCATAAAGTGTTTTTAGAGGGAATGACGAATTGCTCAGTGTATTTTGGAAGTTGTTTACTTTGCTCTCACACGACTGTTGAAATGTGCATTCCATTTATTTATTTTTAAATAAAAAAATTAAAACGGCAACTATCTGTTCTTTTTTGAGCATGGCAAATGATCTTAACCTTATTTCAGTTCAGGGGGGACAGTGAGTGAGTTGTCTTTCACACAGAGATTTTTTTCCCAGCCCCCAGCGTTTGTCTGTAATGGTGTAGCTGCTTAGGGCCCCAGCTGCAGTGTAAACACACTCATTTAAGCAGACATCCTCTCCCATCAGGCACACATGGACAGTGGTCAGACAAGACAGAAAGGGAGAGTGTAGTTCTGGGCTTATGTAAGCCAGGCTTTGTGTGTGATAAGCAGGGGATAAGTATGCCAGTCAGGATGGGAAGCCAGCGAGGGCTGTTGACTAACCTACACTGTCCCATTCCTTCAAGCAGTACAGTCTCATATTCACGCTCTATCACCCAGCCTCTTCCTCACCACACCACGGAAGCTTGTGTGGATCAGGGACAGGTTTGGGGAGCCTTAAACAGGCTTCCTAGGGTTCACAGTGTTATTTATCCTATATGAGTTGAGTAGGCTACTTGGATACAGTAAACATTTAATAAATTAATACAATGTGTTTGTGCTCACTAGTGGTTTATTGTTTGTTTTCAGCGTTATCATGTTTAGTGTTGTTTTCTAAATAAACATGACTGGTCTGGTATATGATAATTCCACGTGTTAACAGATATCGCTTAAATCAGTGCATTTCTGATACAGAATATCTAAATTATGAAATAAAAATAAAGAACGTCCATTGAACTCATCAATTAGAACGCATCTGCTGGAAATTTCTCGCGATTTATGTGACCGTGTATAATTCGTGCGTAAGTCTAGTCACACAAAGTGTGTGTATGTGTTTGCGCGCTCGCATTTGCGTGCGTGAACATTTGTGAGATAAAGAGTGGTGTTACAAAAAAAATGTTTTGATCTATTTCGAAAATCTTGTTTTTATCCATATTACCGTGTGCATCCCCTAGAGGACAGATGAAGCAATCGCCGGTAGTAGACTGCCCGATATCTGTGCCATGATCACCAAAGTTTGCAGGCAAAGCGCTAGCCCGGAGTAAGGCGAGGGGAGCGAATCACTGCCCCAGAATCAAGACATTGTGGAGAAGCTGAGCTCTTATTTTAAACCCGCCCTCCGGAGAGATCTCATTTCCCCAAAACCTCCCATTTTCTCTCTCTCTCTCTCTCCTTCTGTCCCTCTCTCGTCCTTCTTTTTCTTTACCTATGTTTCCCGTCTTTCGCTTTAGCCCCCACTCTAGAACCATGGATCTCACAACGAGATGTTTGTTTCTTCTATCCTGCGTTCGCATGATTTCAGCAATCGATTTGGAAGCAATTGAACCAAGCTACTATGTAGAGTCCGCTACCTCTTCAGACGTGATCGACTACAAGGATCCATGTAAAGCGGGTAAGGGAACGCTATTTACCTTTTATTTTATGTGGACGCAGAGTGCCACGAAATGCTTTTGTGCGTTTGGAAGCCTGCTGTCATTTGTGGAAATCCATTTGGAGATGACAGTGGTGAATCTAGTCTTAAATGGATTTTAAGAACGTGTAGGAATATAGCCTACACATGCCTTCTACTTTTAGCGATAGTTTATTTAAAACGATGTTTTTCTTTTTTTTGCTTTTTTTTATTTCAATGCATAGCCTGTAATACAACTGTCATTCTTGTAGACAAATTAGAATATAAAGCCGAAGCCAAATCCAAATTCTTATAGTAGAATTTTCACGGAATCAAAAAGTGTTTGTTCTTGAAACAATAGCAAAGTTATAAAAATGTGTTTGCTATTTGGCTTTAGCCAACAGTTTTGATACCTTGGTGTTAAAATCGAAGTTAAAATACAAGTAGGCTGTTATTTTCTAAATGTTCAATTTGTTGGCAAGAATTGGAAATGTCTTTGGGATCTATTGTAGCCTACTGGAAAGTCTAGTCCTTTTACTGTGGTTTGAACATGGCCCATTTAGTTATGATTACTTTTACGGGGGAAATTATTGTTTGTTATACGGTTGCATTTGGGTCATTACGCAAGTTGGCATACATTTACTTAACCGGCTGTTAACTCTTGTGACCATTGAACAGAAGGTTATTTCTACACCGTGTAGCCTACCTATAAATCACCCACAGAAAATCCCATCAGTTGTTCGTATCATGGCACGTTTTAGTACTGGATTATCAATCCAAATTATTAGACCAGTATTAGCAATAACAATTGTTTAAATGTTTGCGGTAGTGCAGCCATCTTCATTTTAATCTGGGTATAGTTAGTTTTTTTCTGGTTGCGAAACCAAATCTTAGTTGTCATTGTAGTGAAGTGTTTCCTGTGAACTAAGTTACTGGCCAAATCCCCCTGAGGAATTTGCTCAGATTCAGTTTTCCATCTGCTGAAGGTATTCAGGTTCCAGATAAAGAGACATCTCCTCTTCAGATTACGGAAACAGAGACATCTTCTCTCAGAAATAAACCACTGCTCCTGAATGTTCTTGGTAATGGTTCGGAACTAACAGAATGTTCTATGAGATATTTGTCATGGCCTTGCCGGTCTTCCTCACTCCCCCATTCAAAATACTGTCTTTTTAGGAAAAGATATGTTGAGTTATAGGATTAATCACTGATGACACATTTCCCATCCCTTATTAGTTTGACTTAACTAGCCAAGTGTCTCATGAAGGAACCCCCCTTCTGATTCTGCTGAGAGTTTAATAGGCTGTTTCCTCCCTCCTTGTTGACATCCCACAGTTGTGTTTGGGAAAAGCATCCTTGCGAAACTCCTGCGTTCGTCACCCGAGTGAGTCGTAGATATGTGTTTGTAAACGTGTAAACACATCGCAAGCTGATGGCAGATGACATCTGAGGAAAAAAGGAAGGTAGTTTGTCACGGGGGGAGAGAGAGAGGGGGGAATGCAATCACTGGACTAGATCCGCAAAGTCCCAACAGCGTAGCACAGGTGCTAGTGTAGAGACAGTTGGAAGGAGAACTCTCCCTCTTTCATCCTCCCCAACCCCCCCACCTGGTCCTCTTCAGGGCCTGTGCAGTCAGAGGATGAAGCCAGAGGAAGCCGTTTGTGGGATCCAACTTGGCCTCCCTCCACAAAGATGTGAGGCCCGCAGGATTCACCGCATGTGGTTGCCCAGTGACAGATACTTAAAGCTGTTTCACCCTCACTCGTTTGGAACATTGACTCACTCACTCACTCACTCACTGGTGTTCATGCACAGTGAGTGTAAACTGACGCTTTTACAGAAAAGGACCCTGGTGTAGCGTATATTTGGACCACGTGTCTCTTGATGTATCCTATGGACAGCACTGTATTGAGTCCTCAAGGTCAACAATTTCCAACATGGTAATTCACTCCGAAGAAAGCATTTCTGTGGTGATGCATGGTGGTGACATGCAAATTACGCCCCACAATACTTATAGTGCTGACCTACAACTACATTGTGGCTTTGGAAAATGTTGTTAGAAACGTAACTGGTTATTGAGCTTTTAGTTTTGTAGATGGATAACTGATGGAAAATTCCTAAGTTCAGAGAGTTGGGAGGTTGGCAGTATCCCAGCTACTCATTTAGGATTCAAAGAACCCATTGAGATTAGATTAACTCATTTTCTATATGAAAAATGCATGAGTGGCAGTCACGCTCTATGTGTACTCTATTTAAATAATCATACATATGCAGGAGAGCGGAAACTGATTTGACGTTGACGTTAAGGCAGCTTCTGCTTATTTATTCAGAAGTCATCTTTATCTTGTGTTGGGTGCCTAGCCGTGCCAGTGCCTTACAGTCTAAAACGTGGCTTTGAGAAACCCAATCCCAGCCTGTAGAAACTCCAACTCCACTAGAAACAGCTGCGCTGCATGTGTGTAGCCCCAAAACCCAGTGCTCTCCAGCATTGCTCAGCATGTGTCTCTAACCCTGCTGAGGTGTACAGTCACCCCTGGCTCTCTGCTGGAGCAGGGGGGTGAACCATCCACCCCCCCTCCCCCTGCTCCACCCCCCACCCCCCTGCTCCACCCCCCACCCGGTCGTCTCTTATGCAAGTGGTTTTCCTGTCTCTCCCCGGCCGCATGCTCTCTCCCCCCTGGCCGGCCCTGGCAGTTGCCCCAGACTGTGGCTCCCTCGCAGCCTGCCAGGGGAGAGCGTGGCTGGGGTAGCTGGAGGCCGAGGCAGGGGGCTGGGCCAGCTCAGGTGAGGTGAGTGCAGGCCATTCAGAGGGTATTGGCAGCTTGTCCGCGGCCTGTTTACTCCCCCCGAGGAATGTCTGTGTGCAGGCATGCAAGCCTTTAATCATTTGACCGTTTGGGCATGGGGTCCTTATGATATACTGGGAAGTTTGGGGCGGCGAGGTATGTTTGGATGACAGTTGTCGGAAGGCTTTAACATTGAACACATTGCTCTGATTGTTTCAGGTGTGTCTGACTGTGGAGAATGTGTGTGTGTGTTACAGCTTGTTGCTTATAGATGGGATCTGTTGCATTGGAAGACGAGGGGAGCTTACAGCAGCTACAGAGGTTCAGCTCCTTCTTACTTAGAGTATTCAACTAATAAATATCCCAACGTTTTCTTAAACACATTGATTCTCCTTGCGTATGAGTTTAAAGCCAAAACTGTTTTTTCCAATACATACTCTTAATGCCTGCAAACCAAACACAGTTGTATTTTTTTTAAACTTTTTTGCTCTTTTTCTTTTTTAAATTCTTTTTTTTTAAATGACCCCCCCAAAAAGTGTGTGTAAGTACATGATCCTGGTTCATTGGGTCGGTCATCTTTTGAAAGCAAAGGCCCATTATTTACAGGTCATCAGATAACTAAAGGTTAAGCTGCCATGTTTGGTCTTTATCATGGAGCATTCTCAGGCCAGACCGCTAATGTGTTCCTCTCCTCAGGTAACACAGTGACTGTCTCCACAGGTTCCACAAGATTAGACAGCCTAGTTTTGGCCTTAATCTGAGAGCTTTAGTGGGAACAATATGTTTGTTGTCAGTACTAAGTAATAACAAATGATTGGGGAGTGCTCGTTTAAACGACTCAAAGGATGCCCAATTAAGCAACAATAATGACAAGCTAAACAGGCACTTCTTTACAATTCAGTTTGCGATTCAGTTTGAGCCCTTGAATTATTCATTGACGCTCTGTTACTGTTTATCTAGAAACAGTGTTGTGCACCTTTACACCTGCAGTGTCTTCTGGATATTGCAATTAGCTGAACGGTTGTTGTTTAGTCATGGGAATATTTTCGAGGCGTAGCTGTGTTCATGTGTTTCACAGGCACGTCTTACCAGGGCAAATGACTTTCCCTGTCCTTTGATTTCCCCTGTCGTCTCTCCCCCGTCTTAACTGTGTCGTTCTATGGAGCTGTGTTTGTATTGAGACGTGTTTGCTGGTGGCAGACAGCTGTCTGCAGCCCAGGGCCTGGAGGGAAACCAGTGACGTTCTGTTGGTCGTCACCAGCGGTAACAACAGGGAAACCACTGACGTTCTGTTGGTCGTCACCAGCGGTAACAACAGGGAAACCACTGACGTTCTGTTGGTCGTCACCAGCGGTAACAACAGGGAAACCACTGACGTTCTGTTGGTCGTCACCAGCGGTAACAACAGGAGAAATCCGACATGCTAAAATGGGAGGGGGGGGGACGGGACGTGACCAAGCAGCCAGTCCCTGGTGGCCTTTCACTGCTAAACCGTCCTTCATGGTGTCACAGAGGTAGGGACAGGGAGGGGGGCGGGGTGTGGTGCCACGGAACGTGTCTGGATCTCAGTTGTGGGTGATCAGGCTCCAGGCTTTTGATTTGAAAATAATCCCTCTCCTGAATCCAGGGGCTTTAACCTGCTGTGGAACCTCTCACCTAATTACACCTCAGCTAGCTTCAGAGACACACACTGTTGGGGTTGGTTTCTTCCTGCACGGCTCAAATTGCAGTGCAAGAAAATGTCAAGGTAAGCATTTTGTCGAGGAACAACAGCTGGAGTTGTTTTTTGTTTTCAGAACGACGGGGGGAGGGAGGGGGGAACCAACCTCCCACAAACCACCAATCACCCACTAGTGTCGTGTCTTATCACTGTTTACCTCAGTGATGTCACTGTTTAACTCTCTGTCCATGGCTCCTGTGTATTGTTGTCGTTTTGGGCCCCTTTGCCAGTGTCCCTGTCAGTGATTTAAGATACAGCAACTCAATGCACAGCCGTCTCCACTGTGTGCGTCCCCAGACAGGTTTTGAACACAGAACCTATCCCTTAAAAGAAGAATAAACCCCCCCCCCTCACTCATTCATCACATTGTAATCACCTTCAACACAGCACACTGCCGACATCCATTGGGATTCAAATGTCACGTTTGTTTCTAAGCAACCCGGCTGTGTCATTGTGATGCACCCTGAGCCTGCATGTCGGCCGCTGTTTTACCCCACTCCTCACACCAGCTTTGAGGGGTAAAGTAATAACCTCTCGGCCTTACGATGGTGGAGGGGGCTGTGTGTGTGTGTGACTGTGTGTGTGTGTGTGTGTGTGTGTGTGGTGGGTGTGGGGCTGTGTGTGTGTGTGTGTGTGGGGGGGGAAGCGTCTGCTAAATGAATAAATGTAATGTGTGTGTGTGTGTGTGTGTGGGGGGGGGGCTGTGTGTGTGTGTGTGTGTGTGGGGGGGGGCCTGCCCGAGTCCATAGGGATGTTTGTTGTTTTAGTGTGTCAGTACCAGATGTGCAGCTCTGCCCGTCACAGAAGGAGACTGAACCAGGCAGGGTGTCAGACATGGTGTGTGTGTCAGACATGGTGTGTGTGTCAGACATGGTGTGTGTGTCAGACATGGTGTGTGTGTCAGACATGGTGTGTGTGACACGCAGAAGGCCACGGCCACGGCATTACAACAACCAACGGGACTTCATTTGATAGAGATCTTGTGTGTAATCTGGCGAGACATGTTGACTGATGGGTTGGTCACAGATGAGAGGGATTATGATGGTTAAGATTATCTAAAGAGACATTCCTTGAAGGGGATGAGGCAGGGAGTGGGGGGGGGGTGTGTGGGCGGCGGGATGCGTGCCGGATCACGAGCGGAGCGCTGCGGAGGGGAGACGCGTCGGAGATCGGCGGGCGTGTGGCTTCTTCACCCTCACGCGGACGAGGCTCGCGGGGCGTCCTCCCTGCGAGGCGTTCGGTGTGACACGCGCTCCGTCTGCCGTCCGACCGCAGAGCTACGAGGCTCCGCCCCCTTTCCACGCCCCCGTTGAACTCCGATCGAGAACGAAGCGAATCCTCAAAGTGGATTGAATAGCAGCAAATTGCTCTTCTTTTTTTTTCTTCTTTTTTTTACCACTCCAGTGAATATTAATACCATGGCTGCAGCTGCTGTCATTTAGGTAATGAATGTTGCTGGAATAGTCTAAGCATGACTGTACTCAGTGATGATCTGAGCCCATCTGCCACTTTCTCTGGGGTTTAATCTACCACAGTCCCTGGTCTCTCTGCTGTCTGCTCGCATGCAGTCTTCAGAGTGGATGTGGGTTTATCAGCTGTGTTTCTACAGCCCTGCTGTGTTTGCCACTGTGCCCCCTCGTCCTACACCCCTGTGCCCCCTCGTCCTACACCCCTGTGCCCCCTCGTCCTACCCCCTGTCCCCCCGTACACCCCTGTGCCCCCTCGTCCTACACCCCTGTGCCCCCTCGTCCTACACCCCGCCCCCTCGTCCTACACCCCTGTGCCCCCTCGTCCTACACCCCTGTCCCCCCTCGTCCTACACCCCTGTGCCCCCTCGTCCTACACCCCTGTGCCCCCTCGTCTACACCCCTGTGCCCCCTCGTCCTACACCCCTGTCCCCCCTCGTCCTACACCCCTGTCCCCCCTCGTCCTACACCCCTGTGCCCCCTCGTCCTACACCCACTGTGCCCCCTCGTCCTACACCCCTGTGCCCCCTCGTCCTACACCCCTGTGCCCCCTCGTCTTACACCCCTGTGCCCCCTCGTCCTACACCCCTGTGCCCCCTCGTCCTACACCCCTGTGCCCCCTCGTCCTACACCCCTGTCCCCCCTCGTGCCCCCTCGTCCTACACCCCTGTGCCCCCTCGTGCCCCCTCGTCCTACACCCCTGTGCCCCCTCGTCCTACACCCCTGTGCCCCCTCGTCCTACACCCCTGTGCCCCCTCGTCCTACACCCCCGTGCCCCCTCGTCCTACACCCCGCTACTCCGTTAGCGACACAAAGACTGTGTGTGACTGTGGATAATTAAAGCCGGGAGACAAGGGGATTAATTCACAATCCCTGCAAGACTTTCCATAAACCTGCCGTAGCGTCGCCAGGACGACGATGGAGCCCCGGGGGGAGGGGGGGGGGAAATGAGGTCTAAGGCCGTCCGTGGCCGTACGTTTGCTCACTTCAATCTGCGCTGTTGTCAGGGAACAATGACACGGTGGATTAAGAGGCTGTCTCCTGCACCGCTATGGGCTGTTGGGTCTCCGGCATGGGGAGGGGGGAGGACATTGGGCTTCCGGGGAGCCCACAGGGGCTGGAGGGGTGGTGGAGGGGAGCCCACAGGGGCTGGAGGGGTGGTGGAGGGGAGCCCACAGGGGCTGGAGGGGTGGTGGAGGGGAGCCCACAGGGGCTGGAGGGGTGGTGGAGGGGAGCACACAGGGGCTGGAGGGGTGGTGGAGGGGAGCCCACAGGGGCTGGAGGGGTGGTGGAGGGGAGCCCACAGGGGCTGGAGGGGTGGTGGAGGGATGGTGGAGGGGAGCCTACAGGGGCTGGAGGGGTGGTGGAGGGGAGCCCACAGGGGCTGGAGGGGTGGTGGAGGGGAGCCCACAGGGGCTGGAGGGGTGGTGGAGGGGAGCCCACATGGGGCTGGAGGGGTGGTGGAGGGGAGCCCACAGGGGCTGGAGGGGTGGTGGAGGGGTGGTGGAGGGGAGCCCACATGGGGCTGGAGGGGTGGTGGAGGGGAGCCCACAGGGGCTGGAGGGGTGGTGGAGGGGAGCACACAGGGGCTGGAGGGGTGGTGGAGGGGAGCCCACAGGGGCTGGAGAGGTGGTGGTGAGGGAGGGTGGAGGGGTGTGGGGAGTGAGAGAGGGTGGAGGTGTCGTACAGTCCTCTGTTAGCCTGTGTTTTCCTATAGGGTCACTGACGGCCAAACGACAAGGTTCAGAAGGTGCAGCTACTGTATTTGGACCGGGTGGAGGCAACGTGCTGAAGATTATTTGCTGACGTCAGGTGTAGTGGAGTGAACGTCCTGTCTAACAGCACAGTCCTGTTCAACGGCACAGTCCTGTCTAACAGCACAGTCCTGTGTAACGGCACAGTCCTGTCTAACGGCACAGTCTGTAACGGCACAGTCCTGTATAACAGCACAGTCCTGTTCAACAGCACAGTCCTGTCTAACGGCACAGTCCTGTCTCCAAATCTAATTGTATATTTGTCCGAGAGCGTTGCGTTCTGCCATTTCCCTAATCAGACTGTTCTTGGAATCCCATAAAACCCAAAGTGGATGAAAGAGAGACGTGACAGTTAGTGTTTATTACACACTGTACGGACATCTGGTAGCTCGCACTGCTCAGACCTGTTCTTGGCAGCGAGGGTCTGTACGAATGCTCATTACAGATAGCCTGTTTAACGTTAGCTTACGCTAGGACAGGCCCTGGTGAGCTGGCTCTGGAGGTCTCTGTTGGTTCAGGTTTGATGAAATCTACGGCTTTATGTCGATAGTATTTAAGTCCTTCGTGTTAATGCATGTAAAAAGTCTACACAACTTCAATCGGATTTGATGCTACAGGGATTTGGTAAGAGAGTGATTGACCAGTTTGTTATTTGGTTCCTCCTCCCATGTGAATGTCGAGGATCTCTTTTGATTCTCCTGGTATTTTTAAACCTGTCCACTGTGCATGTCTCATCTTGCAGGCATAGATCCACACTTGTTCCTTAATGCTGTGATTAGCTTCCTATCCAGCCAGGCCCAGCTCTGTGCTGTCTCTCCCCGCCCCGATCCTCAGCGCTGCCAGGGCAGGCCGGGCCTGCAGACCCTGTCTCCTACATATTGTTTTAATAATTCTCCTCTGGTGAATAGAGATGGCAGCCAAGTCTGCTTTTTTACTTTCCCTATTGTGCTGTCCCATTTTCGTTGCCTCTCTCCCCCCCACGCATGCTCTCGCTCTCTCTCATATGGCTCTCTCTTCTATCTATCTCTCTCTATCTCTCTACTCTCTGTCTATCTAGTTTCTCTCTCTATCTATATTATCTCTCTCTCTGATTCTATTCTCTAGAATTCTCATCTCTCTCTCTCTCTCTCTGTCTCTGATTCTATCTCTCTTACTCTATGTTCTCTCTCTGCTCTTCTCTCTCTCTATCTCTCTCTCTCTCTCTCTCTATTCTCTCTCCTCTTACTCTATTATCTCTCTCTGATTCTCTCTCTCTTATCCTCTATTTCTCTCTCTCTCTCTCTCTCTCTCTCTCTCTGTTTCTCTCTCTCTCTGTTTCTCTCTCTCTGTTTCTCTCTCTCTCACCGCTATCTGACTGTTATCTTCAAAACTGGGAGAGCTGAGTTTTAAGACGTCTTTGTCCTCCATGTTTTTGTTCCCCCATGATACTTGAACCCTCCCTGATTCTCAGATAACACAACACAACTGACAACGATAGTCTCTTTTCATCAGCAAAACAGTTAAAACAGTTAGTTTGGTAGAATCTCCTTGATCTTAGAGGATATCCCTCACAAACTTTGCTTTGCAATTGCCACACTCGGGCACGCACACCAGCAATCACACACACACACACACACACACACACACACACACACACACACACACACACACACACACACAGACAGACAGACAGTATAGTCATGTTTGTTCTCTGCCATGGGGGAAAGAGGGCAGGTGGGAGGGCCTGCATGACCCCTCCTCCTCCTCCCTGCTCTCTGCACATGGATTACAGTGCCACCCCTCCCCCCCCTCCACCCTCCCCCCCCCCACCCTCCCCCTTCCTCCCAGCCCCCCAGTACTGCACACAAGACCGGCTGTAAATTCTGCAAACGTGCTGGTGTTAAAACCTTGTAAAACAGAGCGGCTTGTCTTTTTTCTGTAGAGGACGCTGAGACTGCCACAGAAATAGGGCATTAAGCATGAAATCCCATAAAGCAGATTCCTTATAAAGTGAAGCTGTATGGTTATTTTCCCCTGTCCTTGGCCTCGTTAAAAACCTATTACTTGCTCAAGGTGCCCCATATACGGTACCAAGGCGTTGTACGATCAGCCCAAGGACTCATCATTCCAAGGGGATCAGGACACAAAGTGTGAATTTCACTCAACTACATCTTGATCTGTCTTGCCCATGTGTTATATATATATATATATATATATATATGAAATGATGTGAAAAAGAGTGTAAAGAGTCACGGTGATAAATCTGTCGGCCCATGAATATCCCTTCCTCGTTGATTGGCCCCCGTGGTGCTCCGTGAAACAAACAACATTCCATTTATTTAAACGGCAACACCAAAACTGCTGTTTCACAACTCGACATGTCTCGGTTTGAACGTCGGGAGAGAAAAGTGAAGATAGCGTGAGTGTGAGTGTGTGAGTGTGTGAGTGTGTGAGCGTGGAGTGTGTGAGCGTGTGTGCGAGTGTGCGAGTGTGCGAGTGTGTGAGTGTGTGAGTGTGTGTGTGTTTGAGTGTCTCACGTTTTAACGACGCGTCTCTTTCAGTTGCCTTCCTCGGAGACATTGCCCTGGATGAGGAGGACATGCGCATGTTTAAGGTGGACCGGATCGTGGACCTGGCTCGCCACACCGTCCAGACCTTCAACCACACGGACGCAGGTGAGCTAACGCACATCCCAGAAACCCCCCGGAGATCTCACCGCAGCAGATCTCATATCATTCTGAGTGGTAGCGAGTTGTGCTTTCATCCAGACTGTGACCAAGCACTCGAATAAGCACACAAGCACTATGTCTGTACACACAGAGAATCCACGGTGTGTAAATAATGTATAGTGCTTTTACAGGGGGCGTATTTTGAACCCGTGACCCCTTGACCTTCAGGCAAAACAGTTTTGCCCCCACAGCTTTGCCCCCGAACCTCATTGGGTGGCCAATGTGATTGACAGGATCGACTACCAATCAAAACGGAGCTGTGTCCAATGCTCTCCAGCTGAGCTACTCCCATCCCTCTGGGAGCTGTCCTCCTATGAGGATGATAATCCAGCCTGAGTTGTGTCTAACACGGTAACAGACAGTCAGGTTTAGAGGATGCAGCACCATGTGATGGCTCCTCTCCAGCTCCGGATTGGCTGCCGCTAACCAGCTGTTTGTTTATCATCCCGCTGCCTCCCACTGTTTACACAAAAGACTAAACTCCACAGCCAAACTGTGTTTTCCTAATCTCTGAACCACGTGCTGTAGTTTCATATCTGGGAGCCTGTGTTGTTTCGCTAACTCCAAACATGTCTAGGTTAGTTTGTTTAGTTGTATTTGATGGGTCAGGATCAGTCTGCCTCACCTCAAATGCACCGCAGCAGCGACAACAAGGCGTCGGCTCTCGTGAATTCGCACATCAGTGACTTTGCGTGACATCGTGTGTGACTTTGCATTGCCCCCCCGAACCTCATTGGGTGGCGAATATGATTGACAGGATCGACTACAAATCAAAACGGAGCTGTGTCCAACCGGGGTACACACCGTAGGAAAAGG
This sequence comes from Mallotus villosus, assembly GCA_903064625.1. Lineage (NCBI taxonomy): Eukaryota > Metazoa > Chordata > Actinopteri > Osmeriformes > Salangidae > Mallotus > Mallotus villosus. The sequence continues at coordinate 83,355 of CAEFZP010000148.1, read as the reverse complement.
GCGGCAACCTCCAGACCTGAGAGGGTGTGGCCAGAGGGGGTCATACCATACGTCATCAGCGGAAACTTCAGTGGTGAGTCCCAACACAGACAGCGAGCGACGCTGTGTTTACAATGACATAAGCGTTTCCTGTCAGCCATTGCACGCAAGAATAACAGTGTACACTCGCAGCTGAACCCTGCCGAGGTAGCACTCGACGACGAGTGGGTCCATGTTTACGCCGCCTGCAAGCTCAGCTGCTCTTCTGACCTCCTTCCTGTCGTGTCTCCAGGCAACCAGCGGGCCATCTTTCGGCAGGCTATGCGTCACTGGGAGAAGCACACCTGTGTGACCTTCGTCGAGCGCACGCAGGAGGAGAGCTACATCGTGTTCACCTACCGGCCGTGTGGGTGAGTGTGTGTCCCGCCCCCCACACACACACACACACGCACACACACACACACACACACACACACACCCTTCCCTCCCGCAGGAAGGAAGCAGAGTCGGTCGGCCATCTCGCGACCCTGCCGCATCCCCAGTCCTTAACGATTTCTCGCTTAAGTGCTTTTCCTTGCCTCTCCCTCCGTGGCCTTTAGTGCTTGCTCATTCACTATGTCCGCAGTCTGTCTGCATGACTTGTGGTAACTGTAGCCCCCCTGCCAGCCCTGAGAAAGGGGGCCATTCAGAGCTCAGGAATGCTTCCTGTCTGTGCGCCTCTCCCCTCTGCATCTGCCACACCGAGCACGTGTGTCACATGTGGCGTTTACAACGGCTTCCAGGGGACAGCCTCACAGCCGTCCCATAATCCCCTGCTCTTCCCACTTCCCCTCTCCATAGGGTCCGGTTCCTCCGGTTGACGCTTGATGGGTTCGCGTCTTGAAACGGACAGTGCAGGGACGAATAATGCAAGGGACTCGTGACTAGGCCAGACAGAAGCAATCGCTGACAGTCGCACACGGAGGGAGCAGGACAAATAGGAGATGTAGACCTGAGATATCGGCCCTCCCTTTCCCCAGCCCAGATGTTACTAGCCATTTTTAGCCCAGTAACTGCTCTCCAGAGGAACAGCGATGACATTACCCACACGAGCAGGCTGGAGAGGCTGGCAGGGACCAGGGTCTGGCTCTGCTGCATATTCAGTAGGCCCCATCTGTCCTGTCCAAAGTTCAAGGCGTCTCAGGAGAGCATGGCTATGCTCACTGTAATTACAGAGCGGCTGGGGCGCGCCGTGTGTGTGTGTGTGTGTGTGTGTGTGTGTGTGTTCCTGTGTGTGTGTGTGTGGACTAACCTCCCACACTGAGGCTTCTATGTCAGAAGGAGAAGGAGAAGCAGTCATCCAGATTCCACACTCTCACACTGCAGCCCACCATGTACAGTTCTGTGGGCTTACATGAATGTCACCAGTGTGTTTTTGCTGAGGGGGGACGACGACGACGACACATCCACCGGTTCTCCATTTCTCCAGATAATGCCGTCGCTAATCGAGTGAATACGATGGGAGCTCTCACGTTAGGCCACAAATGCTTACAGATGCTGCTCCTTGTGAAGTAGACCAACACTCCCGCCACAAAGCTCCCTCGCAAAGAACGAGCCGTTCTCCCATGGTTAAATACTTCAAAAAATGTTTAAGTCCTTACAGGGAATAAAATAAGTAAATAAATACATGTCATAAATACAAACAGACATGCTTGTGGTCCATATTACAGTGTAGAACGTGAAGCAGCTGTCGGTGTTCCCAGTGTGCAGGAGTTGTCAGTCTGGTGTTTGCTCTCACCCTCTCCTCTGTCTCCATGCAGGTGTTGCTCCTACGTGGGCCGCAGGGGAGGAGGACCCCAGGCCATCTCCATCGGGAAGAACTGTGACAAGTTTGGAATCGTGGTGCACGAGCTTGGCCACGTGATTGGCTTCTGGCACGAGCACACGAGGCCCGACAGAGATGACCACGTCAGCATCATCAAGGACAACATCCAGCCAGGTAGAGTAGAACCAGTGGAAGCAGTAGAACTAACCTCATCCAGCCAGGTACAGTAGAACCAGTGAGAACTAACCTCATCCAGCCAGGTACAGTAGAACCAGTAGAACTAACCTCATCCAGCCAGGTACAGTAGAACCAGTAGAACTAACCTCATCCAGCCAGGTACAGTAGAACCAGTGGAAGCAGTAGAACTAACCTCATCCAGCCAGGTACAGTAGAACCAGTAGAACTAACCTCATCCAGCCAGGTACAGTAGAACCAGTGGAACTAACCTCATCCAGCCAGGTACAGTAGAACCAGTGGAAGCAGTAGAACTAACCTCATCCAGCCTGGTACAGTAGAACCAGTGGAACTAAACCTCATGCATCCAGGTACAGTAGAACCAGTGGAACCAGTAGAACTAACCTCATCGGAGACAACATCCAGCCAGGTACAGTAGAACCAGTAGAACTAACCTCATCCAGCCTGGTACAGTAGAACCAGTGGAACTAACCTCATCAGGGACAACATCCTGTTGTTAACGTCAACCAAAGGGGTTGCCAAGGATGGTTTTGATTCCGGCCCACATCCCCTTCTCTTCAGCCTGTCCAGTTTTAGTCCACCAATCAGAGCTGGGCTTCTTCACCAGCTCTCACGCACAGACGTACTGTCCGGGTCCATAAGCATCGTTTGTTGTGTTCCCCTACGCAGGACAGGAGTATAACTTCCTGAAGATGGAGCCTGGGGAGGTGGATTCTCTGGGAGAAGTCTACGACTTTGACAGCATTATGCACTATGCCAGGAACACGTTCTCCAGGTAGGAGCGGGTTCTCCTGCATACAACACTGACAGCATGGAAACATGTGTCTCTCTAGGCCTGGGAGACCTTGTTTAACATCTCTTTTCAATTACATAGTTATTTATTATTAGTAGTTATATATATATATATATACAGTACCAGTCAAAAGTTTGGACGCATTTTCCCAAACTTTTGACTGGTACTGTATATAATATATATATATACAATGTGTGTTGTTTGGCTGTGTTTCTGTCCAGAACGTTCTGTTCAGGTACTGTTTAGATCTCTGTGATGCTGTTCAATAAAAGTCCTGCATAAAGCCATTGCCTTGGGGAAGGCCTGCCCTACTTTCACTGGGGCTCCATGCTTGAGCTTTATGTTGTTTTGAGGTCGACCAGACAAGGTGGAAGGACTAATTTCCAGATCTCATTGATAGGCCTCATAAATGTGTTAGTGTCGCCTTTAAGGGAAACCAGCTGCTGAAAATATTACTGGGAGAGTCTTCTCTCTCTCTCTCCCTCACTTTCTCTCATCTATCTCCCTTTCTCTCTCTCTTCTATGGTATCCACTCTCTCCCATCTCTACTCTCTCTAGCTATCTCTCTCTCCCATCTCTCTCTGTCTATGGGACTCTCTCTCTCCCTCTCTCTCTCTCACCTCTCTCTCTTCTATGGACTCTCTCTCTCCCTCTCTCTCTCTCTCTCTCTCTCTCTCTTCTATGGTCTTCTATGGTCTCTTCAAGTTGATTTTGGCTCGGACCGTCTGTCTCTTCGAACGGTCCTGGCTCCCTCTCTGAGAGGTGGGGAGTCTCAGCGGGTGACTCACTGGCGTGTTGTGCTTGGGATTCAGACTGGGTCGTGTTGCGTGTTCCTCTAATGGGTTTTTGGAGGGTCAAATAAATGTAATATGCCAGGCTGCCTGAGGATACGTTTCCTGAGATTTGACACATCCGGTCCATTTCGTTTTCTCGAGGGCCAAGAAGAACAGGATTGCCTTTCGCTCTTTTTCAGCTCCGCTCATGCCTCTGCTTTCTAGGTTTAGCTTGGTTATAAAAGCAAAACAACCTCTGCCCACCTCCTGGTTCTCTCCAAGAACCAGGGTTCTACGAGAGTTCTACCAGGGTTCCACCCCTTAGATTCATACAAAACATTTGAGGTTCATCGTAGCTGACAAACTGCTCCTTGGCATGCCAAGTTTGATTTGATTTTCTCTTCAGTTACTTTCAACAACTTCAGTCAGCTCGTGTTGTGTAACCATGTATGAGCGAATTTTGAGACAGAGAAGAGTGCAGCTTAAAGGGCCAGATGTCCCCATGCTTCCACTCCAGCAGAGACTCTGTTCTCTATCAGAAGAAACATGAAACCCCCAAATCAATGCATCGATATCCAGTCTAGTTTAGCAGGCTCTGTAAACCGTGATGTCATCTCTCCTCGACGGGTTGCGCAACCGAAGTGATATCGACTGCTAACGGCGTCTCCTTAGACCGCTTGTCCTGTCGCCTCTGGGACGGCCGTAGGACGCGTGGTTACGAGACGAGGTGTAAGCGTCTGCGGGTCGTGTTTTGATTGAGTCTACCTTTTGATGAGCTTTCTCTTGCCTCACAGCCTGTTCCTATTAAAGCAGCTCTGGCAGAAAAGCCAGGCCAGTAAAACTGTCCATCGATTCCAGGCTGGAGGAGGAGGATCGGGGGGGGCCCTCCCTCCCTGTCGCACTCCAGACCGCGGCACGCCGCTTTCATTTCCCTGTGAAGCTGCTTGTAAAAGCGTCTCTCCTCTCGAAGGCTCGCGCTGCCCCTCGTTATGGCGTGCGGGGGCTCTCCGCGCCGCGTTCCGAGAGACTTTGATCATCGGCATCGCAAACCGACGTCCCGCTCTTCCACCGGGGTTATATGGTTTTATTCTTCGATGGGCTGCTGTGTAGCTTCATAGCTCCCAGGTGTTAGAGAGAAAAAAAATGCCATGCCTCGAAATGTCTGCTCTACGGCTAGCTCGCTGTAGGCCAACCGCTAATGATCACCTTAAAGTGTTTAGGGATGGAAACTTTTCTTGACAAAATTGGCTCCAAGATTGTGCCTAATTACTCTCATTCACAGTCTTGAAGCGAAACAGCTTCTGTGTTATGGCTGTTATGGGCTGTATAATTTGTATAGACATAAAATGTATATAGAATGATGTCAACTTCAAGGCATACACAGGCTGTGTACGTTCTAGGCCCTTTGTGTTTGTTACAGACGCTTCATAATTCACAAGACTCGTCTCGTTTGCCTTAAAAAAATAAAAGAGAAATCCGTGTCGTCCTGTTATCTCCACGCTGCTCCGGCGAGCCCCAGTGTCCCTGCCTGCCAGCTGACCTGGTTTCTGTCCCTGCCTCCCTGTGTGACGTCTTCTGGAAGTCCCTCCAGATGTTGAGCTGTCACACAGGCAGACACGGGGGTCTCACCCGGGGAGCTGTCGGGGGGGGCGGGGAGTGTGTGTGTCTGGACCAGCCTCACCCTCGTCACAACATGCCTGTCAGTCTGACTTGGACCAGCTGGCACTTGTACTCCAGGCTGTAATTTGAGCAAAATTCGATCCACAAAATGCCTGAAACGAACCTCTGAGCAGAGCTGGCTGAACCAGTGTGTGATCTAGGTGAGGGCTTGGCGATTTTGGCGTCTGCCAAAAGTGCAAGTTGACCCCAGCTTATTTTCCACGAGGTGTTTTTAGATGAGCAAAGTCTGATATTTTCTGGACGGCTCCAGGGGCTGATGTTGTCCTGACTACCTCGGGCCCCTCTCCCTAGAGCAGCCCTGGTGCTCCCAGCGTGACTGTAAGTGGATCCCAGAGCACACGCTAGTATGAGCGGGAGGAGAGCAAATCAAGCGCTCTTCATCACTATCCTCGCCCCGATATGAAAACCAGCTGTGTAGCTCTCCTTTTGTCCTTCCTGCATTCTTCTTTCCCTGTTTTCTTCTTCAAGCTCTCTGTTTTTTTCAGGCTTTCTTTTCGCTGCCTCACTGTCTGAATCACTTCTTAAGTAAACTGCCAGGCGCTTGTGGCAACCGGTTTTCTTAGTGTGGGTAGAAAGATTCTGCCAGGCCATTGGTCAGAGCCCCCTGTCTGGACCAGGCCATTGGTCAGAGCCCCCTTGTCTATAGCTCATTGTATGATGTCATGATAAGACATTTAAAAAGTAACGTCTAGGAGGAAGATTTGTCCGACTGTTTACAGTTCCACCTTAGTAAACAAGGGGCTCCTGTTTGCTTTTCTTCCGTAACCACGGCGTTCCTTATCCGCTTATCGGTTTCCTCGAGTTCCGATTGGCTCATTTACCTGTCCCAATGTCGCTCTTTGTCGACCTGTTGTTAAGCTTCGTGTTTGCGGCGGCGTTCAGCTGCAAAGCACCGTGGGAAGCCCCGAGACTCTGCTCCCGTTGGTTGTTGGGAAGATTTCACGGTCTTCATGTTTTCGAACTCCCTCCTGGGGGGACAAGCGGGGCAGCTCAGCGTGCTTTTTGTCAGGGCCATGTGACCCGTCCCCTGGGCTTAACCCCCACCGCCCCCCACCCCACCTCGGGGCTCCTCCTGCAGGCCTGGTTGGTGGACCACAGCCAAGGCAAATAAAGACCTGCCAGTGCCGCCTTTGTCTGCTCTGACACCAACTGAAGTGTCGTTGTCCGCCGAACGCTAGCATACAGCTCTTGATGGTAGACAGACAGACAGGAAGGCAAACAGGCAGGGAGAAAGACAGAGAGACAGACGCACAGCTCTTGATAGCAGTAAGGCAGACAGACAGGCAGTAAGGCAGACAGATAGGCAGAAAGGCAGGCAGACAGGCAGTAAGGCAGGCAGACAGGCAGTAAAGCAGGCAGAAAGGCAGGCAGGAAGGGAGACGGAGTTTGCACATGCCTGCCGTTGATGGGCACGTCACCATGGGAACGAGGAGGGAGCCTGGCTCGTCTTCCGCGGAGGGAGAAAGAGAGATGATAAACTAGCAAAGTGTCGAGTGAGAAAGAGGTGTGATTTAGTTTTTTCTTCTTCAAGAACAGTCGCCTCCGTTCCAAGCCAAGTGTCCACCTTTTTAGTGGTGTTTTTCTGTACTATTGTGTGTCATTTCTCCAAACATTGTCTCGAACCGTGTCACATCCTCTCTGTGTTTGTGCTGGCTGTCCTCCATCTGCAGGACACACTAGTGAGTCAACGTGAGGTCAGTGTTGACCCTCGTGACCTCTGCCCCTCTGAGAGGAACATTCGAGCCTCCGGAGAGAGATATGGAGAGAGAGAGGGAGGGGGAGGAGGGAGGGGGAGAGAGGGAGAGGGGAGAGAGAGGGGGGGAGAGAGGGAGGGGGAGAGCGGAGGGGGAGAGAGAGAGGGGGAGAGAGAGAGGGGGAGAGAGAGGGGGAGAGGGAGCGAGAGGAGAGGGGGAGAGAGAGAGAGGGAGAGAGGGAGAGAGAGAGAGAGAGGGAGGAGAGGGGAGGGGGAGGGGAGGGAGGGAGGGAGGGGAGGGAGGGAGGGAGGGAGGGAGGGAGGGAGGGGAGGGAGGGAGGGAGGGAGGGAGGGAGGGAGGGAGAGGGAGGGAGGGAGGGAGGGGGAGGGAGGGGGGGAGAGAGGGGGAGAGGGAGCAGACACAGTTTGTTAGGCTGTGCAACAACACGGTTGCTTAGGTCATAGTTTGGAAGAAGTTGTCGAGCGAGATCTCCCGGGTTTGGGTCCGCTCCTCTTTGAGGTCAGCGACGAGAGCGTGCGAGTGGGCAGTGGAGTTTGGCGTCACGCTCTGTCCTGTTTCCTGCCGCACCGCGTCTGCTGTCTAGGCACCCGATCCAGGAACTGATGGGTTTGGGAATTTGAGAGGACAGCAGTAACTGATTCAGTCAGATTCCAATCATCTCGGTGACTGATCGACCACAGGAACCACAGTGTCCTCTCTTGGCTGTCAGTAGAGCCACCTGAAGTACCTGCAACTAGTCCTCACGTCATGTGAATAACGCTGACTGCCACTGACAGTCGCTAATAGGCGTTCAGATTTCAGCATCCATGCGTGAACATGTCGTGTGTGTGTGTATGTTTGCATATGTGCACACACACGTGTGTATTTGCACGTGTGTGTGTGTGAGGGTGTCAGCATATGTGTGTGTGTGTGTACATGTGTGTACGTGTGGTGGTATTAACAGTGATTCGTTCCCTCCTATGCAGAGGCATCTTCCTGGATACCATCCTGCCCCGCTATGACGTCAACGGAATAAGACCTCCCATTGGCCAGAGGACCCGACTGAGCAAAGGGGATATCGCACAGGCACGCAAACTATACAAGTGCTCCAGTAAGAAACGCAGACACACACAGACACACAGACACACAGACACACGCAGACACACACACAGACACACACACAGACACACAGACACACACACACACACACACACAGACACACAGACACACAGACACACAGACACACAGACACACAGACACACAGACACACAGACACACAGACACACAGACACACAGACACACAGACACACACACACACACACCTCCTCCTTTCATTCTCCGGTCTTCACACGGTGTTCACACACGAGCGTGTGAAACGAGAGACGTTAAAAAAAGACAGAACGCTCCGAGCCTTTCCCCCGAATGTCGTTCACATTGTGTTGAAATAGCCCAAGCGTCCACCATTGAAGTGGTGGGACTCCTTAGCTACGGTTGCCGTGACGCCCAGGCCAGTGTAAACAGTCCCCCCAGAAAGAGAGGTTTGTCATCCCTCTTTCCCAGATAGAAGAACAGCTGGTCTCAAGAGGACAATAACCAGGAAACTGTGGCCAAGGCCAGATTTCGACATCTTACTGTGTAAAGTGTCCAAGAATGATCGAAAGTGAAATAAATGGTTTTAGTAAAAAAAAATATATGTATATATCCGGTTACTTGTTTGTAGGGTATTTAACAAGGACGTTTTACGTCTCTGGACGTGAGTAACTTATGTCTTAAACAGACGCTTGCTGGGAATAGTGATTCACTGAGAAAATGTGATGTCAGAGTTGACTTCGGTTCACACAGAGCCATCTGGGCTGTCAAAAACCACCGTAAGGCTCAATGAATAAACACCATAGCTGGACTGGTGTTTATAGAAGTACATGTCTGAACTATACATAGATATTGGTGAAGCTGTGTGGGCGTATGCCTGTGTTGGTGCGTCTGTCTGTGTGGTTGCCTGTGTGTGTGTCTGTATGTGTGTGTCTGTGTGGTTGCCTTTGTGTGCGTCTGTATGTGTGTGTGTGTGCGGTTGCCTTTGTGTGCGTCTGTATGTGTGTGTGTGTGTGTGGTTGCCTGTGTGTGTGTGTGTGTGCGCATCCCTCCTCGGTGACCATCCCTCTCCCAGTGCACGCCTAGCGGGTGGATGATGTGGCGAGCCAGCCGGGAGGCTCACCATGGAAAGAGCTCCTTTTCAAGCTGCACCGGATCTCCGTCCACGCGGCATTCCTGGGAGCGGCTCGCTCACCCCCCTTCAGAGCGCTCGTTAACGGTTTAACATCAGCAAACCTCGTCCGAGGTGTTACTAGATAGACCCCCCCCCCTCCTCTCCCGTCCTCTCTTTTATAAGCTCTCACACTGGCCTCTGGGGAGGCCCTGAAACGTAAACAGTTAGAGAGGAGGGGGGAGGTGTTTTTCTTCCCTCTCTCCGAATCCGAGCCGAACGGGGAGAGGCAGTTATTCGAGGAGGAGGCAGACTTCACACATCCCCAGAGCTGCTTCTCTGCTCTCGTAAAAAGCTTTGGCCCCCGGTGGGAATTCCTCCCCTCCCCACGTGTCCCTGGGCCCTTCATACCGGCGAGAAGGAGCCAGCGTAGAACCCGTTTGTCTAGCCCCGTGGGGGCAGCATGGACTTCCTGTGTATTCTGTCTCCTCGGGGAGTTTATTTAGAGCGTGTCAGGTTCATTGGGAGAGGATGGACTTCTCGTTCCGTCTCGTTCCGTCTCGTTCCGTCTCCTCCCTCCAGTCCCCGTCACCTGGAAGTGGTAGTTTGTCACCGGCAGACTCGTCTTGTGACATGTGACAGTGCTCGGTGGAGCGTGGAGTGTCTTCCACACCGAGGCCGGCCTCACGGCTGTCGGGGGTGTGTTGCTTCCGCCGTCGGAGTCAACAACCGTTACAAACTGTCTCTGCGCACACTGACAAATGTATCATTTGTGTGTGTGTGTGTACGTGTCTGTGTGTGTGTGTAGGATGTGGGGACAGTTTGCAGGAGAGCAGTGGAAACTTTTCCTCGCCAGGCTTCCCGAACGGTTACTCAGCGTACATGCACTGCATCTGGAGGATCTCTGTCACCCCTGGAGAAAAGGTACGCAGTGTGTGTGTGTGTGTGTATGTGTACTGGAGATATAAAGTGTGTGTGTGTGTGTGTTTTGGTGTGTTTGTGTGTGTGTCTGTCTGTCTTTTGCATCTGGAAAATATCTATCACACCTGGCGAAAAAGTAGGGAGTGTGTGTGCGTGTGTGTGTGTTTATCTGTGTGTGTGTGTCTACATGCATGGTAGACTATATGGACAATATCCATCACACCAGGCGGACAGGTCTGATGTTTGAGTCCAAGGACACTGACTGAAACTAGACAAGTTACAGGAGTAAAACCTTCTCGACTCTGACATAGTGGTGTGTCCATTCAGTTCTCTTTAGAATGACACCAGACAGACAGTGAGGTCTTCTATTACCCATTGATGTGGCACTGCTTGTTTGAACTTGTCAGTAATCACAATCTTTTGGTTTTGAAGATCATTCTGAACTTCACCTCCATGGATCTATACAGGAGCCATCTGTGCTGGTATGACCACGTCGAGATCAGAGATGGCTACTGGAGGAAGGCGCCTCTGAAAGGTCCGGATTTTACATTTTTACTCATTTAGCACGTGCTTTTATCCAAAGAGAAATACAACTAGTGCACATCGAAAGTACCGCAGATAATCACGGATCCGAAGTGCTTAGTCCTGCACGGGATTTTGCTGGTTCCAAACGGTGTGTATTTTACAAGGCACGGTGCAATAACAACAGTATCTCAACTACTAAATGACTTAGTACAGTGCAACCAAAACAGCATCACATCTTCAATGTATTATCATGAACACGGAACACAGTCACATGATTCTCCTGCCTGTGTCCTTCCCCTGCTGAGCTCCCTGTGCTAGCGACGCAGGCTCACTGTCCTGCAGAGTCTGTCGAGCGGAGTGTGATCGAGGCTGATATGTGTGGTGTGACTGTGTGTGACCCAGGTCGTTTCTGTGGCGACAAGCTGCCAGAGCCAATCATCTCCACCGACAGCCGCCTGTGGATAGAGTTCCGCAGCAGCAGCAACTGGGTGGGGAAGGGCTTCTCTGCCGTGTACGAAGGTGAGCCCAGTCACAACACACGCACACACGCACAACACACACACACACACAGCTTCTCTGCCTTGTGCGAAAGTAAGCCAGTCACAACACACACACACACACACACACACACAGCTTCTCTGCCTTGTGCGAAAGTAAGCCAGTCACAACACACACACACACACACACACACACAGCTTCTCTGCCTTGTGCGAAAGTAAGCCAGTCACAACACACACACACACACACACACACACACACAGCTTCTCTGCCTTGTGCGAAAGTAAGCCAGTCACAACACACACACACACACACACACACACAGCTTCTCTGCCGTGTACGAAGGTGAGCCCAGTCACAACACACACACACACACAGCTTCTCTGCCTTGTGCGAAAGTAAGCCAGTCACCACATACACACACACACACACACGCCACAGAGCTCAGCGGAAAGGCCTTCTAGCTCACACTCTCGTCCATGTGCCTCAAAGCAGCTCAGTGTTTTCAACCCCGATCCTCTGGTCTGGCTGACCCTCTGCTGACGTTTCTGGATCTTTCCACGGCATCACACAGTCCTGACCGAGCTCACAGTCCCCTCCTGTGGTTACCTGACTGCAGAGAGCTTTTGAGAGGATGTAGCTCCCCTGGTCAGCTGCGTTGTCATGACGCGTGTACTAGAACCAGGTCCTCTCTCTCTTCTTCAGCTATCTGTGGTGGAGAGGTGAAGAGGGACAACGGGCAGATCCAGTCCCCCAACTACCCTGACGACTACCGGCCCAACAAGGTGTGCATCTGGAAGATCTCCGTGGCTCAGGGTTACCATGTGGGCCTCACCTTCCAGTCGTTCGAGGTAAGAGCCTGGACGCTTCTCACACCACCGTGTCTGGTGCAGGTTTGATGTGTGTGTGTGTGTGTGTGAGGGACTGTGTGTGTGTGTGTATGTGTGTGCCTGTGCGTATGCATGTACCGTGCGTGTGCACACAAATAAGAAGTTGCCAGCGTGGCGTGATCAGACACTGTGTCTCTCCCTCCCTCCCTCCCTCCCCAGATCGAGAGGCACGACAGCTGTGCGTACGACTACCTGGAGGTGCGTGACGGCAACTCCGAGAACAGCCCCCTGCTGGGTCGCTTCTGCGGCTACGACAAGCCCGACGACATCAAGACCAGCTCCAACCAGCTGTGGATGAAGTTTGTGTCCGACGGCTCCGTCAACAAGGCCGGCTTCGCCGCTAACTTCTTCAAAGGTCAGCAGATCTCCCGGGTCGAGGAACTGTCGGATGATGTCATCTCCTTTGTTTTTCAGTCATTCGTTCATCGGTGATCTCACCGTGCAGCGCTGAAACATTTTCTGTGTGTTTTTGTCTCATGTTTCTATGAGTGCTGTATTAGTGCGGCTTGTTTTAGCGGAAACTCGTCGTGTTTTTGTGTGTCTTTCTGGACGCTGTTTCCACCGGGCTGTCTTAGCTGTGACAAGCCTGTCTGGGGTGGGGGGTAGCGGCGGTCTTGTTTTTGAGGCCTTCTCCTTCAGCCGGTGGGACAAGAGGCCGACTAGAAGGGTTCCTAATGTCTCATTGTCTGCGCAGAGATGGACGAGTGCTCCAAGCCGGACAACGGTCGCTGTGAGCAACGCTGTGTCAACACTCTGGGAAGCTACAAGTGTGCCTGTGACCCGGGATACGAGCTGGCCGCAGACAAGCGCAGCTGCGAGGGTGAGTTGTGACCCGGTTCACAAAGCGCAGGCCATTCACAAGGACTGGGGGCGCTTGGATTCATCCCACCCAAGCACAACACTTAAAAGTTGTGCTCTACACAACGACAACAAAAACCGACGGGGAAATTCCATTGGAGATTAGTGTTAGTTTACACATCCAAGCAAAGAGCCTGGCAGTGTCGGACCTGCCCTGCCAATATACCGAATGACAACTACAGCGGTTCGGAGGATTTGTAAGCAATTATGGTAATATGGTGTGGTAGCAGAGGCATTAAAACTATCTGCATAGATAGTGTGTAGCATTATAATCACCATAGATTACAGCAATGGGTGAAGCAATGTCAACGCTCCCTAACTAAACCTGACTCCAGTCTGCCCCTAGAGGATAGTGTGTGCTATTACACGCTCCCTCTTGTTGAATAATGCCCAGCTTAACCCTCGTAGATAGCATCAATTTGTGCTTATTTAAGCTTTCTGTGAAAGCGCTCTTGGTGTTGAATAACACCCAGATTAACGCTTCTGGGTGACACACATTTCAGATGGTTTATCCCTGCCTGGTCTGTTGAGGGGGGGGTTGGGGTCTGTTGTGTGCATGCTGATGTACAGTATGGCACTGACAGAAATGAGGTTTCGTGACAGCTGCCCAAACTAGGTCCATGAAATAACACATGGATGACATAGAATACTGATCACAGTAGATTTACCAAAAAAATATCTCTCCTTTTGTGTGTGTGTGTGTGGTGTGTGTGTGTGTGTGTGTGTGTGTGTGTGTGTGTGTGTGAGCAGCTGCGTGCGGAGGCTTCATCACCAAGCTGAACGGCTCCATCACCAGCCCCGGCTGGCCCAGGGAGTACCCCCCCCAACAAGAACTGCATCTGGCAGCTGGTCGCCCCCACCCAGTACCGCATCACGCTGCTCTTCGACGTCTTCGAGACGGAGGGCAATGACGTGAGCACTGTTTTGGTTTTGGTTTAGTCTTTTTTTTGGGGGACTTTGTTTGTTCTGGCGACGGTTCTCTGTAGAGTGTCATAGGGTGGAGATGTTTACGCCCGAGGTTGTGTGTGTGGTGTCCAGGTGTGTAAGTATGACTACGTGGAGGTGCGCAGCGGCCTCTCCGCAGACTCCAGGCTGCACGGGAAGTTCTGCGGAGCCGAGAAGCCCGAGGCCATCACCTCCCAGTACAACAACATGAGGATCGAGTTCAAGTCCGACAACACCGTATCCAAGAAGGGCTTCAAAGCTCAGTTCTTCTCAGGTGAGGTTCGACGAGGGATCAACCTTTCCTCTCTCTCCTCTCTCTTTGTTCTTCTCCGTCTCCTTCTCTTTCTACTTGACTCTCTTTTTTTCTATCCCTTTCTGTCTCTGCATCAATTTTTGTGAGTGCGTGCGCGCGCGTGTGGGAAGCGACGGTCACCAAGGTTGCGTTCCGTGTCCCCAGACAAGGACGAGTGCTCGAAGGAGAACGGGGGCTGCCAGCACGAGTGCGTCAACACGTTCGGCAGCTACAGCTGCCAGTGCAGGAGCGGTTTCGTGCTTCACGATAACAAACACGACTGCAAAGAAGGTAACACGCTGACCCTGCCGTCCGGGAGTGGGGGGAGGAGGAGCAGGGACACCCACAGCAGGGATAGGAGGGTGTCTGGCCACAGTTTTAATCAGGTTTAATCGGTAAACATTCCCCGGTGCCAACACCAACAGAGAGTCTCTGTGGAGTTTGTACATTGGCCTGGCCTGTGTCGGGGCTGTGAGGAGGGACAGATGAGCCCTATTGACTTTGTTGGATGTGTTTTGGTGTTTTGCAGCAGGCTGTGACCACACCGTGAACAGCGTGGCTGGCACCATCACCAGCCCCAACTGGCCCGACAAATACCCCAGCAAGAAGGCCTGCACCTGGGCTCTGTCGACCACGCCCGGCCACCGCATCAAAATTGTACGTGCCACCCTCTTGGAGCTTTCGCTCTGACCTGTACTCGTGTCTCACGTGGGTTTGATTGGCTTCTCACAGTAGGACTTCGTGCTCTGTGTTCAGCACCAGCAACTGTGCTGACAGTGTTTTACTGTAACAGCATGGAGCATTTGACCAGCTATGTAGAGCCCCCTCTTCTGGTACAACCATAGTATCTCCCTTATGATTTTCATCCAGCTGAACATAACTGTTATTGTTGTTTATTATTATGATGAGGACGCACAGTCTAACTCACGGCGTTTCCTTCCAGGCTTTCAACGAGATCGACATGGAGGCTCACCTGGAGTGCGCCTACGACCACATCGAGATCTACGACGGGCGCGACGGCAAGGCGCCCAGCCTGGGCCGCTACTGCGGCACCAAGAAGCCCCCGCCCGTCATGTCCGGCTCCAACAAGATGTTCATCCGCTTCTTCTCCGACAACTCGGTGCAGAAGAAGGGCTTCGAGGCCTCGCACACCGCGGGTGAGACGCCGCGCTTTCAGCACTTTGTCTTTCTTTACCTGTTTCGTCCAAAGTGACAGAGACAAATAGTGCTTGTGGAAAGTACCCTCGGAAAACCGAGGATCAGAAACGCACGGTTCTATCGTTTCATATGAACGCTAACCCTAACTCGTGACAAGGCCTCTAAGATGTTGCTCATTGCAGGAGAGGTACTAGTGTTGCTTCGGGGGGGTTCTGAGTGTGATTTTTGATCTGCAGAGTGCGGAGGTCGTCTGAAGGCCGAGGTCAAGACCAAAGACCTGTTCTCCCACGCCCAGTTCGGTGACAATAACTACCCCGGAGCGTCTGACTGTCAGTGGGTGATCTCGGCGGAGAAGGGCTACGGCGTGGAGCTCATCTTCCAGACTTTCGAGATCGAGGAGGAGGCCGACTGCGGCTACGACTACATGGAGCTGTTTGACGGCGCCGATACCAAGTCCCCCAGACTGGGACGCTACTGTGGCTCTGGGGTAAATCCCTCTCTCCCCCCCTCTCTCGATCAGTCTTCTCCAAACACAGCTGTGCCTTCAACCCGCTCTGTTGGTTTAATCAACCACAGTGGCGGTGACTTTAAAAATCCACACTTTCAACACTACTTTGATATTTGGTGCCGCAGTGGAGTAACCTTTGAATAAACCTCGGTGGTGTTTGCCTGTGTTCCGTTTGTGCTTGAACTTTAGATATAGGCCCCTGGGCTCTGAAGATTTCTTTCCCTCGCTTTAATCACTTTGCTCATGTGCATGGGTCCTGTGTGTGTGTGTGTGTGTGTGTGTGAGGCTCTTGCCTCTGCAGCAACATGGCCTTTCTCTGGCTGCTGATACACTATCAGGGATTCCAGCTCGAAGCTGTAATGGAGAGCTTATCACCTGGGGCTGGTGGTTGAGGCCGGGGCCGGGGCTGGAACAATGAGGCCTCTGGGGAACTGTAGAGTCGGTTCCCCTGGTCAGAGAACATCCTGATTTTCATTTAACACAGTTGAATAATAAGCCGTGCTGCTCTTCTGAAGCCTGTTCCTGTAAATCAGCGCTATTAGGCACTAGAGGGCAACTAACGCTCCCTCTGTAACACCGCCTGCCTTCTCCATCTCCACCCAGCACTCTTTTAAACACATTAGAACAAACCAAGTCTTTGTTGCATTATTCATTCGAGAATAGAAGTTGTGGTTTTACAGGCCAACAACTCACCCCTATTGTTCTCTTCTCAGTTTGAATTGGCATTTAAATTAAGTTCCGTCAGAGTGAACGATATTAACTCCATCTGTTCTCTCCCCCGCTCCCTCGCTCTCCTCCTTTCTCTCTCCCCTCCCTCCTCTCTCTCACCCCTCTCTCCCCCTTACCATCCATCCTCTATCACTCTTTCTCCTCGCTACTTTCTCTCCCTTCATCTCTCCCTCTCCCCCCTCTCTCTCTCCCCCCTCTCCCCCTCTCCTCTCTCCCTCTCCTCCCCTCTCCCCCTCTCTCTCTCCCCCCTCTCTCTCTCCCCCCCCCCTCTCTCTCCCCCCTCTCCTCTCCCCCCCCCCTCTCCCCCTCTCCTCTCTCCCTCTCCTCCTCTCTCTCTCCCCCCTCTCCTCCTCCTCCCTCTCCCCCCTCCTCCTCCTCTCTCTCCCCCCCTCTCCTCCTCCTCTCTCTCCTCTCTCCTCTCTCTCCTCTCTCCCCCCTCTCCTCCTCCCTTCTCCCTCCTCTCCTCCCCCTCCTCCTCTCCCTCTCTCTCTCTCCCCCCCTCCTCTCCTCTCTCTCCTCCTCTCCCTCTCTCTCCTCCCCCCTCGTCCTCCTCTCTCTCCCCCTCTCTCCTCCTCTCGCTCTCTCTCCTCCCCTCTCCTCCCCTCTCCTCACATCAGCCTCCAGAGGAGATCTACTCGGCCGGCGACTCCATCGTCCTCAAGTTCCGCTCCGACGACACGATCAACAAGAAGGGCTTCCACGTCCGCTACACCAGCACCAAGTTCCAGGACACATTGCACTCGCGCAAGTGACCCGCGGGGGTCGCGCGGGGTCGCGCGGGGCAGAAGGGCAGACGGAGGGGCCCACAGGGCTGGCGTCAGCCTAATGCTCGGAGACCTTCGGCCACCAAGATGACTCAGAAACGACCGAACAGCCGCAAGACAAGCCGCGCCCAGGGACTCAAGCTCCCCCCTCAGACTGTGAGGAGTAAAGCCATTCTGCAGTAAACCTTGTTTTTACCTTTTTTTGTATGGTTAGGATCCGGGTGGGCGGGTGGGTGGATATTTTGTGTAGGCGGATTCCGGGGGAGAGTTTATTGCCCCTCCCATGTTTTTTTTTGTTGTGTTGTTTTTAATGTTTTATTTGTTCTTGTTTTTTTTCTTTAAAAATAAAAAAATATATAAGAAAGGCCTCCCATTGAGAGCATCAGTGGATTCTCAGGACTTGTAGGGAGGCGGGTGTCAGTGGGGACAGATCCCTGCTTCTGTCGGCCTGACAACCACACCTGAGGGGGGGGGGAGGGGGAGGAGGAGTCCGGAGGGGACTCTCTAACCTCCCTCCCTCCTCTGGGACGTAAGCACCACTCCTCACCCTCTCATCCCTCACCCCCCCATCCCTTCTGTTTAAGGATTCCTGTCCATAAGAGTATATGAAGGACACCCTTGACTCGAGATTTCGATACTGTAAGTCAGAGAGTTGCATGTAATGATTACAATGGGTATAGGATACTGTACAGTTACACCGGCCATTTGTAATTGGCATTATCCTGACAGCCAGTGTAGAATTCTCATTATTACCATTAACAAGGAAAAGTAAGGATGCAGTTATCTTATTAAAGGACTAATAAATGAATTCTTCTTGGTAATTTCTCGCCATTGACTGGCTGTTAACTGTACCTCTCTGTGTAAAGTTGTGTATGGTGACCATTCTAAGGAAGCTTGTGCTTTCCTCAGCTCAAACCAGTTAGCACTTTACAGTGAATTGTTCAAAAATCATGAGCTTATACATTTTTGTAAAATGCAATGCCATTTCACTTATTTTCTATTTTATCTCATTTTATTACATAATTGTTTAGTTTTTTTGTTTTTCGTTGTTGCTCCATTTAGTTTCTCAGGCATACTTGAAAGATGTGTGTGCCCTGTAACCTGGGGTAATAAAGACAGCTGTGTGTCAGTCCATGGACAGTTTGGATTTAAACTACGTAAATACGTTCTTTCCACAGTGCAAACTCGCATCTCTCGCGCGCTCTCTCGCCCTCTCGTCTTAATTAATCTGTCTTTCTCATCTATCTATCTCTCTCTCTGTCTCCGCATAATAACCCTTTTCCTCCTGGTGCAATTGTTCCTGGGTATTTATTGTCATAGCAACAGTTTGCACAATGCATTTTTTGGAGAGGTGCTGCAGAATTTCAGTCCAATATCGACAAGGTTGATATTTGGCAAGAAAATCAATGTTGTTTTCTCATCAACTCTTTTTATTTGAGGTATTCTATCTCACAAATGCCTCACATTATTGTTCATATTTTTTATATGCATGCATATTTTCATGTATGTATGTAAGAATTAACATTTATGAAACCTTGTATAGTCCTGTGTCTAATAATAATATGTACATGTATGTGGGCACCTTTTTAGACACTAAAGGTTGCCTAAGCATTCCATTCCATGTGTGCATCAGGGTTGTATTGTATTGTATAGTAACAATATATCTATTGTTTCACTGCAATGCAATTGCCATGCTCCACAGTGTAACAAGCAACCCTATTGTTAGGCTTTCCATCACACACAGCTGTCCCCAAAAGGAAAAATATACAGAAAAATAACATTCATATTTATAGTTTTAAGTGAGGTGGTGACCCGATCAAATATTCACCTGCTGGGAAGAACATATTGGTTCTCCCACTCTGCTTCTGCGTCACAATGCACCAGAACAGAGCTGGTGAGGTGACTGACAATCACTTATGTACACTAGCACATGAAAATTGTTATGCCAACACTTGATCTTCAGTGTATGTTAGCTGGTTTTCCACAAAGCGATAATGCATGACAACTGATGGCTGACATGGGAAAAGCATATTGTTAATATAGCTCTCACGTTGGCTTGTGAGACAGTTTGCCAGCAGTCTAATAGTCTCGCTCTCCTCACAGTCTTGATCCAGAGACACGAATAAACAGCAAGGACATGCATGGCCCTTAGCTGCAGAAATGACCAAGACCTTTCCCTGTCAGAATACCAGCTTTATTTCAAACAGCAATACACACTTACAAGACTTGACTCCAGTCACAGGGAATGGTGTGAATGAAATACTTTCTCGTGGGTTTCTCTCTCTCTCTCTCCCTCACTTTCTCTCTCTCTCTTTCCCTTTCTCTCTCTCTTCTATGGTCTCTCTCTCTCTCCCTCTCTCTCCCTCTCTCTCTCTCTCTCTCTCTCTCTCTCTCTCTCTCTCTCTCGGGAATGGCCGTGTGTGCGGGGGGATAGAGACACGCGGCTGGAGGTGACACGCGGCTGGAGGTGAAGTGGTGCTTGGAGTCCGAGAGCTCTGCTGGACGTGGAGAGGTTTACACTAGTCCTTCTGAGTGCTGTGTGAAGTATTCAGAAAATGCGTGGGGTGTCTTCACCTGAGAGAATCACAAGTGGCGGTTCCTATGCTCTTCTATACCTGGCCTTGAGCTGCAAGGACAAGGTCACACAGCCGACAAAAGAGGGTTGAATTTCAAATTTACAGGAGGCAGTAAACGGGTCATGTCGTTGATATTTCTGTTGTAAAAACACCTTTGTGAAAAGCACGATATACACCATGTTTTGGAGCGTGACTAAACGCTTGTTTTTATGGGGGTTGTTGTTGGTGACGGGTATAGCCTGCTAACACTTATTCATCATGCATTGAGCAGCATGTGAATCTGACGTCGGCTACATTTATTCCAACAGAAACACATTTATTTTTCAAACGCTACCTGTTGCAGCTGTTTCATTTATACAGTCCTCCAACCCCTCTTCACGGTCATTTTGTCACGATGAGAAACAGGATGTCTGAACATTCCGATGGAGACAATACTGCACAATTAAATTCTGTAGAAACTCATTGCGATACAGTGCAGAGTTGTGACATCTCCTTACAAACAACATCGTGACACCCTGAATATTCACTGAGTTATGATTCGATATCTAATATCTATCAACACCTGTCAACCAATCAGACGGCAGAGAGGTCACAGGTCATGGAACACTCAGTGACTCCCGAGGGTGTCTCAAAAAAGCACAAGAGAGGAACCATGTGACTAAACCAGTCATTTTCAACGTCCAGTCAAGTTGTTTTTCAGATCAAATCTTATACCATCAGAAGAATAGGCTACTCATCAGATCATCGTTATGCAACTTTTTAAAAATAAGGATACTCCTTAAAAGTAGCTATGTCATTACACCTCACTTTTCCATCTGGTAATAAATAACGCAACAACAATGGTTATATTTTGGTTGGACCGAATCACAATGAAAAGTGAGGCCTACTTGGTACCAAACGGTGTCTTGTGGTGCAAGTACAACGATGACCACAGGAACAAACATCATTAACTGATCACGTGTGGAATCAAGTTTGACCATGGAAATACTACAATGGCAACCGTGTGCTTTCAAATAAAGTGCGACCAAACCAACCATCCATCAGTTCACCCCAAGGGAGAGATCATAGACATGATCTCGATTGGCGTCAGTGACACAAGATCCAGCTGACTTGTGAATATAAAAGCTCCTTCTACGACTCTGGGCTGGGACTGCTGAGTCGTCATGACTCCCGCAGACACGACATCTTCACTTTGTTTGACAGTTGAGCGACAGTTTGGTTCACATGGTGAAGGTGTGCCAGGTGCCCCGCCCCAGCAGCCCTCCCGCCCAGCAGAGAGCCCCTCCGAGGCCCGCGGTCGCCATGACAGCCAGGCCAGCCCTCAGCACGGCCCTGGGGGGCCTGCTGAAGGAGGGCGGAGCCATGGTGGCCAACATGGCCGCCGTCACAGTCAGGGTGAACAGGATGGACACCGCTGTGTTGATGGCCACGATCTGGCCGAACTTGGCGAAAGGCACGATGACACAGAAAAAAAGGGGGACCGTTGAGATCACCGTGGTGATGGCGCTTGACACTATGGCGACGCCCACGTGGTTGACTGCCTCCAGAGCCCGCCTCCGCCGCTTCGCTGAAAGCTCCTGGAAAACACAGACCGATGTTAAACAAACCCCCTCGCTGTTCGCCGCCGCTGGGCTCCTATTAAAAAATGAAAGTAAGTAATTTCGTCGAATCCCAGAGAACAAGTAAACAGAACATATTCATATGAAAAAATATCCATTAAAAAACGATGTGCCTCGAATATGGATGAATGATTCAGAGTGACAGAACGTTCAGCAACAGATTTCTCTCCGTGTTTCCGTGCGAGTCCTACCAGACTGTGAGAGGGGGTCTCTGGCAGACTGCCCCCCGCCAGAAGGTAGCCCTCCACCAGGTGCAGACAGTAATCCACAGAGGAGCCCACCAGGATGGAGAGCGAGATGGCCTCCACAGCCCCCATCTCCCAGCCAAGCATGTACATGATCGCCACCACCAGACAGATCACCCCTGGACACAAGCAGGAACAACCCAGTTACATTCACATGTAGTCATTTAGCAGACGCTCTTATCCAGAAGGACTTACAGTAAGTACAGGGACATTCCCCTGAGGCAAGTAGGGTGAAGTGCTTTGCCCAAGGACACAACGTCAACTTTCACGGCCAGGAATCAAACCGGCAATCTTCTGATTACTGGCCCGATTCCCTAACCGCTCAGCCACCTGACCCCTAGTTAGTCCAATTAGCCCGCCTCCAACCCCCCCTGGATAACCAGACACCTCGCGAAGCCTGGAGCCTGGAACGTAGTCACCTGCTTGTTATTCCAAGGTGTCTCTCCCTCTAATACAACCCGATTCCTGTGCCTAATTCTCGAGGGCTCGTTATACCCGTATGTGACTCGTGGTGCATAACAAGAGTCTCACCCAGGATGGTGAACAGGATGGGAAGCAGCAGGAGGGGATGGGCAGTGAACACAGAAACAGCAGCCACGCAGATCACCAGGGACAACAGCAGACTGCAGAGGGCGCTTTCCACACCTGCTCCCCACCAGGAAAGAGTTGGGGGGGGGGAACAATTATTTGACATTTTCTCAAGGGTAATTCCTGAGGGGGACACCAGAATTACTGCTGTAACGCATAGCACATTAAAAAGCACCATTGTGTCCATAATCAGCAAAACGCTGTCATTGCGTTTTATTCATATTATTGAAATGACATAGTTATGTTTACAGTGATTTATTGGGGGGGGACAAATCATATTTTTCCAGGATGAGGAGGGGTCGTCATGTGATCCGATTGCCAATCAACACAAACGATTGCCAGGTGTGTTTCACAAACGAGGGAGTGATGGTGAACAGCAACAACTCACAGTTAGTTTTAGCTCAGTGGTTCGAGCATGAGATGACAGATTAAGATGTCACAACTTTAAATCATCCTCCACTGTGTTGTACTTTGGTTGAAAGCAGCTGCTAAATTAATCATTATTAAAAGAATCATCTTCTCATAGTTATGAAATGTTAACACCCATGGTAGTTCTAATTAACGTTCACATACAAGGTCTCCAACACCTCCCCCTTTATTTAGTCTGTGCCATAATAGCTAGTGGCATAGGTTCTAGTGGTGAGTTTATCTGCTGTCTCCTGGGAGACATTGTAGTGGGAGAGTCATGTAAGCTGATGTATTGGGTCACTGGTATCACACTGGTTAAGTGTGTGACTCCTATAAACTAGGGCCTTGGGTTCAAATCCCATGTATGGTTATTCTGATCTTCCCCGATGAAAGCAGAAACCTTCTGTTCAATAATATCACACTTCACCTTAAGGATGTGTTTTCAACGACTTCATGTTTGCTTGTGTCCTTGATGGCTCAGTGGATAAGGATGTGTACCATGAATGTTAAGGTTCTTGGGTTCAAACCCCATGGAAGGCTGCATTGGTCTTTCCTTGCAGAAACGGTCTCTTTAATGACCTCACACCTTACATTGAGGATGTATTTTCAACGAGTTCATGTTTCCTTGTGTCCCTGATGGCTCAATGGATAAGGATGTGTACCATGAGTGTTAAGGGTCTTGGGTTCAAATCCCATGGAAGGCTGGGTTGGTCTTTCCTTGCAGAAACTGTCTCTTTAATGACCTCACACTTCACATTAAGGATGTATTTTCAACGAGTTCATGCTTCCTTGTGTCGCTGATGGCTCAGTGGATAAGGATGTGTACCATGAATGTTAAGGGTCTTGGGTTCAAACCCCATGGAAGGCTGCATTGGTCTTTCCTTGCAGAAATTGTCTCTTTAATGACCTCACACTTCACATTAAGGATGTATTTTCAACGAGTTCATGTTTCCTTGTGTCCCTGATGGCTCAGTGGATAAGCATGTGTACCATGAGCGTCAAGGGTCTTGGGTTCAAACCCCATGGAAGGCTCCGTTGGTCGTTCCTTGCAGAAACTGTCTCTTTAATGACCTCACACTTCACCTTAAGGATGTATTGTCATCGAGTTCATGTTTCCTTGTGTCCCTGATGGCTCAGTGGATAAGCATGTGTACCATGAGCGTCAAGGGTCTTGGGTTCAAACCCCATGGAAGGCTCCGTTGGTCTTTCCTTGCAGAAACTGTCTCTTTAATGACCTCACACTTCACCTTAAGGATGTATTGTCAACGAGTTCTTGTTTCCTTGTGTCCCTGATGGCTTAGTGGATAAGCATGTGTACCATGAGCGTTAAGGGTCTTGGGTTCAAATCCCATGGAAAGCTATGTTGGTCTTTCCTTGCAGAAACTGTCTCTTTAATGTTACCGCGCGTTACCTCGAGTTTTTACAACTCAATTTTCGCGTTACCGAGCATTACCGCGCGTTACTGAGCGTTACCGCGCGTTACCGAGCGTTACCGAGCGTTTTTACAACTCAATTTTCGCGTTACCGCGCGTTACCGCGCGTTACCGCGCGTTACCGAGCGTTACCGAGCGTTACCGAGCATTCTTAGAACTCAATTTTCGCGTTACCGAGCGTTACCGATCGTTACCGAGCGTTATCGCGCGTTACCTCGCGTTACCGAGCGTTTTTACAACTCAATTTTCGCGTTACCGAGCGTTACCGATCGTTACCGAGCGTTATCGCGCGTTACCGAGCGTTACCTTTTAAAAAAAAAGCTGGACTTATAAATAAAACTGATAAAATCTGCTTGGTATCATTAAGCATGGGGTACACTGCCTCCAGCCAGATTCGAACCGGAGGGGTCAGGACTCAAGATCCCATGCATATCCACTCGGCCACCAGGGCCTTGCTGAATTTCCCTCGGAATGTAATTATGTCTTTATGAATTCCACTTGAAGACATAAATTCAATATTCAATTGAAAGCTTTTGTAACAGGTATGTAACGAACGCGATCTTGCAAGTTCCGTCAGAGGACCTGGCACTGTTCACTCCCATCACCGGGAGATCATTCCCACCGGGAGTCGAACTCGCCATCTCTGACTTCCCATGCGCGAACGCTACCAACTACGCCAAAGAAAAGCTAGCTCTTCAGTGACGCGGGTGGCTCATTAGATACCTGCCGAGTGAGTTTCACCGATACACATCGGCTACACTTTCATCTAAAAGCACCTTGGGGGACGTGATCCCCTAATCTCCTGATCTGTAGTCATACTCTCTAACCATTTAGCCAACCTTACAACCACAAAAGTTGCATGTGGACAGTCACACTTTCATAATCACTCACTGATTTGTGAACCACACCTGGCAATCGTTGGTCTTGATTGGCATTCAGATCACATGGCCATTAACACCAATCCAGATGAACGAAATCTAATGCACAATCCCCAGGATAGAAACAGTTAACAGATCTAGCTCTAACATTGAGTCTATGGGGAACCACATGCTCAACACTGACTGCATGTTTTAGATCTGTGGGTGCTTTCAAAACTGATTGGCTTGACACTGGGTCCCATCCAGTTGGGAAAGCACTTATGCTGTATGTGTGTTTTGGCTGAAATAACCAATGGGGGTGTTGGCAAAGGGGCTACTATGCGTGTTTCTGCCCTAAAAATACAAATCGGGGAGTATGCCATTTTTTCCCAAACAAATACGTCACACCAATACTAAGCCCTTTGGTAATTTCAGCCCGAAATGTCATACTAACCCCTTAAGTATCTCTAACCACTTAGCCAACCTTACAACCACAAAAGTTTAAAGACTTTAAAGACAGAGGTACATCAGTACCTCGGGAGATGTGAACCTTCAACCTCTTGCTCTGCAGTCATACACTGTAACCACTGAGCTATTCCTTCCACCCCAAATAATGGATGTGGAAAGTCACACTTGCTCATAATCAGTCACTGATTTGTGAAACACACCTGACAATCGTTGGTGTTGATTGGCATTCAGATCACATGGCCATTAGCACCAATCCAGATGAACGAGATCTAATGCAACAATCCCCAGGATAGAAACAGTTAGCAGATCTAGCTCTAACATTGAGTAGATAGGGAACCAAGTCCTCAAAACTGACTGCATGTCAACTCATAATATACTCTTATTTTCACCGGAAATAATTTGGCTAGTGGAAATTCTGATTGGCTGGCAACTTTAGAAAGTTACCAGCCACATTGGCTGGTGATCAAAAAACTTAATTTAGAACCCTGCTCGTGTCCCCCGTGTGTGTGTGTGTGTCCCCCCCCGGGATTTCTGCCTATGAGTCAAACAAAAGTCTCAACATGGGACCTTTCATAAACCGTATGTGTCTTGCTATGCTGTGATCGACACCCCTGAGTTAGAGCATGAGATGACAGATCATATATCAAAAATATACTGCCAATGCTCAACTTGCCTATGATCTCCATGAAGATCTGCTTCCAGTGTTCACATGTCTGGAAACCTCGACGCAGAGCAGAGGATTGTGGAAGGGTGGCAAGCTGCTCCTGCAGGAAGTTCTCCCACTGAAGAAAGTCTGAATGGGTCTGGAAGGAGGACTTTCCCTTGTAGGTTGTCTTGGAAACAAACACAGCAGGAAGTTAGCGCAGCACTGGCTCATTCACGGGGAGAGTTTCAGGTTTCCGAATGATGCTTTGAGCTACTGTCGTACGTACAGACTCGAAGGCCATGGACAGCCAGCGCACCCTACCAGCGCTCAGCCCTACAGTCCCGTGAGACAGTTGGCCTGGCAGGAGGTTGGGCTTGGGGAGCGAGTGACATTCAGGGTGGAGGAGCGGCAGGATAGATGACAGCTTGTTTCCTGGGGCAGAGATAAGAAACACAGGGGGAGAGCAGGGATAGGACACATTCACATCTAGATTTTTCTGTGTGCTTGTCGTTTGTGTGTCGGTTACCTGAAGGCAGACACTGTGCTCCTCCTGGCTTCACCAGCTCTGTGTTAGCACTGATGGCTTTGCACAGTTTACAGAGATACCCAATTTCTTTGAAGATGTCAAATTCGGGATCCAATATGATGCTACCCTTTGGAGACGATGTAGAGAGAAAATCAATGCCAATAAATTGTATCTTTTGGATGAAAACAGTACTTTTATCCTGCAGTCCCCTCACCATATCCCCTATGACATGGTTGTCTGTGCGCTCTGTGCGGTTCACTCCCAGAATCCCAAACACCACAAACACCATGGCTCCTGTGTCCACCAGGGGACGTACTGCTGGCTGGCCACACCCACCCCCGCTACAGGGGTTGAAGCCGGAGGTCTTCGACTTGGTGGCCGACGTGTCATCTATGAGACACATACGAAAAAAACTCCCTCATTCGCCTTCGTTGGCAAACCGACAAACACGTGAGCCTGAAACTGCATTTTCCTCTCGCGCTTGGATGCTAGTATGTAAATGATGCCTCGTGGCTGCTTCTGGCTTACTGGAGAGTGGCGAATAGAAGGAGCCTTGCGTTGCTCCATCAGGCCCAGAGCTGAACACACAGCCTGGGGGCTCGGCACACACTCTGCTGGGGTGAGGACTGAGCCGGTGCTGGGCGTAGTACAGTCTCCTGGGAGGCACGAGGGAAACTCTGTCAGTATCATCTCCTCACTTTATTTTACATGTGTTTTACATTTCAGCTGCATTTACAAACAGCATATGAATAGTGCATGCAATAACTACGGTAGATGGTCAAGGATCAGAAGTGCTTGGTTCAATTATTCTAGTATTTCGATTGTTAGAATGCAGAATGCAACAAGATTCTGACAAGATTACATTTCTGTGGACAGCACAGTGCAAAACAACAGAACAACTGAAATGTTCTCCTCTCACGTCACCAACCTGCTGTGATGCTGCGGGGTCGACGCCACGTAGAAGCTGAACTCTGACCTCCAGCCGTGGTGCGGGTCGCAGGCCAGAGAGGTGAGCATCCAGCTGGCGTGGGGCTGGTACACGTGGGACACGCACACCGTCATGCGGGTGCTGTAGTTGCTGTTGGGTCCCCTGTAAGCCTGTTCAGTGCACATCAGATCAAGGAGTCAGGTGGCTGAGCGGTTAGGGAATCGGGCTATTGATCAGAAGGTTGCCATGAAAAATGACATTGTGTCCTTGGGCAAGGCACTTCACTTTACTTTCTTCGGGGGAATGTCGCTGTACTTTCTGTAAGTGGCTCTGGATAAGAGTGTCTACTAAATGACTAAATGTAAATGTCGGATGACTCCTGGCCTTCGGGGACTGCCCAGGGCAGAGGTGAAACACGGAAGGCGCGGGGGGGTTGTCCTCACCAGGAAGGACGGCACATCTCCGTGCCCGGCGCCGGGGGCCCTCCAGGGCGAGGGCACGCTGGCGTTGACAGAGTAGCGGTACCGACTGACGGACGCTCCCATGTCTAACTTGAAGACGTACACCGTCAGCAGGGGGCCTGGGAAGGAATACAAACTCGTTCACGGGGGACTGTTATTATTCTGGTGAGACGTGTGTTTGTTACAGACTGAAACAGGAGGAGGGAGGTACCTGTTGCGTTAGACTTGGAGCTCGGCTTGGCTGGGCTCTGGGGAGATCGGCTGGCAGGATCCTGGTCATGGTGAAGGTGACTGCCAGGTGGTGAAGAGCCAGAGTGGGCGTTGGTGTGTAGATAGTGGGGCTTCTCCATAAACACACCTACAGCAAACCCGCCCACGCCCAGCATGAATTCAAAGCGAGGCATGACCTTACTCTAGCTGAAGAGCATAAACAGACACACGCATTCCTCGTCTGCCTGGCTTGTTCAAAGGGTGTTATCTTGTTCAAATTGTTCTTATCTCCCCATATGTTAGCGCTACTCCCTTACTGGGAGGATGAACCTAATTCAGCATGCACAGTGCAAAAGGCACACACGTAGGTACAGAGTATATCTTTGTTTGCGTGACATGATTCATGATTTGTCGTATTTTATAGTTGTGCATTTGTCTTCCATACACTTACCCTAATCCAATCGTGCCTTTCATTACCATACTATCAACTGCTTTAAGACGCTTGGTATTACTTTACAGAAGACAATCTCTTGTCAAATAAGTGATAATCATGCTTCATGTATTAAGAAGTCCAAGTTCAAGCTCAGAAGGGCTGAGGCACAATGCGTAACAGGGGCTGCACCTTTCACACACTGGCTGTGATGAACCCTCTCATCATTTGCAATGAACCGGAACGATGATTCTACAAACTGTTACGAAGAGTATTAGTATGACGGTGACAGGAAACACAGTACTGGTTTGTATAACGAATTAAAACTTTTTTTGCACATAAATTGACATATTATTTGAAGATTCATCCTGAAGTATTCAGTAAGAATGTAACATATATGGAAGTAGGTATAATATGAAAACCTCTATTGTCTTATAATTTATTCAAGACTGATGCATTCTGGGACAATCACTGTGGCAGGCGATGCCTTGACCACTGAGGTTGTTCCAGACGCCCAGCAGGTTCTGGAGGTTGGTGGGGTCTGGAGTTAAGTATTTGTCTTCAATATACTTAACCTAATCCGATGATGCCTTTTAACACCACACCATCAACTGCTTCAAACACTTGCTTATATTTATCCATGACCAACTTTTTGATATTATAATATTATTTATACTTCATATATTAAGAAGTCCAAGTTCAAGCTCAGAAGGGCTGAGGGCTGAGGCGCAATGCGTAACAGGGGCTGCACCTTTCACACACTGGCTGTGATTGACCCACTCATCATTTGCAATGAACCGGAAGGATAACTTTCTAACAAATTTGTTACGAAGAGTATTAGTACGACGGTGACAGAAAACACAGTACTGGTTTGTATAACGAATTAAAACTTTTTTTGCACATAAATGTACATATTATTTGAGCATTCATCCTGAAGTATTCAGTAAGAATGTAACATATATGGAAGTAGGTATAATATTAAAACCTCTATTGTCTTATAATTTATTCAAAACGGATGCATTCTGGGACAGTGGTGCCTAATCCAGTGGTTCTCAACCCTGGTCCTCAAATACCCCCTGTCCTGCACGTTTTAGATATTTCCCTGTTCCAACACACCTGATTCAAATGAATGGTCATTCGCAAGCTTCTGCATAACTAGATAACGACCCATTCATTTGAGTCAGGTCTGTTGGAGCAGGAAAACATCTCGAACATTCAGGACAGGGGGTACTTGAGGACCAGGGTTGAGAACCACTGCACTAATCCAGTCATGCCTTTCATTACCACACTGTCAACTGCTTCAAGACAATTGGTTTAACTTGTCCATAAATCTTCTGATATACAATTTATAATCATACCTCTTGTATTAAGAAGTCAAAGTTCAAGCTCAGAAGGGCTGAGGCGCAATGCGTAACAGGGGCTGCACCTTTCACACACTGACTGTGATAAACCCACTCATCATTTGCAATGAACCGGAAGGATGATTCTCATAATTTTGTTGCAAAGAGTATTAGTACGATGGTGACAGGAAACACAGTACTGGTTTGTATAACGAATTAAAACTTTTTTTGCACATAAATTGACATATTCTTTGAAGATTCATCCTGAAGTATTCAGTAAGAATGTAACATATATGGAAGTATGTATAATATGAAAACCTCTATTGTCTTATAATTTATTCAAAACGGATGCATTCTGGGACAGTGGTCCCCAATCCAGTGGTTCTCAACCCTGGTCCTCAAGTACCCCTTGTCCTGCACGTTTTAGATATTTCCCTGTTCCAACACACCTGATTCAAATGAATGGTCGTGAGCAAGCTTCTGCATAACTAGATAACGACCCATTCATTTGAGTCAGGTGTGTTGGAGCAGGAAAACATCTCAAACATTCAGGACAGGGGGTACTTGAGGACCAGGGTTGAGAACCACTGCACTAATCCAGTCATGCCATTCATTACCACACTGTCAACTGCTCCAAGACACTTGGTTTAACTTGTCCATAAATCTTCTGATATACAATTTATAATCATACTTCTTGTATTAAGAAGTCCAAGTTCAAGCTCAGAAGGGCTGAGGCGCAATGCGTAACAGGGGCTGCACCTTTCACACACTGGCTGTGATAAACCCACTCATCATTTGCAATGAACCGGAAGGATAATTTTCACAAATTGTTGCGAAGAGTATTAGTATGACGGTGACAGGAAACCCAGTACTGGTTTGTATAACGAATTACAAAACTTTTTTGCACAAAAATGTACATATTATTTGAAGATTCATCCTGAAGTATTCAGTAAGAATGTAACATATATGGAAGTAGGTATAATATGAAAACCTCTATTGTCTTATAATTTATTCAAAACGGATGCATTCTGGGACAGTGGTCCCTAATCCAGTGGTTCTCAACCCTGGTCCTCAAGTACCCCCTGTCCTGCACGTTTTAGATATTTCCCTGTTCCAACACACCTGATTCAAATGAATGGTCGTGAGCAAGCGTCTGCATAACTAGATAACGACCCATTCATTTGAGTCAGGTCTGTTGGAGCAGGAAAACATCTCAAACATTCAGGACAGGGGGTACTTGAGGACCAGGGTTGAGAACCACTGCACTAATCCAGTCATGCCTTTCATTACCACACTGTCAACTGCTTCAAGACACTTGGTTTAACTTGTCCATAAATCTTCTGATATACAATTTATAATCATACCTCTTGTATTAAGAAGTCCAAAGTTCAAGCTCAGAAGGGCTGAGGTGCAATGCGTAACAGGGGCTGCACCTTTCACACACTGACTGTGATTAACCCACTCATCATTTGCAATGAACCGGAAGGATAATTTTCACAAATTGTTGCGAAGAGTATTAGTATGACGGTGACAGGAAACCCAGTACTGGTTTGTATAACGAAATACAAAACTTTTTTGCACAAAAATTGACATATTATTTGAAGCATTCATCCTGAAGTATTCAGTAAGAATGTAACATATATGGAAGTAGGTATAATATGAAAACCTCTATTGTCTTATAATTTATTCAAAACGGATGCATTCTGGGACAGTGGTCCCTAATCCAGTGGTTCTCAACCCTGGTCCTCAAAGTACCCCCTGTCCTGCACGTTTTAGATATTTCCCTGTTCCAACACACCTGATTCAAATGAATGGTCATGCGCAAGCTTCTGCATAACTAGATAACGACCCATTCATTTGAGTCAGGTGTGTTGGAGCAGAGAAAACATCTCAAACATTCAGGACAGGGGGTACTTGAGGACCAGGGTTGAGAACCACTGCACTAATCCAGTCATGCCATTCATTACCACACTGTCAACTGCTTCAAGACAATTGGTTTAACTTGTCCATAAATCTTCTGATATACAATTTATAATCATACTTCTTGTATTAAGAAGTCCAAGTTCAAGCTCAGAAGGGCTGAGGTGCAATGCGTAACAGGGGCTGCACCTTTCACACACTGGCTGTGATTAACCCACTCATCATTTGCAATGAACCGGAAGGATAATTTTCACACATTGTTGCGAAGAGTATTAGTATGACGGTAACAGGAAACCCAGTACTGGTTTGTATAACGAAATACAAATATTTTTGCACAAAAAAGTACATATTATTTGAGCATTCATCCTGAAGTATTCAGTAAGAATGTAACATATATGGAAGTAGGTATAATATTAAAACCTCTATTGTCTTATAATTTATTCAAAACGGATGCATTCTGGGACAGTGGTCCCTAATCCAGTGGTTCTCAACCCTGGTCCTCAAATACCCCCTGTCCTGCACGTTTTAGATATTTCCCTGTTCCAACACACCTGATTCAAATGAATGGTCATTCGCAAGCTTCTGCATAACTAGATAACGACCCATTCATTTGAGTCAGGTCTGTTGGAGCAGGAAAACATCTCGAACATTCAGGACAGGGGGTACTTGAGGACCAGGGTTGAGAACCACTGCACTAATCCAGTCATGCCTTTCATTACCACACTGTCAACTGCTTCAAGACAATTGGTTTAACTTGTCCATAAATCTTCTGATATACAATTTATAATCATACTTCTTGTATTAAGAAGTCAAAGTTCAAGCTCAGAAGGGCTGAGGCGCAATGCGTAACAGGGGCTGCACCTTTCACACACTGACCGTGATAAACCCACTCATCATTTGCAATGAACCGGAAGGATGATTCTCATATTTTGTTGCAAAGAGTATTAGTACGATGGTGACAGGAAACACAGTACTGGTTTGTATAACGAATTAAAACTTTTTTTGCACATAAATTGACATATTATTTGAAGATTCATCCTGAAGTATTCAGTAAGAATGTAACATATATGGAAGTATGTATAATATGAAAACCTCTATTGTCTTATAATTTATTCAAAACGGATGCATTCTGGGACAGTGGTCCCCAATCCAGTGGTTCTCAACCCTGGTCCTCAAGTACCCCTTGTCCTGCACGTTTGAGATATTTCCCTGTTCCAACACACCTGATTCAAATGAATGGTCGTGAGCAAGCTTCTGCATAACTAGATAACGACCCATTCATTTGAGTCAGGTGTGTTGGAGCAGGAAAACATCTCAAACATTCAGGACAGGGGGTACTTGAGGACCAGGGTTGAGAACCACTGCACTAATCCAGTCATGCCTTTCATTACCACACTGTCAACTGCTCCAAGACAATTGGTTTAACTTGTCCATAAATCTTCTGATATACAATTTATAATCATACCTCTTGTATTAAGAAGTCCAAAGTTCAAGCTCAGAAGGGCTGAGGCGCAATGCGTAACAGGGGCTGCACCTTTCACACACTGACTGTGATAAACCCACTCATCATTTGCAATGAACCGGAAGGATAATCTTCACAAATTGTTGCGAAGAGTATTAGTATGACGGTGACAGGAAACACAGTACTGGTTTGTATAACGAAATAAAACTTTTTTGCACATAAATTGACATATTATTTGAAGATTCATCCTGAAGTATTCAGTAAGAATGTAACATATATGGAAGTAGGTATAATATGAAAACCTCTATTGTCTTATAATTTATTCAAAACGGATGCATTCTGGGACAGTGGTCCCTAATCCAGTGGTTCTCAACCCTGGTCCTCAAGTACCCCCTGTCCTGCACGTTTGAGATATTTCCCTGTTCCAACACACCTGATTCAAATGAATGGTTGTTAGGCAACTTCTTCATTACCACACTGTCAACTGCTCCAAGACAATTGGTTTAACTTGTCCATAAATCTTCTGATATACAATTTATAATCATACCTCTTGCATTAAGAAGTCAAAGTTCAAGCTCAGAAGGGCTGAGGTGCAATGCGTAACAGGGGCTGCACCTTTCACACACTGACTGTGATGAACCCACTCATCATTTGCAATGAACCGGAAGGATGATCTCATAGATTGTTGCGAAGAGTATTAGTACGATGGTGACAGGAAACACAGTACTGGTTTGTATAACGAAATTAAAACTTTTTTTGCACATAAATTGACATATTCTTTGAAGATTCATCCTGAAGTATTCAGTAAGAATGTAACATATATGGAATTATGTATAATATGAAAACCTCTATTGTCTTATAATTTATTCAAAACGGATGCATTCTGGGACAGGGGTCCCCAATCCAGTGGTTCTCAACCCTGGTCCTCAAGTACCCCCTTGTCCTGCACGTTTTAGATATTTCCCTGTTCCAACACACCTGATTCAAATGAATGGTCGTGAGCAAGCTTCTGCATAACTAGATAACGACCCATTCATTTGAGTCAGGTGTGTTGGAGCAGGAAAACATCTCAAACATTCAGGACAGGGGGTACTTGAGGACCAGGGTTGAGAACCACTGCACTAATCCAGTCATGCCATTCATTACCACACTGTCAACTGCTTCAAGACACTTGGTTTAACTTGTCCATAAATCTTCTGATATACAATTTATAATCATACTTCTTGTATTAAGAAGTCCAAGTTCAAGCTCAGAAGGGCTGAGGTGCAATGCGTAACAGGGGCTGCACCTTTCACACACTGGCTGTGATTAACCCACTCATCATTTGCAATGAACCGGAAGGATAATTTTCCCAAATTGTTGCGAAGAGTATTAGTATGACGGTAACAGAAAACCCAGTACTGGTTTGTATAACGAAATACAAATATTTTTGCACAAAAAATTACATATTATTTGAGCATTCATCCTGAAGTATTCAGTAAGAATGTAACATATATGGAAGTAGGTATAATATGAAAACCTCTATTGTCTTATAATTTATTCAAAACGGATGCATTCTGGGACAGTGGTCCCTAATCCAGTGGTTCTCAACCCTGGTCCTCAAATACCCCCTGTCCTGCACGTTTTGAGATATTTCCCTGTTCCAACACACCTGATTCAAATGAAATGGTTGTTAGGCAGCTTCTTCATTACCACACTGTCAACTGCTCTAAGACAATTGGTTTAACTTGTCCATAAATCTTCTGATATACAACTTATAATCATACCTCTTGTATTAAGAAGTCAAAGTTCAAGCTCAGAAGGGCTGAGGCGCAATGCGTAACAGGGGCTGCACCTTTCACACACTGACTGTGATAAACCCACTCATCATTTGCAATGAACTGGAAGGATGATTCCCATATTTTGTTGCAAAGAGTATTAGTACGATGGTGACAGGAAACACAGTACTGGTTTGTATAACGAATTAAAACTTTTTTTGCACATAAATTGACATATTATTTGAAGATTCATCCTGAAGTATTAAGTAAGCATGTAACATATATGGAAGTAGGTATAATATGATTGTCTCTATTGTCTTATAATTTATTCAAAACTGATGCATCCTGGGACAATCACTGAACTGGGCTGCATCGACACCTTTTGGCTCCCTAAAAACCTCCTCCACCATACCTCTCCTCAACCTCTCCTCCACCTCCATACCTCTCCTCTCCTCCACCTCTCCTCCACCTCCATACCTCTCCTCCACCTCTCCTCCACCTCCATACCTCTCCTCTCCTCCACCTCTCCTTCACCCGATACCTCTCTACAAAAGTGGTTGAGGAGGGATCTGATCAGCACTGACCGGAACACATGTGGCAGGCGATGCCTTGACCGCTGAGGTTGTTCCGGAGGGCCAGCAGGGTCTGGAGGTTGGTGTCGGGCTGGAACAGCAGCGGAGCGTGGGTGGCTGGTCTCAGGAGACAGCAGCAGCCAGCAGACACCAGCAGGACCAGCAGATACACACCTGAACACAGGGCACAACACTGAGCGAGAGGCACTGCAGATGGGACAGAGCTCTGGAGAGGAGGGAGGGAGGCCAAGAGGGAGGGAGAGAGGCTAAGGGAGGAGGGAGGGAGAGAGGGAGGGAGATCTAAAGAGGAAGAAGACAGGGGGGAGAGGGGAGACATAAGGAGGGATGGAAGAGGGATGAAGAAGATATAGGGGAGGCGACAGGGAGGGAGAAGTGAAGAAGATGGAAGAGCAGGGAGGGAGGGAGGGAGGGATGAGGAACTTGCAGGCACAGATCAGAGGAATCCCTTTAGAAAGGGCACATGAATAGTTCATGAGATGCGCCGGCTCTCCTGATCTCAGGAGGCGGGCCGACGGCTCACCTAGAACGGCTTTGCGGTTTTCCACGGCGGGCTCTGCCACCCAGCGCTTCAGCGCCCACTGGAGTTTGGCGCTCACCACCCCAGCGCCAGCCTGAGGGGAGGGGGAGGCCTCCAGGGACAGAGACAGGATGTCCACATCTGGTTCACAGGAATCTGTGGGGACAGAGAGAGAGACATATAAAGAGAGAGAGGGAGAGAGAGACATAGAGAGAGAGAGGGAGAGAGAGCCTGGACTCTTTTCTCTTTGTGAATGTCGGGCAGGGGGAAGATAACAATCTCACCTGGCTCCATCTCCACTGACAGGAGGGCCACGTCATCATCCCCGTCTGACAATGGACTGTGGAGCACAGACAGACCTGCCAGTGTCTTCAACCTGGAGGGGGGGGAGAGAGACACAGAGAGACACAGAGAGAGAGAGAGAGAGCGATAATGAGGGAAGGGGAGAGAGAGGGGGTGGGGGGAGACCGACACAGAAAGACAGAGATAACGAGGCAGGGGTAAAGAGAGAGAGAGAACGACAGAGGCCAGCTTTAAAAAGAACCAAGTCTTTGTTAAACATGTCACCTCAAGACAAAACAAAACCTGAGTGCACAACAATGGGCCCAAGCCGGGAACAAAAGGATCTTACCACCTCCACCAGGCGTCCTCCTGTGCCTCCACAGCCTGGCTCCAGACACACAGGGCTGCAGGCATGAGCAGGGACACCCACAGCCAGCAGCAGCTCACGATCAGCGCCATGAACAGACCAAAGTCCTGCACGGCTGGGATCTGACGGATCGAACGAGGCACAGACAGACGTCTTCAGACAGCTTGTGGTACAAACACTCATGTTTGAAACCAGAACATTCCACACGCGGCACGCTGCAGAGCCGAAGCGGACCTGACAGACAAACGAAATAACAGAAAAGCGTGAATCCGCGAGGGGAGGAATCGTGAGCTATGGACACGCGCGTCACCTGAGAGAAGGTGTTAGCGGCGTAGGCCGCCGCGGTGGTGAAGGAGGTGAGGAAGGTGGCTCGCCCCGCCGTTTTGACCGTGTAGACCATCCGCTGCAGTGGCAGGGTCAGGTGAGAGGCCTGGCGGAAGGTGCTGATGAACACGAACACGTCGTCCACGCCTGGGGACGCAGGGGAGGGCAGAGAACACGACGCCGAGAGCTTCATTAGCGGCTCGTCCGCAAACTTCCGCCTTCCGCGAACGGACTTTTGTCGGGCGAGAGAGAGAGACGAGTTCGGTCACTCACCGATACCGATGATGACAAAGGCGGCCACTCCGTTGAGGATGCCCAGGTACCTCACGCCGAAGACCACGTGGTACAGGAACAGGGCCACCAAGCAGCTCAGACCAATGCTGGCCAGGCCAAAGAAGGTCAGGAACACTGAAGAAACATGACATAGGAACATGTGCGTTCAGAAAGTACGGCAAAAGATAAAGGATCGGAAAGCATGCTTCTTGCAGTGTGTTGGTGGTCAAAGTCAAGTAACAGCCTGTATATACTAGCCACACAATAAAATATAAGTTAGAACTCTCAGATGTCAGTTTTTTGCATCTCTGTACACACAGACACACAAAAATATGGCAAGATTAAATTAATAATGGCAGAATGTTCTCTACAGGCCCTGGTCCTGACCAGAGAGAGAGAGGCCCTGGTCTTGACCAGAAAGAGAGGCCCTGGTCTTGACCAGAGAGAGAGATGGGCCCTGGTCTTGACCAGAGAGAGGCCCTGGTCTTGACCAGAGAGAGAGAAGGGCCCTGGTCCTGACCAGAGAGAGAGAGGCCCTGGGTAGACCTACCAGAGAAGGAGGTGAGGATGTAGACCAGCACAGCGATGCAGGCTCCGCTGATAAGAGCCAGGAGCATGTCACTGTGGAACGTCTGCCTCACCTCGTTATCAAACAGCTCTGTGCCTCCGTAGAGAACCCTCACCTGACTGGGGCACACACAGACACACACAGGCACACACACAGGCACACACACAGGCACACACACAGGCACACACACACACAGGCACACACACAGAGATATACATACATCCATACAGGAATACACAATGGCACGAGGTAGGCTGCGTATGTGTGAGTGTATGGTGTGTGTGGATGGGTATGGTGTGTGATGTGTGTGTGTGTGGATGGGTATGGTGTATGATGAAGGGTGTGTGTGTGTGTGTGTGTGTGTGTGAGACTGACCTGGTGGACTGCTGGGCCAGGATCTCAGCGTACTGCACCACAAAGTCCCTGAAGCGCCTCCTCTGCTCGGCGGGCCGGTCCTGCAGGGAGTAGAAGGAGGGCAGGGGAGCCCCGAAGTGGATCTCACTCCTCAGGAGGGAGGAGGAGAGACGCTCCGGGGAGAGACTCTCGTCCACGTACCAGTAGAACTGAGGGTGGGTCATGGCCAGGCTCAAGGCGCCTGCAAGCGCAAGAAACACCGCCAATCAGAAAGAAAACCAAACGTGAAATAATATAAAGTAGGACCCAGTTGAGCACTAAGGCAAATATGTGAGATATATTCGATCTAGCTCCAGTACGGGTGTGTTTTTTATTTCAGGTCTGGTTTATCGGGCTGCTCACCCTGGATGTCTGCCAGGTCGGGGCCCATGCCGTCGTAGTAGATCCTGTCGGCACGCTCGCTGGGGAAGAGGTAGGAGAGCAGGGAGCTGGGCGGGGAGCAGAAGGACGGCCCCAGAGGGAGGTCCCTCAGAGCCTCCAGGGGCTTCCAGCAGAACTGCTGGAACTGGGGCTGCTGCATGAGCAGGCGCTCCACGCCGTGGATGGTGCGGAGACGCTCGGGGGTGAAGATGTTGTTGTCCCCGGGCTCGCCCTGAGCCACAAACACCAGTTCCATCCTCCACAGCGCCTGGCTCTGCTGGTAGGAGTAGCTGGACGCGAGCCTCCGCTTCCTGGGTAACGAGCTCCCTCGGACCCCCGTCTTCTTCTTCTTCTCCCCCGGAGGGCCCGTCTGCCGCGGGCGTGCTCCAGGCTGTGGCCATTCCGACTGGGCTCCTTCTCCCCCCTCTCTTCGCCGTCGCCGCCCGTCCCTTCAGACCTCGACGTCTCGTCCCGGCGTCGACCTCCGACCTCCGATCGACCTCCGAGCCTCGCCGGAGCTCCCCTCCTCTGACGGGCGCTCTCCCTCGAGGGACGTGGCGTTGAGCCCCTCGGGAGGGGTGCGAGCCTTCGGGGACTCCGCCCCCCTGCTTGCCCAGTCCCTGCAGGAGGAGGTCGCGGAGCGCCGAGGTGTCGACGTCGTCCGTGTCGCAGCGGTGCCGCTCCCACAACCCCAGCTGACTCTTCACGGCGATGGCGAGAGCGTCGAAGCGCTCGGCCGAGAAGTGGCTGTGGACCTCGAAGGCGCTGTAGGAGAGGTCGATGTCCAGCGGGGGGCAGTAGAGGAACATGTAGGCGGACAGGGCACAGGGCAGGAGGACTCCAGCTCCCAGCACCACCCCGCTCACCCAGGGCACTGTGTACACCCAGCCCACGACCCTCCACACTCGCCCCACCCCGCCGTCCCCCGGGCTGTGGCCTGCCTCCCCGCCCTCCTCCTCCTCCCCCTCCTCCCCCTCCTCCTCCTCCTCCTCCTCCTCCTCCTCACCCTCGCAGCCTGTCTGAAACAGCAGCGGCTCGTCCTCCAGCTCCATGACGGCACCTGTCACAGGGAAACACGAGCACTTTATCATCACTCAGCTGCCTGATAGGAATACTTTGTCGTCCTTGTACAGGAGCGCAGACACGTAAATTCTGGGTGATTTACAGAGGATTTCTGACAGTGGACGCGGGTTTCTTTCTAACCCAGCATGGGAGCAGTCATTAAATCCGTCTCAGCGTCTGGAGAAAAACGACTTCAGAGAATTTCGAATTTTACGAGGTGGATGGAAGTTTTCTCGATGGCCCCCCTCCTCCCCTCCCCCCCCTTAAAAAAAGAGCACTGCTCCCGCTAAAAGATGCTGATCAGTCACCAAAGCTCACTGGAGGCTTAGATGAAACGGGCGCCGCAATTTAATTCTCCTCGCTCACTTCGTCAGGGTCTGCGAACCCGTTTCTCCTCCAGCGAGAACGCCACGGCCGTATACCTGCAGTCGCCGTGGGTTTCGCTGAGCAGCAGAATATTTTTTTTATCAGCTCATCGTCTTAATCACTCACCTCAGGAGTGTGGGATCGTCAAGTGGACGAGACTTGAGATGTGTAACTTGGGAGAAGTGTTTATCTTGGCTCGCTGGACGACAGTGGTGTCACAGGGGGTATAGCTGCTCAGCCTTTTAACGAGGGCGAGGTGGGACTTTATATTCAAGTGGCACTCGTGTCTGCGAACTGCAACCTGGCAGGTGATCTGCTATCTTTAGAAAAGAGCTGAGAGGTCATCCACGTGGGCCAGGCAGGACAGAAGAAGGGGAGGGGAATTTCCATTATCTCTGTCCACCTTCGGTCTCCAGTACTCAGATACGACGACAGTGAATTTTGGTCGATTTTCATTCTGAAAAGCGCTAAGACAACTCGCAGGCATCCATCCAAATACACTGAACGGTAGAGTAGGTGGCATGCGGATAACAAGGGTGATCCATCGAGCCCATTCACGTTCTAAGCTGTGCCCAATCAACTGTATATATTTCATTCGAGGGGAGAATCTCTTCATCTCAGCCGCTCTCAGCCGAGAGAGAGTCCGACATCTGTCTCCGCCCCAACAACATCTGCGGCCCTCACATCATGCAGAGGATAAACTCGTGAGGTGCTGCACACCTTCGTCGTGGGAAGGAGAGGAGAGGAGGAGAGAGGGAGGTTTGGAATGAGAGGAGGAGAGAGGGAGGTTTGGAATGAGAGGAGGAGAGAGGGAGGTTTGGAATGAGAGGAGAGAGGGAGGTTTGGAATAAGAAGAGGAGAGAGGGAGGTTTGGAATGAGAGGAGGAGAGAGGGAGGTTTGGAATGAGAGGAGGAGAGAGGGAGGTTTGGAATAAGAAGAGGAGAGAGGGAGGTTTGGAATGAGAAGAGGAGAGAGGGAGGTTTGGAATGAGAGGAGAGAAGGAGGGAGGGACCGAAGGGGGCAATGCAGGGAGGATCATACAGCAGGAGAGAGGGGAGAGGGGAAGGAAGGAGGGGGAGGAAGAAGGGAGAGCAGGAAGGGCAATGGTGCATCCTGCCCTTCAACAGCCCCCCCACCAACACATGATCATCTCCTGCATGTATGTGATGAGCACCCTACTATAAACACCGTTCAGTATTCATAGGAATCTCAGGCAGGTGACTACCTGGAGTTTCATCAGCCCTGCGTTGGGCTCAATGTATCTCTCTGCTAGTATTACCATCAGTGGTACGGACACACACCGTTCTACTTCATTGCCCTACACACACACACACACACACACACACAAACGCGATCAACACAACACACTTATCACAAATACAGTCATGCTGACTTGTTTTAAACCAGCACTGTGTTCGTTGCTAATATACATTTTCCTGCTGAGTGCACAGTTAAACCGCCCCTCACACACACACACACACACACACTCACACACACGTACCCACACACACGGAAGGACAGCGAAGCCTTCGTCGCATGCACAGCTGCTGTAAGTAATCTCCGCGTGATTGGCTCCTGGGATTCCTCCCAGTCTTGATATGAGGGAATGCGCTCCCCCTGCTCTGCCAGACATACAGTGTATAATGGCCATTCATTATGACAAGGACTGCAGGAGAATGTGTGTGGTGCCGGTCAAGGGAGGGAGACGGGTTTACCGGCCGAACAAAACCGCTCCTCTTTCCCATTAGTTCTCAGTGGTTAGAAGCAGATTGAGTGTGTTGAAGCGACGCAGGTGTGGAGTATAAATAGAAGGTGATTTGGTCATGGCGTCCTGTATGGACATCAGAAGCTGCTTCTTGTGACTGGAAGTGAAGCTGTTTCTCTTGTTGTCTGTCTGTCTGTCTGTCTGTCTGTCTGTCTGTCTGTCTGTCTCTCTCTGTCTCTCTCTCTCTCTCTCTCTCTCTCTCTCTCTCTCTCTCCCTCCCTCCCTCTGTGCGCTATATGCTTCAATCTAGTCACATTTCAAGGGGTTCTTTGAATCTGAAGATTGTACACAGCAAAAGAGAGAAACTGAT
Source organism: Mallotus villosus (assembly GCA_903064625.1). Lineage (NCBI taxonomy): Eukaryota > Metazoa > Chordata > Actinopteri > Osmeriformes > Salangidae > Mallotus > Mallotus villosus. Next base: position 41,073 of record CAEFZP010000148.1, on the reverse strand, counting down.
TTAACGAGGCTGAAGATTTAACATCTATATTCACGAAGCTGACATCCACATGATTGGCTCATTTTCACATGAACATGGCACTGCAGACAGACATGCGTCTTAATTTCATTTCGGTCGTGTTTACAGTTGTCGCCTTTCGACACGCGCGCCGCATGCCAATGAACATCCCTGTGTCTCCAAACACGGGACTCAGAGGCCCCCGTAGAGGAAGCTGCTGTATCCATTACAGGAAGTAAAGCCCCCCAGAATGTACTGGAGCACGGCGATGACACAGGTGTACTTGGCCTCAAGCACAAACGTATCCCTGCGCTACTCTGCTACATGAGAGCGAGACCCCCATGTTATCCTGCTGGTGGGTTTGTTTAGTCCTGTGCCGTGTGCGGTGTTCCGTTTCCCGGAGAGTTAATCTGGACACTCTAAACACTCTCAGCATGCCTTGACTCTTCTCTGTTACCCCTTCTTCCTGACAGACCCACCTAAGCTAACTGGGCAAGACAGCTTTCATTTCCCTCTTGCTGTGCCAGTGTGTGTGTGGGTGTGTGTGTGTGTTTCTGTGAATGTGTGTGTGTGTGTTTGTGTGCATGTCTGTGGGTTTGCGTTTGTCTGGGTGTGTGTGTGTGTGTCTGCGTGCGTGTTGTGTTGTGTGTGTGTGCATGTCTGTCTGTGTGTGTGTGTGTGTGTGTGCAATGTGCATAGATCTCTTTGTCTGTCTGTGAGCATGTGTCTGTCTTGGAGTGTCTGTAAAGGTGTGATTTCTGTAACCTTACTTACTGACAACAGCTAAAAATAGTCTGCCTCCCTCTCTCTCCTCCCTCCATCTCATCCAATATGGATTTCCCACAGTCTCTATGTATGCCACCACATTCAGGCATGTGTACTGACAGTACATCATTCAAAGGGGGACATCATATCTTCATATCTTGTGAGATCTCCTAGAAGACACTGATTATGTTGGAATGCTGAGTAGACTCACCACAGGGAATCCTTCATGTCGAGATCAGAAGTCTGGAAACTTGTGCTTGTCTCATGCTCTACTTGTACCCTAATCACAGAGATTAATCTGATTAATCTGGATACATGCCCCCCCCCTCCTCCTCCCCTCCCACCAGTGGGCAGCCCTGCGTGAGTGGGCATTGAAAAGACGGGAAGATTGCACGAGCAATTGCACTTGTGCCGCACGATGATGAGCAACACAGAGCACTTGTGCAGCGAGCTGACATCAAGCCCGTGTCTGTCTGTGGGATTCTCTCGACTGCATTAAAGCACACAGTGCGAGAAACTTGTTTATCCACACGAGAGCTCGCCTGATTCAACAGTCCCTGAGAGGGACTCACCAGACGGTTCTCCACAGCTATACGCTGCCTTTCTCCTATAGGAGTCTGGGTTTGTGAAATGACTGTTGTGAATGATGTCCTGTTTTGGCAGATGGAGTGGCTTTCTTCAGAACTGATTCCAGATTTAATCACATTGCAAATGGAGAGGAAAAAAGAGCTTCTTACCTGAGGGTGTTGTTCTGGAGGTATGATCTGGGGCTCGGTTCAGGTCTGTGGGTTTTGCTCCTGAAGATGTATAACCTGCTCTGCTATTACATGTCTAACTTGTTCTCCTGGTATAAATTGATTTTCTGTTGATCTCCGTTTTTGTTGTTGTTAGTTCTTCTAGTTCTCAGGAGAGGGACTACAGTACAGAAGACTCCCAAAAAAAAGGACACAATTATTTTCAGTCAATGAATCCTATCACCTGAAGAATCCATGTGTTTTCTGCCCTCTCTCCCTCTCTCTTCTTTTTTTCTCTCTCTCTCTCTCCCTCCCTCCTCTTTGCCTGGTTGTCCAGGCGACAGAGTCAGTGAGTGTCAGTTCTTTCACTTCACCAGCAGCTCGTTTCTCTCATGGCTTTGTTCAGCCTCCTCTCCTGACTGGCTCACCGCAGGGACGGGCGCGGGGAGGGCAGCACAGCCCGCGCGTCACCAAGGCTACAGACAGAGCGGAAAGATGCCTCGCGCTGCCTCACAGCGGAGCTCGGAAAAAACGCTGGCTAGGCTCAAGCTTCACGAAGCGAATGATGTTGTTTTGTTCATGAATCTCTGGTCATGAGACAACAGCGAAGTCCCCCTTCGGTTTCAAGAGGGTTGGGGTGGTACGGTCTGACCAAGACTCTCGGAGAGGGAAAGGGGAGGGGGATCGTAACAGAGAAACTGGATGCAGCGGGAGAAGAGGTCGAGGCCGTATCATTCTAACCTCTTAATTGAGTCCATCATTACAGGGTGCATTTCTGTAGTCAACGATACTTTGAAAGTAACCGATAACGAGTGTTCAAACTGGCTCACTGTCAAGAACTACAGCATAGTAAAACGGTTCATTCACAACATCAATTAGATTGGATATAAATTAGTCTCTATGAACAGGTCATTCCTTTCGTTATTTTGTCATCGATTTCAATACCGTTTTATAATGCTACATGGTGTGTTATGATCAAATAAAAAAACATCGGCTCTGAAAAAGCATATTTCGATATTCACTCACATAAAAACGAAATATGGCATACTTGCTAATTGCTATCCATCATATTGCCGAGACGAGTAGGCTATCAGCATTTCATTCAAACTACTTTATTTTTCAAATATTCAGAATGCCAATGTCATCTGGACAATGAAATTCAGGACTGGTATTAAAAGTCCTGATGGTTCCTCATTACAGAGGCCTGTGATAGATCTGGGGGGAGAGTGAGACTGACAGGGCCGCGAGAGGAGGCACAGCGAGTGTAGCAGACAGCGAGAACACGTGGTTAGTGTTGGTGTGACTAACACCTAAATCCATCTGCCCCTGTTCCATACTGGCCTCTTCTTCCACTTTGCACTACTGACAGGGCAAAACAGAAACCTTGCAATGACTAACCCACCTCCAGAACCCTCTGCTCCAGATTCATATCACGTTATAATCACAGGCAGAAGAGGCATGTCATATTGCATCATGTGTGAATGAAAGAATCTCCAAATATACTCATATCCCACAGACACGAAACAAACAACGCTCTTGTTTATTGAGTCCGTCCAGTTTGAACTCACTTCATTTAATCAACATGTATCACAAATATTGGCAGGCAAGCACTTTCAGGCAGTTGACAAAATAACATAACATAATTTACATTTAAATTATATAAAAAAACACACAAATTGCAATCATTCGGACAAACAGGCATACAGTCACTCATGCATAAACATCTCCTTCTTCTTCTTCTTCTGCCTCAAGACAGACTCCTGATTAACACACGCTGCGCTCGCACTGACAATGACAAATTCAAGTGTCTTCTTGCGGATGGTCCTTTGTGGCAGTCCGTTTAAGGCATGTCTTCCTCTGGTGTCAACCCCCTTTTTTCTCTTCCCCCCCCCACTCGATATTTGGCTTCAAGAACAAACTAACACGTCAAATAATCTGGGTTCGAAACCCCTTCCTAATTTACACAAGGAAAGGAGGTACTTGTACTTCCCGAAACACATCCGCTACTAAGCCATGCTAAAGGGGGCTATGGATCATATATCAAGGGTTATACTGAAGAGCGACAATTCCCCCGTCTCTCTCTGCCTCAGATCGCTTATGTTCTGCCCATGGCCTGAGCTCAGAGGAATCAGGGAGTCAACCACTTCACTTCACAGAACTCAAGAGGAAATGGATCTACTATGATATGCAAGTTCACAAACGGCTCCTTCACGTCCCTCTCGCGTCCTCCTCCAATCAGTGCCTTTAATTCAGAGTCAGCTCTCGAACATCTCACGAGCTCGTCGAGTCTATCCTCTGTTGAACGACTGAGTGTAGAACGGGATGACCGCAAGCTGAACGTTTGCAGAGTGGGGCTTCTAGGGCAATGTTACCTCGTATATAAGGACGGATACTCCTATATAATGAACAAACACAGTGCAGCCGTATCCAGGGAGGACTGATATGTAAACGTGATACTCGTCTATAGATAAGATGTTGCTCGGAAACTTTGATAGAAGAAAACAGTATCTGCTGACTGGGCATGATCATATCGTTTCCAATCTTGGATCGTTGTTTTTATCGACTGCAGGATCCTCTTTCCAGGAAATCCGGCACAATAACAGATTATGCAAATAGAACACACACACACACACCGGTGCACACGGGTAACTTGTGCTATGATGTCATACATAGGGGGATAAACTCCAAATAGACCCCCACATATACATATATATATACTATTTACCAAAAACAAAACCATGTAGACAGACATTGATGCTCTTGCGTTGTTTCTGATCTCGGGTGTCTCGTCCACCTGGCTAAGGCCTTATGGACCCGTCTGGCCTGAGAGTTCAGCTGGTCTCCGTTCAGGAGACACAGGGATGGTCCCGATCCCTCAGCCAGGGGACACACAGAGACCACAGCTTGGTAGCTCACTACCACTGGTCGGTGAGAGAACAATGGTATTGCCATACACGCGTTCTCGATCTGTAGACACACACACACACACACACACAGTACACTCACACTGCCGTCAGAGGGGACTGGTCCGACGGCTCGGGCTACCACAAGTGTGTCTCTCGGATCTCGGAGATGATGTTGCTGGCTTTCTGCAGGGCCTGAGTGAATAGAGAAGTTTAAGCAAGTAAGTAAACAAGAGAAGAAGAACTATAGAAGGAGGAAAACAAGAGAAGAACTACAGAAGGACGAAAACAATAAAAGAAGAACTACAGAATGAGGAAAACAAGAGAAGAATAACTACAGAAGGAGGAAAACAGAGAAGAACTAAGAAGAGGGAAAACAAGAGAAGAAGAACTAAAGAAGGAGGGAAAACAAGAGAAGAAGAACTACAGAAGGAGGAAAACAAGAGAAGAAGAACTACAGAAGGAGGGAAAACAAGAGAAGAAGACAATCAAAAGTGTGTCACAAGGGATGTGTCGGTAGGAGCAGGAGGTCCGGGGGTGACGAACCTCCATCATGTGGGCCACCTCCGTCCTCTGCTGCGCCGTGTCCTGGGACTCGATGAGCAGCTCCTGCAGCAGGGGCTGCTTGTACAGCTTGCCCACCAGCTCGCTCTGCAGGTGCTCCTTCACAAAGTTCACCAGGAAGTGCATCACCGTCTTGGGGACACTGGGGATGCGAAGCACACAGGACGCAGTCAATGTGGTCAGCCTCAGTCGATCCTCTCGAGTACAGGACACAGTTAGTAACCCTAAACCCACTGTATAGAACGATTAGTAACCCTAACCCATAACCCCACATTTAAAGAACACAGTTATTAACCCTAAAGTTAACCCTGTAAATAGCTCCAACGGCAGTTGTGGTCACTACTAACCAACCCTCACCCCCCCCCTCCCCCCTGGACACACACACACACACAAGGTCACCTGTCCTGGATGCTCTTGCGGACGATGAGGAAGTAGCACTTGATGAGGCGCTGGATGACCTCACAGTCCCTCTGCTCCCTGGAGGTCAGCTTGCGGGACGCGGGGACCGCCTGGGGCACGGGGGGGAAAGGTCAGAGGTCAAGCAGAGGACATTGGTTGGTCCCATGGGGGTCGTATGGTCGTCGCCAACGCCTCAGTGGCCTCCCTCACCGTGTCCAGCAGGTTGATGGCCTGGCCTCTACTGGGGCTGCCGAACGGCCCCGCAGCCTTCTCCTCCCCCCCCTCGTTCTTCCAGCGCTTCCCTCCATCGAGGCTCTCCGCCTGAGGAGAGACCAGAGAGAGAGTTCACCATCACGTGACATGGTCCCTTCATGGGTTAGGGTTGTGGTTTACTAACTGTTTCCATACATGTAAGGTTAGGGTTCAGATTATGGGGTACTAACTGGGGGGGATTCGAACCTTCAACCTCTTGACCTGCGTGAGGTCTGCGTGAGGTCTGTGTGAGTACCTGTTGGCTGTTGACTGATGCGGAGACCTGGGCTGCATCTGTGAAGTCTGGGTGCTTCGTGTTGATGTAAGCCAGCTCAATGGCCACCAAGTTGTGGACCTGTAAGGAGAAAAAATTAGAAAATAAATCTTAAGATTGCAACAAATCTACAAATGCATCAGATACTGTAATAGTCTCCGGGGTTGTCGTGGTAACCCCATGTGTGACCCCAAGGTGTGGGGGGTCAGAGGTCATACCATCTCATTAGTGATAGGCAGGCGTTTCCTGAGTAGACTGGTCACCACCTCCACGATGGAGTCGTGAAGCTTCGGAAACCGTACGAGCTCCTGAGAGGGAGAGGGAGGGAGAGAGATACATAGAAGAGAGAGAAGAGAGAGAAGAGAGATACATAGAAGAGAGAGAGAAGAGAAGAGAGGGAGGGAACACACAGAAGGTTCCTCCGTGAAGAACAAGGTGCTGAATCACAGCATGTTTTTACAGGAGTGCGGCGCATGTTATTCTACGTACAAGTTACAGCATTGGATCCAGGCATGCAGTATGGGTGTTATTCAGTGCGTTTGCCCGACAGAGAGTGAGGGCTACCTGGGTGCTGTAGGAGGAGCAGTGCTGGATGATCCTCTGGAGCTCCTCGTGGACCAGCTCCACGCAGCGCAGGCTGGGCTCCTCCAGACGCTTCATCTGCCTCTTCACCAGCAGCTCGAAGGACACCTCGGGTACGAAGAGGGCTGGCCGTGGGCCCTGACGCACAGCCCACACAAAGGGGGGTTTTTATTTTCCTATCTATCAGACTGCCCACGATGATTCATCTTCCCCCTTTTCTCACACGCACACGCGGCCGCTGTCTGGCACACACGCGCACACACACACGTACACTTTTCCTCAGAACAGACCGAGGGTCCTTTTCATGCGCTTCTCAGAAAAATTGCAGCTGCGAGAGATTTATGCTACGTGTTTTTCCACACACACGCACGCAGAAGCTGAAGAGCCGATGGTGATGTTTTACCGTAGCGTTGCGGATGGCAGTGAGAATGTCGAGCTCAGTCAGACCCCCCAGGGGGTCGATGGACTGCAGCGTGCGGCCAAAGGTCTCATGGAATATGTAGCAGATCCGGGCCCCCCCCACAGCTAAGGACACAGAGAGAGAGGGGAGGGGAAGAGAGAGGAGGGGGGAGAGAGAGGGCAGACGAAGAGAAAGGGGAGGGGGAGAGAGAGGGGAGGGGGGGAGAGAGAGAGGAGGGGGAGAGAGAGAGGGGGGGGAGAGACAGGGGGGGGGGAGAGAGAGGGGCAGGGGGAGAGAGAGAGGCGGGTTACTCACTCTGCTCAGACTGCAATTGAGAGTTTCTAGTGGTGTCACTGTGTTAATCAAATGCACGGTCATATTTCGTAGGGCGGCTATATTAGCTACTTTGATAACGCTCGAATAGTAATGTGTCCATTCAGCTGACACTTTAAGTGATGTATTCCGACCTGCCACCCTCTCGATTCTGCAGTCAAACACTCTACCGCCGACCTACATCCCCTTTCATTAGACCTCAGTGATGGAAATCGCTCACTGCTAAATGATAAACGATAGCGTTTCTATCCCCGGTATCCTCCCGGTGGTGTGACCGTGCTCAGGGGGGGCCGACGTTCTCCCCCAGCCTCACTCACAGCTCAGTGGTCTGGATGTGCCGTGCGGTGCCCTCGATGGTGTTGCAGTAGTCGCTGGCGAACTTGGTGACGATCTGCAGGAAGGTGGCGCTGTGGTCCTCCACGGGCTGCCCGTAGTCGCTGAGGCGGGCCTGGTATTGGGCGCTGAGCACCGTCACGCGCCTCTTCAGCTCGGGCAGGCAGTCGCGGATGTGGTGCATGAGCAGGCGGCTGAGCGTGCGGCCCAGGTAGCGGGAGCCGCAGCGGGAGGCCAGGGAGGGGTAGTGGCGCTGGAGGAAGGCCTGCTCGTCACGGGCACAGTCCTCCATGCTCTTCTGGGTGTTGATGTCGTGCTGGCTCCTGGCCGGGCCGAGGGAGGAGGAGGAGGAGAGATGAAGATAGTGGCACGCTACAATTCACAGGCACGACTTGTCTCCAGGCCAGCATGTGACCACTAGATCACGCTGAACACTGGAGCTTTTTTCAAAGGATACTGATACATTTCGTTGATGTAAATGTAGTGATTCATAACCCAAGAGTAGGATCATTTTGTCGATAAGCTCTTAAATAACAATTCAGACCAACCGGTTGACCACGCCCACGATGCCGAGCCTGACGGGGATGACCCTCCCCAACAGGACCTCCAGGGCGTCCGTCCCAGCGTCCATCAGATCCAGCTTGCTGACCACCAGCAGAGTCCTGCGACCTGGGAGACACACACACAGCACACACAGCCTGGTAAGACCAATCGCCTCTCATTCAAAAACATAGACGTGATATCGACCTTTACGACAGAAACCCTTTTAAACTTCTAAACATCTTACGCAGCCATTCGCTAGAACAAACGAGACGTGTGTGCGGTCGTGCTTCGGTAAACACCCGACAGGTGAAAAGATTAACAGCGACAGACGGGGGCCAGAAAAAGACACGCGGGGAGAGAGGGACGTGTTAGTGTGCGGCACGCCTCACCATCTGGGTCGACCTCACGAGCCAGTTTGAGAGCGTCAGAGGTGGCCAAGTCCGAGTTGGCGGGAGACACCGACAGTATCAGGGAGTTGGGATTGGAGATGAAAGACTGGATCATCTCTTGTACCTGGGCCTCAATGTCCTCTGGTTGGTCCCCTACTGGAACCTGTTCAAAAGTAGAACTCCATGAGTCGGGGGGGGAAAAACACAGTCTCAATGGATTATTCCCTCTGCCAACTGTGACAATTCTCAGGTGGTTGATTTTACCTTGGTAATTCCTGGCAAATCCACCAGAGTGAGATTAAGGACTTTAGGGGAGAAAATCTTCAGATAGATGGGCTCAGGGCTGATTCCCTGGATGGTATGTGACACAATGGAAAACAGTGAGGACAAACATACCAAAGCAGCATTACTAAGTCATTTTAGAAGCTCTCTCTCTCTCCATACCTTATTACCACCAGAGCTTCGCTCGGTTTCCTCTTCAATTTCCTTGCGAATTTTCTGAAAATCTGCAAAGATCTATTCACCCGGCACACAGTTAGCAGACAGTGAAAGTCCTTCAATGATACAGTATACTGCAGAAATGAGGAACAAGAGTATAACATATTTGATTTGAGTTTACCTCGTTCTTGCAGTGAAGGAAGGTTCCCCATTCCTCGGCTTTGATTCCTAAACACACACGGAATACTGGGTGTTAAAACAACCAACCGAAAAACCTAGCCACCCATTTTACAGCCATGAACATACAAAATAATAAACAAACACATGATGAATGAAACTGAACACACAGCGAGCAGCAGATTAAGATGGGGCTTTTAAAAGTAGAAAAGAATATGACTGACACAGAAGACACTGAGAAGTTGTAAGATGGTGCAGTTAGACACAGCCACTAAATGAGATGACGCATAAAATGGGTCCATGCACATAAACTATGTAAAAAGAGACCTGGGAAGTTGTTTGGGGCGTTTTGTTTGACCCCATTTCCTGAGAAAGGTAATGAAGAGAAGGGTGGATAATACTGTAGGTTAGCAAAGAGAGAGAAAGGCAGACTATTGCGCCACTACAGATAAGATAACATGCATAAAAGAGGCTAATATGCTGTGAGTGGATTATGTTGGACAGGTCAGGTCCAAATGTTGACAGGCCTTATCCAGTACGGTGAATGAAAGAGCTTCTTTAAGTACCGTTCTCTTGCTGTTTTCTCGCCTCCAGCGGGGGTATGTTAATCAGCTGTAACACTAGGGGACGCCGCGTGACTATTCCTGATCCCCGAGGTAGAAAGTCGCGTCCTACCAGACTTTCCAACACCGAACTCTTCCCGCTACTCTGTGGGTGAGGAAGAGAGTGATTCTAGAGAGACTTGGACGATGACATTTGACAATGGCACCAATTAACCTTCGTTCTAAAACTGACAGACACATTAACATGTGTGCTTCCCGACTGACCTGTGATCCAACTACCACTATCTGTGGAAGCTGAATGGCGTCTGCCCCCACAGTGAGGAAGACCTCTTGCAGACGATTTATGACGGGAATTAGGGTATCCATTTCTCAGGTCTGGGCTGTAAAAAAGGGGGAAACGAGAGGGAAAGAGTTAGTCCCATTTAATAATAATATAATAATTCATTTGATTTGTAACGCGCTCTTCATTCATAAGAATCTCAGAGTGCCATTTAAGCTTACTCCCCTAATTGTTGCATGTACTTGATTAAATTCATATGATAGGAAGGATTACCTCACTTATCAAGTTAATTAAAAAGGTAATTTGAGTAACTTACGTCTCGATAATCCAAATATCACTTGATCAACCATAACATGCCATCAACAGCACCTATCTCGAAATCAAACCAGAGCGGGCTAGACAGCATGCTGCATGCGATACCACTGGAGTATTATTAGTAGAGAAGACTATATATTTATCTAGCATGTAAACGGCAGCTTGGTATCCGTGATATAGAGATAAGCACAATTCAAACATAGTGAAGCTGGAAATACCATAACGTACGAGTCAGAGATAGCTAGCTCTAGACTAGCTAGATGTGCTAGCCTAGATTCGGGCTAAAATAAAGGGATGTGCCCAACCAATTTCCAGAGCAGTTTCCTTACCGATGGATACACTTCAGAATCGCTTTATTTATCCAATCAGACCGTCTTCACTTCATAATTAAGTATTGCTCTGGACTCTGAATGATACTATATGGGCACCATCAACCGGTTTGTTGTGCTCCAAGTGTCATTGAAAAGTGGGCAGGGTCCTACGTCATTCTCTAACAAGATGGTTGGTAAGCGTCTTGTACAGTCCACTATACTGATTGGTTGAAGTGCCGTTCTATCAATATTTTAACGTACTGGTCCACACCCAGTACTCCTTCCGTGTGTGTCTTCTCTTGGTACCAGAACAGCCTTTACCAACCTTTCTCACGATAAAAATTAAAATACAATCGAATTAAAATGCTACTTAGAATAACATTACCATCAACACAGGTTTGTTTGGTTTATTTGTTTGCTTATAAACACAATATTTACATATAATACAATTATCACCAGCAACCAGAGAAAACAAGCATCACAAATGTTTTAAGAGATTTTTCGGCTTTTTCAACTTTATTGTGATATTGACAGAAAAAGTAGTGGGCGAGAGGAGATGGAATAAGCCGGGATGGAATCTAACCCGGTCCCCTGCGTTCAAGCCGAAGCCTACATGGTACAATGAGCCAATAGGACCCGCATCACTAATCCTTTCGACAGACAACAATCATCCAACACTCATAAATAAGAAACTCCTAAAAAGTCACACCTCCTGGAGTTAGTGTCTACAAGCCAGACAGCTTCAGATCACCAGTCCAAAAGGGATTTTCTTGTACATCCACTTTCAGAAAAACAAAAACATCCTATCAATTGACAAGGAATGTGTGGATATAAACAAACGGACTGTAATCTGGATGCCGTTTCGGGTTTACAATCAAACTTGAAAGCTATCAGTGTACACTGAAACCTCCATCAGACTCTTGTGTGTATTAAACTCATTTGATTGCAGCTCCCTTCATATGCCCTCTCAGATTCTACTGCTCTCCTGACCATCACATGACCACATCGTCACATGACCACATCTGAGGTGCTCTCAGTCCATGTAGGAGGTGTCCATGCCGTCGCTGTCGGGATGAAGCAGGCGTCCAGCCAGGCGCTCTATATCATCCAGGCTCAGCTGGCGGAGGGCGCGCTCGTAATCCTGCAGGAAGAGCAAACACAGTTTATCAAGGGTTGTGTAGTAGGCTCGTAATCCTGCAGGAAGAGCAAACACAGTTTATCAAGGGGTTGTGTAGTAGGCTCGTAATCCTGCAGGAAGAGCAAACACAGTTTATCAAGGGTTGTGTAGTAGGCTCGTAATCCTGCAGGAAGAGCAAACACCGTTTATCAAGGGTTGTGTAGTAGGCTCGTAATCCTGCAGGAAGAGCAAACACCGTTTATCAAGGGTTGTGTAGTAGTAAGTATCCATATGGTTGTAAATACCTCCTGATGAATAATACAATGTTATACTGGGTTCCTTTTGAAGAGAAAATTAGTGACTGGTGTAAAAAGAAATCAGGCTAATAAACCAATGAGTGGAATTAGAACTCCTCAACATTGATTCTTTGCTTTTTGAGTGAGGGGTGAGAGGTTCACTGTGCACTTCTCTGGTCCTCAGGAATACCTTGATGAGCTGCTCCTGCACCTTGGCTGCGTCCGCAGGGCTGAAGTGTTTCGCCAGGACGGTGGACAGAGTTTGCCACACTACACCAGGAGGACTTCTACTGCCGCTGGCCAGTGCCGGTCCACCCACCTTCTCCCCTGCAGGACGAACCACCAGGTTCAGCTTGGCCTCAGGCCCAATGGCATAATCACTCAATCTGTGTTCATCTGTGGAAAAAGACCATTGAACATTTTGAATAGCGAATAATATGTCAGATCAGATGCAGCAGCCGATGGGTTATGACAGACACATGTGAGGGTGAGGGTGAGGGTTGGTACTACCTGCAAGAGCTTTTCCTTTATAAAGCAATCGCTGCTGATTGGCTGGTATATTCAGACGTTCAGACACCAGATCTTTCACTGTGGAAACTTTTTCATCTTCTGTGACCTACAAGGATGACATAGCCTATACGATTAGATTACATTTCTTTCTTTTAAGTGATCTGATCAGATGAACAGCTGAATATCAGGTTACATTTACCCTGCAGTACACCCAACATTGCACATAATCAAACTACACACGATTTCATGTCTACGTTGTAACATCAGCAGCCTTGTAGTTGCCCGATCAATCATCTAGATCGAACTAAACCAAAAACGGGTTACTAATCGGGCCAACCACCACATAATTGACAGTGACAGTTTGTGAAGCTGAAATTTAAGCGATGCATGGGACATGTGTAAATCAAATTAGCCAACCAATGTTAACTTCGCTGCATCATCATCAGTGCGGTCACTTTTCACAGAGCAGTCTTCGCACTAGAGAATATGCGTGATCATTTTGATACCTTTCAATATAACTCTCATGGTTTCCAACTATAGAACAACTCTCGTTAAATGGACAGTCACTAACAATATTTTCAAAGGTAGTGTAATTAGCTCTAGCTAACTGTAATAGAACAACCAGACAGTGCAATGCAGCACCACTACAGCACACAAGGACCCACAGTAGTTAGCCTACTGTAGCTAGCTTTAGCAAGAAAACCGAGCCTTGTTTACCTGTAGGTTGCACTCCTTTCCTTGAAGCGGTTTTACAGTGATAATCATGTTGCTGTTGTTCCAACCCCTAACAACTAAAAAACTATTAAACGCTATGCTACAACGTTTTAGCAAATATATATATTTTGTTGATTCTCTGTCAACGGTAATTTTCTGTCAGCAATCCATTTCCTTTGCTCGTCGTGGACTAGACGTAGAGCAGGGCTCTGGTGTTGCGATAGTAGCTTCATGGCTAGCCTTGTAAAATGTGATTACTGCCCCCTGGTGTTTGGAATAAGTATGACAAATTGCAGCCCATGGCATGCATCCTTTGGCAATAAGGCTTGTCCATCCTAGATAGAGTGGACATATTGTTGATGTTATGAATTGAAATAGTTTCAGGGCTACGAAAACCACACCGTTATAGGCTCAGGGTAATAATACGTGTTGTTCAATCTATTTAGTTTTTACAAGTTAGTTAACGTGTTTAGTCCCATTCATTTAGTCTTGTATAAAGTTTTAGTAAATCATATTTATTCATCTTAAATATGCACTGGGTTAGTTGCGGATACAAATCCACAGATGAGCTTTGAGACGACCGTCCTACGTCATCACCGGAGTCTGCTTCGGTATTCAGACCATTCAATAGTAGACTCAGTAAAGCAGGGTGTGTGTCGGCACCTGTCCGCGCGCTTCGGGAGAATACTGTTCTCCGTATGCCAGTGACACACGGTTGGATTTCGCGTCGTTACCGTGGCCTTATAAAGGTACTGTAAATTATTTGGCTAATAATACAATGTACAACAAACGTGCACAGATATTAAACGTAACATACATCATTTTGGGATTGGATAGATTTGAACTAACTAATCCATCAGAATTCCTTTGAGATAACAGTCGCCTTGCACAATATTTCATATTTCAATATTTCATTTCATAATTCACAATACAAGTATTGTATAATTAGTTTGTAATATTATTTAAGACCATTGGAATAAACTTGTCTAAAGTGGGGATGTAGATAAAACATCTTCTGTCATAACAACTCCTCAGTAATGGGGACACTTCGAGATCTCCAGTTCGCCCTGCAGCTGAAAATCGAGGAGCTTCGTCAGAGAGACACACTAATAGATGAACTAGAGCTTGAGTTGGATACCAAGGATGACCTCATTCGGAGACTGCAAGGAGAACTAGACCGCTTCAGGGCCACCATCTCACCCCCAGGACACTCTGCATCCAGTTCAGGTAGGCTGAGTTAACTCCCACAACAACAACAAGCATCTTTTGTGGCATAATACATACCTATATATATATTACGTTGTGTTTAGGATGCTACACACAGGATTGACATATCAGAAATGCATCTTTTTTTTCCACAAAGGCAGCTCCTTGTGTGTTTCAGGGTACTCGGAGCAGTATGATAAGTCTCAGAGATCAAAGAGGAAGACTATATTTTCAGAGCCTCTCAACGTGGACCCAAAGACATTCGCAGCGACAACCCAAAACACAACGTGCAATAAAACCCAGGGGTGAGAAACCCTTATCTGTCAACCCTGAAACCACCCCCCACCCTCCCTCCCTCCATCCCTCCATCCCTCCCCGAAAACACAATCTCAAAAGCCCCTAAGGCTGATCAAGTGGTTAGTGCCCGAGCTCCAATTCAATATGATTTTCATTGATCTAAAAACACCGTGTGACACTTAGCGAAAAGTCTTTTATCCCTTCTTGTCAAACACCAGACACAAAGACATGACTTATTGATTAAACACATTTTCCTCCTGCAGGGTACGGGAGCTGATACACACAGCCTTTCTGGAGAACGACTTACTGAGACATCTGGAAAGTGGTCAGATCGTGGCTATGATGGACTGCATGTACCCTACCACAGTCGACCAGGGCTTCCTTGTCATACAGGAAGGAGCTAAAGGAAATCTTGCCTATGTGCTCGAAGGTAAGATTGGAGGTGGTTAAAAACCTATAGGATTTCATCAAATCTCACCCTTTCTACTTGAATTATCATGCGCTGTGATGGTCCCCAAGACTAGCGTTCCTCCTCTTACCTAATGTATAGTACTAGCTCGAGGTTTTATCTTGAATAATTCATCAGAGCGATTAGTGCTACCCTTAATGTATACAGCCCATTGGGGTTTTTTAATTAGCTGGCGTAGGAAAGTGCCAAAACGTTTCCTTAGTTACTCAACACCTCTTTCCTTTTCTCCCCCCCTCCTCTCCCCCTCCTCCAAGACCCTTTGGTATGCCTCTCTTGTTAATTACGAGTCTGCTTTCTGGCCCAATGAGAGGAAATGTTAGAATGACCTGTTTGGAATTGGGGACTGTGGCAGCATGATAAACAAGAGGAACACAGTGTTTGACGGTGAAACGCCGTGCAGATCCAGGAGGAGAGAGAGGTCGGCCCCACATCCCTTTGACTTTGTCTTTCGGGGACGTCTCCTGTACTAATCCCCATATCAAATGTGACCGCTGACGGTCGTCCAGTTTGTTTATCTCGCCAGCCGAGCACCAGGCGACGCTTTACTCTCGTCTTACGTCCTCCTCTATACCTCCCAGACAGCTCGTCTGATTGTACGTCTGTCAGTCACATGTTTCAGCGCCAGCAGCAGGAAGCAGGGTGGTGCCGAGCTGAAGTGCGGTCACACCTGCTTTGTTGTCGTCGTCATCCGCGCTGTTTAGATGGGAGTCGGCAAAGGTTCCATTGGCACGTGCAGACAAACAAACATGTGCGTGTGCGCACACACACCCACACCCACACACACACACACTGAT
The DNA here is from genome assembly GCA_903064625.1 of Mallotus villosus. Lineage (NCBI taxonomy): Eukaryota > Metazoa > Chordata > Actinopteri > Osmeriformes > Salangidae > Mallotus > Mallotus villosus. Next base: position 25,118 of record CAEFZP010000148.1, on the reverse strand, counting down.
ACACTGTGCTTGCTGTGTTTCTTACAGAGGGGAGGATGGAGGTTACGAAGGATGCTCAAAAGCTGCTCACCATCGAAGCAGGACAAGTGTTTGGAGAAGCTGCCCTCCTGTACAACTGTTCCTACACATACTCCTTCTCAGGTAGGCAGACATGTAGCTGCAGACTGCATGGCCTTGTGTTGTGTGGTCGCTCCTCTGCACAGCAGCAGTGAATGTTAATGGAGCGTCTACCTGACGTGTAACCAAGGAATGTCTTGGTGGCGGCAGAGAATTCTTGTCGCAGAGAACAGCACAATCTCCGAAGGGCGTTTTTTTACAATGGAGGAGATGCGAAGTCAGATAACTTCTGTCGAATTTCAAATCAAAAGAACTTTTCAACTGCCGTATCACCATGCAGCTTCAAACGCATCTCTATGATACGTGGGGAATACAAACCCAATGTTGCCCCGCTCTGACTCTCTCGCTCAGATCTTTTCGCCCTACATTTGATCGTCACCTTTATTAAAAACGGAGACAGATTATAAATTCGGATACATTTGATCCGGGCCCACTGTTCCCAACACATACCTGAGCTTCACGACAGAGCAAATTATATTTGATGTGAAAGATGTTCTCAGTGATATTCTCTGTGGACGGTAGAGAGTGTGCTATGGTCTTCCTTCAGCGTCTGTGCCTACACTCATTTGGGAGAGGCCAGTCTCCCAGGCCTCTGCTGCTCACATCTGACCCGCTTTCACTAATAAACAGCCTGAGGCGAAGGACAGGATTGGGGCAAAGTGAAAAATCAGTTCATTGCTTTCTGTCCTTTCCTCTTACGTCGATTCCTTTCCCCTCTTCTCCTCCCGTCCTTTCTTCCTCTCCGCGCGCGCCATCGTGTCTTTCCCGTGCAAGGCCAGTTTCCTGTGTCATTGTGTGTGTTGTGTGTTTGTCCCTCAGTCGATCTCCGTCTCCAATTTGTTCTCACTCCAGACACTCTCAATTTATGTGTGTGTGTGGCCTTTTTCTTTTCTTTTATTTTTTCCCTTTTCTTCCACACGACCTAACCTTCCTTTCTTGTGACTGGCTCTTTCAGTGCATCGGCTCTGGGTTCGTCGCTTTGGTCTGACTCATTCTGAGTGTGACAAAGGCTGAGGTGCAAACGACTCTCATGACATTCGCACAGTATATGACTGTGACAAAAATGCCACAGCATGAATTCTCTCTCTCTCTCTGTCTCTCTCTCTTTTTAGCAATGTGGATGATGCCGGTTCAAAATAAATGTTAATCTGACGTGATCTTTTCAATTCAGTGGATAGCATTTAGCTGTTGTCAGATTAGGGCAATAACGACAAAAGATGGCCTCATTTTGGAAACGAGGACAAACGACACATGGAAATGTCAAAGGAGCTGAAATCTACAGCATAAAACCTCCATTCAGTGAAGAGTTGAAACACTGAGCTAATGTAGGCTACCTGATCAGTGGCGGACTCAGGGGGGGGGCAGGCGACCGCCCCCCTTCGTGCCTCCTTGGTTGAAAAAGCGCGCTAAAGTGCCGTAAAGAGTGGCGAATTACGAGAGAAAATCCGATAACGTGCTCAATGAGTGCCCTTCTAATGCCCTTACAGTGCCTACATGGTTGAAAAATTGCTCTCTAGAGTGGTGAATATGAGAGAAAGTGCCTTATTGGCTGCTCTTTACATAGGAAAACAATTATTGAGTGCCCTCAATGTGCCCTTTTATTTTTTTCGCCCCTGCCCTTCAAACAGTCTGAGTCCGCCACTGTGTGTATGTGTGTCTGTGTGTGTGTGTTTGAGTCTTTATAAACGAGCCCGTCGTGTGGTGTGATGTCATAACGCCGTGTCTGACCGTGGCTAGCTAGTTAGCTACAGTTAGCTGCACTTTTCACCACAAAAACGTAAACGGAACCTTCACGGGGATGCAAGCAAAGCAAACCGTCAGAGCCCTGCAATGAATACCGAGAGATCAATAAAAAGATGCAACATTCAACACACACATTATAGTATTTTCAACCCTGCATTTTATGTCGCTGTCTTGATATATTTTTTTTCTCTTTCTCTCGCTCTCCTCAGTCCAAGGACTACTGCTCTGGGGTAGGTGCCGGTGGATGGTGGTGGGGGGCTTAGCATGATATGGCTATTTAAAATTCAAAACATTATGGCACTGATTTGCTTCCATACATACCTTGACTAGGTAGCCTTGCGAAACATGTCGCACTTGCTTTCTAAATCACTAGGCCTATATAGGTTGACTATGGTTAGAGCTGGTCTCGTCCAGGTAAAATACATAAATAAATAATGTAAATAAATCATTATGCCTGCTAGTGCGATACTTGATCTATTATTCTGTTACGGGGGGGGGGTTGTAACCAAAAAAAAATAGACCAATTTCATGTTTGTAAACATTCAGGATGCGCGCGCAGCTACAGACCGCATAGTGGAGCGGCAGCCATGTCTTCGCGTCATGTCACAAAGTTCATAATTTTACAGTTTTACAGTCAATTCGACATCTAAAAAGTCGAGCAGGGCAGCTTTCAAGCAATATGGGAATTCTGCTTTTAGCCAGCTGGTCCGATTATTTTTGTGATTTGTTTAAACTGGCAATTTGAGCGTGAGACTGCGTCCCCATTAGCCTCAGTCAGACTCGTCGCTCACTGGCAGTGTGCACAATGTATTTCACTCCAGGAACGTCAGAGAGGACTGCCTAACGTAGATACGAGCCTGCTGAAGATAGCCAGCATATTGGATTTCTTTAACCGAGCCTGTTTCATTACTCATTTTCCTGAGAAAGCGACCTCCGTTAGCCAGGCTACTTTTGCCCGATCACTTGGTCAGGCTATTTAAAGCTATGGGGGTCAAGTGACTTTTGTGCATTGACAAGTGAAATGTAAATATACTCGTCCAAAGGACAATGCCTCAAACAGTTAATGTCAAGCCCTGTAATCCAGTGAACAGAGATATATGATGACCTGATCGACACTCCAAGTGTATTATACAGGGGAGAAGTTCGTCTTTTGCAACCCACATGCGCAGTTGAGCCAGCTTGACAGTCGTGTGACGTAGGTTTGGTTACGTATTCAGCTTTCAGAAACAATATGTAATTTTACATGTAGTTATATCTAGGCCAACTATATGGGGACGTGGGTCATGACGTTGTAGTAATTGACTTTAGGCAACTATCGGACTGTGTTAACCATAGATATATATAAACACATCTATGGTGTTAACGTTCAATCACCATGGTAACATGATGACACATTGAATATGTCATAAATGCATTCCCTGTTTATAAATGACAAGCATTTGACTTATACTCAGATCCATGAAGACATCGTGAAGGTAAGACCTCGATCCTAAATTAAACATGCAAGCTATAGCTTTAAAGTATACTTTAAAACATTTGTTTAAAATGTACTTTGAATATATGTGAAAAACAATCATATCTGCGCTCATAAACACATCATATAAAGGTAAGATCTCGATCCCAAATTAAACATGTAAGCTACTTTAAAACATTTGTTTAAAATGTACTTCGAATATATTTGAAAAACAATCATATCGGCGCTCATAAACACATCATATGTTAGATCAGGTTAGATCTCGATCCAAAATTAAACATGTAAGCTCTGATGTAAATCAAATCAACGTTGAATATATTTGAGGGTGGCCGCGGCCGCGCAAGAACCTCGCAAACCTCGGCCAAAAGATGGCCAAATTCATGTTTACGTCTACTGAGGGATAGCCAAACAATAATTAGGATATAGAAAACATTTTCACAATGTTAGCCTTTTAGTCTAAACATAGCAGATTTACAAACGGGCTTTTTCCAGTTTGGCCTCCAATCCAGACCATTGTTCTACGTCATAATGATTAGAATGTTTAGATGAACGCAGTGACGTCCGATATTTTCTCAACACATCAGTAGCACAGCGCGCACTCATTGTTATGCATCTTTCATGAAATATCTCATTTTCTATTTATTATGAATGTAGCAAAGGAACAATGAATCCGGATGAGAAGAAAGACAAGGTACCTCTGATGATTGAGGAGAAGTGTGGAGACGTCCTCAGGGCCACAGCTGAGGCCGAGAGGCGAGCCTATGAGAACACGATAGAAGAGCTTCACCAGAAGCTCCTGGTGGAAGTGAAAGCTCGTGTTGAGGCTGAACAAGCTCTGGCCAGGGCTCGGACCACTCTGCGGGCCCACGCCGCCGCTAAACCGCTAGACCTCCAAAGACCTCGACAGGAGGATGGTCTGACCTCTCACCTCAGAGCCTGGGAGAAGGAGAGGCAGTACCTGACATCTGGGAGGAACCAGGCGGTCGAAGCCCTGAAGTTGTCCGAGCAGGCCCTCACTCTGGCCACAGCCAAGTTGCTGGAGTCGGGACACACGGCCCCCAAACCAGCTCAGCTCGGGGGAGAGTTTCAGCTCTCTCGCCTCAGAGCTGAAATCTGTGCGGCCCAGTCAGCCAAAAAGACGGCCGAGGTTAACTGGAATATGACCAGGACCAATCTCCTCATGCTGGAAAAAAACCTCCGAGCAGAAATTGCAGAGAAGGATGAGATGATCATCCTCCTTTCCAATGCGAAGAAGGAGGTCTTCCAGGTGACACAGAAGGAGCTGGATGCTTTCAAGGCCAAGCTGATGGAGATGGCACGTGTCATGACAAGATTGCAAATCCACTCGAAGGAGAAGGACATGCAATCCAGTCAAATTATAAAGGAGCTGAGGGATAAATGTGCAGAGATGGAGTCTGCAGAGAAACAGGCTGCAGACACAGCTGAGGAGCTGCTGTCTCTGCGGAAGACCGCCGACCAGTCGGCAGCCGACCTGGAGGCCCTGCGGATGACGGCCGACCAGTCGGCAGCCGACCTGGAGGCCCTGCGGATGACGGCCGACCAGTCGGCAGCCGACCTGGAGGCCCTGCGGATGACGGCCGACCAGTCGGCAGCCGACCTGGAGGCCCTGCGGATGACGGCCGACCAGTCGGCAGCCGACCTGGAGGCCCTGCGGATGACCGCCGACCAGTCGGCAGCAGACCTGGAGGCCCTGCGGATGACGGCCGACCAGTCGGCAGCCGAGCTGGAGGCTCTGCGGAAGACCGCCGACCAGTCGGCAGCCGACCTGGAGGCTCTGCGGAAGACCGCCGACCAGTCGGCAGCCGACCTGGAGGCCCTGCAGAGTCTGAGCAGAAAGCAAGCTAGGTGCCAGTCGCAGGAGACCCAAACCGAGGTAGTCCAGTCGTGTCCAGGGCCTAAACTAATCCTTTGTGTGCATAGAAACAAGCCTTCTAATATGTCCTGTAACGCATATTGGAGTGTAAACCCTGCATGCTCCCTTGTGTACTGGGGTAGATGTGTTATATACTTTGTGTTTTTCAGAAATGTATTGGCAAAAAGAAGAAAAAGAAGGGTTGCTGCCTAGCCCGCCTGATGTTCTGGAGGAAATCCCAGCATGCATAGCAAGAACACCTTCATCCTCCGCCCTCGCCTCCTCCCTCCCTACAACCTTCCTCCACCACAAATAAACACCATCTCTCCCCTCTATCACAAACCACCACCATCTCTACCCTCTATCACAAACCACCACCATCTCTACCCTCTACCACAAACCTCCATAATATCTACTCTCTACCACAAACCACCACCATCTCTTCTACCACAAACACACACACACATATCCTTAATCACCCAAACACCCTAACCCTTCATACATGGCATCATGCATATCAACATTCTTGCATGCAGAATAACTCAATAAAAGATGCCTCCCAAAACTTAGGGTCTTGCTTCTTCCTTCCTCATGATAGTTCCGTAAGCCTGTGTACTGACCTAGTAGATAAACTTTCCATGGAATCACATGACATGGAATGTGTTCTAGAATGATAGTGTTACGAAGCTCTGTGTGTGTGTGTATGTGTGTCTGTGTGTGTGTGTCTGTGTGTGTCTGTGTTTATGTGTGTATGTGTGTATCTGATGTGAGCTGAATCTCGTGGATTGGACCAAAGCAGGATTCACACCGGTTTCGCAGGAAACGCCACTGATTAATCTGGGTCATTATTAATTTACGACAACTTCTTCAGACGTTCCGCCTTCTTCCTTTCATATTCCTCACCCTCTATTAAAACGGACTGGAAGAGAAGTTGGATTAAAATGTACGGATGCTTCTTAAACGATTTCTCTTTATCTACTTTTCCACTTAACCCTGAGAGAGGAAGTAGTTATATACGGGGTTTGTAGAGAGTAAGGAAGAGAACACGGATTTCTTTGCATGCTTTAGTCTCTTGGATGTGAGAATGTGTCCACATATACAGTACCTATAGCACCAATACTCACACTTCAGTTGAAGAGAAGAGGAAGATCCTGCTGGGTTCCTCTCTCAGCAGACACACCCGTCTCTGAAAGAACAGACCGCATACATCATTTACACTCTCATTAATCTCTGAGTGGATGTCTTGTCAGTAATGCTCAGATTTGAGCAACCTTCTTTGCCATTCCCTTTGACCATGTCTACCTTCCACTTTGTCTCTCTCTCTCTCTCACTCTCTCTCTCTCTCTCTCTCTCTCTCTCTCTCTCTCCCTTCCTCTCTCTGCAGCTCTAACAAACAGCAAGTTGTGGGTTATCGACCGCGGAAGCTTCCAGAACGTCATGATCCAGAGTTCTCTCAGCAGCCTGTCTCGTTCCATGGAGCTGCTCTGCAGGTGAACACACACGCGTCAGGCCGGACAGGCAGGAAGCCGGCCCCGACGAAGCCGCTCTGTATTCCAACTGCCGCCCCGCAAGGGTCGAAATGTCACGTTGTTGGCCAACAGTCCCGCTCCCATGATGCAACATCTCTCTATTCTGTCTGTGTGTCTGCAGTGTGTCCTTTCTGCGTTCTCTGCCCGAAGACGTGCTGATGAAAATGGCCGACGTGTTGGAGGAGGTAGATAACCTTCATGTGTTATTGACGTTGTATCGCTCCCGGTCCAGCTACAGGCCCCTCTACTGTACATCGGACACGTTGCCCAAACCCAGAATTCCGCACGCAGATCCATCACTGCAAACAAGAATATTGACACAACGGCTGGATATAATGTGTTCACAGTCTGCAGGTGTATTTGTATTGTCCTGGGGACCTGAGCAAACAGACAGATCCACCTGGATTCATACCCGACCTACATCCAGTGAGTAATCTAGATCTCCTCTGACCCGACCACTTAGTCGTCAACACTCTGTTTGACAGGCCCACTATACGGAGGGGGATTACATCATCCGGCAGGGGACCACAGGGGACACCTTCTACATCATCAGCAAGGGACAGGTGAGATCGAAGATGTGTGGGGCATTTGGGGCACGCTTCTTATAGCGGAGGACGGTGGTAGGAATCGTCAGGGGGGGGGTGAACGTATCCGACAAAGCAGCACAGATGGGGCTTGAGAGAGGCACGAGGTCGTGGCTCCTTAACCCCCTCTGACGCACCGCAGGTCAAAGTGACAGAGAAGAAGACGGCCAACGAGGTGGTTGAACTGTCGACGCTCTCTCAAGGACATTGGTTTGGCGAGAAAGCTCTGAGAGGGTGAGTCAGAGAGCAATTATTTGCTTTCAAGTGCTGTTGTCAGGCTGTGCATAACATCCTACTACACGGCATGCAACGTGTGATTTATCACGTAGCTTGAAAAACACAAAGCACAAGCTAATCTTGTGCGAACTAATAGTTTGTTCAGAAAGAATCCCAGTAAGGTGACGAAGTGAAAGGAGTCTGGAGATTATTCATTCATCATGACATCCATAATCATCCAACCCACCACAACATCCCAAAACCAGAAATGTTGTTTTGATCGATCCCAGTCACAATAATCATAGCCACAACGATCGTCAATGTCTAACATCATATCTAGACAACGTTGTTACCGTCAGTCTGATATTTATGCTTTTGTCCTTGCTCACCACTCTGAAAACAATGCTATTTCATTTTGAGAGGCTTTCAATTTGCACCCCTCTCTGTGTCTCCAGGGACGATGTGCGAACAGTGAATGTGGTTGCCGCGGGAGATGTCACGTGCTTGGTAATAGACCGAGAGTGAGTAATTACGTGAGATTTCGGTTGGATGTGTGAGCATATTGCCTGACCATGTTCTCTTCCTCACAACCCCCCCACTCTTTCTGCATCCTCCATATCAGATTTCACAGATAGCCATAACATATATCCCCCTAACCGAATCACACGGTAGCAAATAGATAGTAAACACGACCAGGGCTCTGAGTCATGTTGCATTTGCGACTGTTGACCTTCAGACATCTCTCCTCAGGTCGTTCAGACAGATCATTGGCGGCGTGGCGGACGACAGTAACGACGGCCAGGAGAGCGTCGAATCCAAAGTCAAGTAGGTGCATTAGTATGTGCGGGGCGCTCGTTCGAAGCGGTTAGCAGACCCGCGTAAGCAACGGGAGACTAGCGACACGTCTGTGGTGCTGTGTGTGTGTGTGTGAGCAGGGCAGAGGACGAGGACGCCGCTGTCCTCTCCGACTCCACGCTCGGTGATTTCCAGGTCGTCTGCAATTTAGGAGTCGGGGAGATCGGCCACGTGGACCTGGTGAGTCACGGCCACGTCCAGGAGCCGGGCCAGACACCGCGTCCAATCAAAAGCACCGATTCTTCGCTCCTCGAGCCTCTGAAATACAGTTGGATCTGTGATTACTGGCTGCGCTGATTATATGCTCTGTTGTCGGTCTGAAGGTGAAGCTACACAAGGGCACCACCAGGTGTTCCTTCGTCATGCGGGTGATGAGGAAGCGCCTGCTGAGGAGCGCCGAGAGGCAGGAGCACGTCCTGAGGGAGAAACACAACCTCGCAGACGCTCACTGTCCGTTCATCGTCAGGTGGGTGGCTGTCGACCAATCCCAGCTGGCGTCAGAGGGGGTCACGACCTTTCGTCGCGGCTCGACGACACAAAATGACTAAACTCGATTTGTCATTCGAATACACGATATGGGTGCCTAACGGTGTGTCTGTTGTTGTGCTGCGCCAAGACTGCATCGTACCTTCAAAGAAGCGAGGTGTCTGTACATGCTGACAGAGGCCTGTCTGGGAGGGGAGCTATGGAGTCTGCTACGAGACAGGTACTCAAAACGGTCCCCCACTTCTGTTCCTAGAACTGAACCTTAAAACGAATTTTTTGAATCACGTATCCGACACCTTCCTCTAGGGGGTGTTTGATTTGACACAGACGGGCTGCCTTTCTCCAGAGCTAGGCACTGCACGTCTTCTTCTATGTTACAGAGAGATGTTCGACGACAACACCACCAGGTTTTACACGGCGTGTGTTGTCGAGGCGCTCGTCTTCCTGCACCGCCGAGGCGTCGTCTACAGAGACCTCAAGCCCGAGAACGTCATTCTGGACCAGCGTGGATACGTCAAACTAGTATGGATGTATATTACATTACATTTACATTTAGCAGACGCTCTTATCCAGAGCGACTTACAGTAAGTAAGACATTCTCCCCGAGGCAAGTAGGGTGAAGTGCCTTGCCCAAGAGAAATCCACACATTATTTGTGATGCTGACCTCTACCCTCCCCTTTCTTTTCCTTCCGAGATGGGACTGGGGTGCGCTAAGAAGCTAGGCCTGGGGAGGAAGACCTGGACCATGTGCGGCACCCCTGGCTACATGGCCCCTGAGGTCATCCTAAACCAGGGTCACAGCCTATCAGCAGACTTCTGGTCTCTGGGGGTTTTTGTGTTTGAGCTGCTGAGTGGAAGGTGAGATTATTTTGAAGGGCCGGAACATTCCTCCCGCTGTTTACACTCATCTGCTTTTCAGTAGCCGTTGATGTCTCTCTCTATAATGTCACCCACTCCAGCCTCCCGTTCTGTGGCCCTGACCACATGAGGACATTCGCCGACACCCTCCGTGGCATCGACCTGGTCGAGTTCCCCAAAACGATCGGCAGGAACGCGTCGAGCCTCGTCAAGAAGCTCTGCAGGTGACACACAGAAAATGACCTAGGAATACCAGTGGTGAAAATCTGTTATCAACTTTGGAGACGACAATTATATGACGTTTTCTCAAGAGCAATTCCTGAGGGGGGCACCAAAATTACTGCTAACACAGCACATTAAAAAGGAGCCATTGTGTCCATAATCAGCTAAATGCTTTCATTGCGTATTATTAATATAATTGAAATTACATAGTTATATTTACAGTGATTTATCGGGGGGAGGGGCAAATCATATTTTTCCCAGAATGTGGGGGGTCGTGCCCCCCCCTGTCCCCCCGGGATTTCCCCCTATATGGGGAATACTGATTCCCAACCACATCCACATCATCCAGAGAGAGTGAGATGCAGGGTGGTAGTTGTGTGTAGTCATGATGTCTCTCTGCCTGGTCTGGCCGCTCAGGAACAACCCCTCAGAGAGACTGGGAAACCAGAGGAATGGGGCCAAGGACATCCAGAAGCACAAGTAAGATGAAAGCTTGGAACAAAAGCACAGGCATCGAGCCTCGATTCAATGAGCTGAAATCGACTATGCTGTTTCTCTTTAGATGGTTTGAAGGGTTTAACTGGGAAGGACTCAACAAAGGCACGTTGGCCCCACCCATCATACCCAAAGTAAGACGTACTTGTGTGTGGATTTGATTTGATAATCCACTATTCCTCAGACAGTGCAAATCACACAACACACAGATACATGAATGACATTTCCTTGTATTTCAATTATTCTACCTGAATAGAGAGCAGCGTGACAGGATTTCCCCACGTATTTGATGTTGTCTTTCAGCCCAACTGTCATTTGGAAAGCAGCAGAATGGATCCTGTTCCAGATCACCTCGAGGAGGAGCCCTCAGAAGGGGAGTCGGACTGGGACAAGGACTTCTGATGGGAAAGATCAATACGAATCAGGGTTGAATAACACGGTGGTGGGAGCTTTTTGTTTGTTTGTTTTTCCAACCGCAAACAGTAACATCGAGGGAATGAGAAATATGTTGTTGTTCAATTTCAAAGTTGTATCAGCATTCAAATCACCAATTTAGAAAGACGTTGCCTGTTAGTCACACTATGTGCATTGTGTGTGTTTTTTTCCCTCCAACTTATTTGTAGATTTAATAAATATATTATATGAATTTAAGACAGTATTGTTGGATTTGATTTCACTTTTCTTGAGTTGTTTAGAGTTGTTTAACGTTTAATAACGCCTTAATTAATAAACGATCAGCTACAATGAACTACAATGCCATTTCTCTAATCATCTACTTCAAATCAAGCTGACGTCAGTCTAAGGGCTGAGGCAAGGGCTGTGTAGCATCAGGCGACACCAGCTTTGGTGTATGCGGGTGGGGTGTAGCTTATTCTGACTCAAGTAGAGGAGAGAAGTTCCAAAGAACATCGGGTGACCGATATTTTATTCAGGTAAGCGTGGGAAAGACTTACGGCAACGTTTATATATTCTTAAACTGCACGTGAAAACTTGTATCTTCTCTTTTTAGCGTATTTTAAATATTGCTGTCTGTTTCCGATTACAAAATAGGATTTAGTTGCCGCTACTCCGCTACAAGGGCATGCAACTCTTGATGCTGTTGTAGCATTCTAGCTCCATTCAAGTTTCTGTACGCTGGTAGAGAGAGAACTGGGCTACATCCTAACTGAGGGATGCAAGAAATTCCCCTACTTCTACATCTAATGCATTTCTGCCATTCGGTAAAGATAATGGTTCTGACTGATGTGTTGCTAGTGCACATATACAAGTATTTTCTCCTTCAAGACTAGGCCTGCTTTTCATTCAGTCTGAGCAAAAAACGAGAGCACCATTATGTGGTTGGCTGCACTATACTTTCTTCTCAGTAAGGATAATTGACACGTTCAAAGCAAACAGAAAACAAAAATGTCCCTGTTCCCGTATTGTTTTTCATTCGGATCTTCACTCAAGCATCAGAAATCTAACTTTAGCGTCTGCTTTGAGTTTGTTTTCACACAATCACGTGTTTTTTTAAATATCTTTCTGTTAAAGCAAATGTTTTAAACTGTCAGTACAACACTACATGAATGCAAGTGCTCTGACAACGAAAGGCAAACAGACCAGATTTTAAGGCAGTTGTGTTAGTCATGCAGAGACCACACTCGAATTCACCAAGCACATGTTTGTTTCAGAGATAACCTGCTGATTTTCAGAAAGTGTTTACAGATGTAAAGTTCTTTAACGGAATTCGAGACAGGTCCATCGGTAATGGATACCATGAGAGTCCTTTGAGCGGTTATGAAAGACGCCCTGTGTCCGGTGATTCTGACTGGAGAATTCTGCTACGGGACAGTTAATCTTCCTTGCTCATCAGCCAGCGTGACGCATGAAGCGTCTCTCCTCTTCCATCGCTGTCCCCTTCACCCAAACCCTCATTGTGACTGTGTGTGTCCCTGTTCTTCACGCTTCGTTTGGGAATCACAGCCGGAAAACACTAAGTATTTCACTCAGTCCTCTGTTGTCGCACTCACGTGTTTCCCCCACCTCTTTCCAGACCCCTCACTATGACCGAATGGAAACGGGGACAATCGTGCTGGGGATGGAACTATAAAACGTGGCCTATTTGTCCTCTCCTCACCACCTATAGTTTTCAGGGTCATAGAACAACAACAACTTTTTTTGTCAGAGATTGTCTGTGCTTGTGCATAGTTAGACCAGGCGTTTTGTTTTAAAGTAAGGTGCTTTTGCTCGTTTGAACCTGTAAGGTATGACAGCATCCTTTTTTAAGAGGGTCTGGGAAGCTTTAATCATATTCTCTTGTTCATTTCAGTAGCTACTGTTAGTCAATGCAGGTCTTCGTCCGCAACACGGATAACCAAAGTCTAGTTAACGTAAGGTGAAATAAATACGATTAACACACATATCTGAAATGATTGTGTTACTCAACAGCAGTGTTGCACAACTAAGTTGCCCCAAAAATGCTAACAATAAACATGCAGGTAGCGAATAGACAGATTTAGGCCCAAGGTCAAGTTGTGTGTTTGCAGCTGTTAAGTTCTATAAAAGTACCTCTGTTTATGTGTGCTAGACGAAGTGAATTTGCACCGACATGTGAACTGCCTGGGGCTTTTGTGGAGCGTCTGATTATTCCCTTTGAACTTAAGGCGTGCGCTTTAACACACCTTTAACGGTATCCTGAGTCAGGCATGCTGGGAAATTCATCCCAGATGACACGTCCTTCTGACTTCACTAAATGGTTTCTGTTTTGCTCGAATAGTTTCAATATCGCTCAAGTAGGTTGAACGATCGCGTTCGTATTTTGATGGATTGTTTGTGTAGAACTTGGGGAAGCTTAACAGAGCAGTTTACTTTACATTCTGACTTTGTGACGCCATGACATGCCCCTTCATTTCATAATCATTCTGTAGTCTGGCCCCACAAAGTGCATCGAGTGAAATTGGAGAACGTGGATATTGTATACGTGCAGTCGCAATTTGTTCAGTAACTATTTGAGGCATTTTCATGTCTCTTTCTTTCATTTATTCTCCTCTGGGCTGTGATTTAAGTGACAGGGAAGCACAATAGTGGCTGTCGGGGTCTGACAATAACCATTATGAATGGGAGAGAGGGAGGAAAGGATAATGCTTGTCTAGATAAAGAGAGAGAGAGAGAGAGAGAGAGAGAGAGAGAGGGGGGAGGGGGGGGAGAGGGAGGGAGGCAGAGAGAGAGAGATATTCTTCTCTCGTTGAACCATTATTTTTTAAACGTGCCATCTCTTGAAAGCCCACATCTTTGGGTCTTTGTTTGATTCAAATGAACCATGGGGAACCCAAAGGAACCCAAAGGGCATCTGCAACATTTCAGCAGGTGTTGGTTCCTATTATCATGCAACACTTGGGCTGTTCAGTTCAACATCTATCACTATTCAGATAAATGGAGTGTCTATCAGTTTGAATGCCGGTCATTATTCAAACGTTGTCCGTGAAACGACAGCAGCTCACGGATGACGCTAAACGGTGTTACGTGCTCTGGATAACGTCGAGGCAAAATGATATGGTCGTAGGAAATGTAGTGAGAAGTAGAAAATAAAATAAAAAATATCTGAAACAGTGTAAAGACTAGAGGATATGGGGTGGAGGGGGTGGGGGGGGGCATCAGTCTTTGTCTCTTTCACTTTTGGTTGAAGGAAGGTGGGAACTGGGTGAAAGGTTAAGGGGGGAGGGGGTGGGGGTAATTTGGTGAAGTGAATTCCATGGACCGGTGAAGAGAATCTCATGCGAGCTAAACGTTTTATGGGGGAAATAGTGATCTACAAAAGAAATAAATCAAATTGCTTGTGAATGAAGTGGGGTTTGGGCGTTTTGCTGCGGAGATGGATTCATGTGTGTGTTCGAACACACACACTGGTTTGTCTGCAAACCGTGCCAGACCCACTCTGGCAGGGGACCATGAGGTTGGATCTGTCTGTCACCACACTGTCCCTCCCCCTCACCCCATCTCATTACAAAACCTAACTACTGTACGCATCCAAGCTCTTCTCTCTCTCTCTCTCTCTCTCTCTCTGTCTCTATCTCTCTTTCTTTCTTTTCCCCTCCCTCCATCTCTGCACAGACTGGTACAGCATGACTGAAAGTAACCTCAGCGCCTGTTCCTGTTTAACCAATCCTGATGACTTTCCTGGTTCTCCCCCCAACATACACCCCAGACATTCCTCCTTTCTTCTTCTCTTCCCTCTCCTCTTTCTTCTTCTCTACCCCCTGCTCTGTGCACTTTTCTGTAACGCTGCTGTTAACCGGTTTAGTTTTACTTGGTCTGTTTAGTCGTTTTAACTGTATTTTATTGACGGTCCTTCAAGATAAAATTCGAATTTTCTTTTGGTTCTCCCATCAATGCTTTATGCTCTGGTTTGTGAGCACAATAGGACATTGTTGCATGACTCGGGGACATTCCTGTTTGTAATTCTTGCTGGCCCTGGTCTTGTATTACCTATGATGCATTTTTTGGTAATTCACTCATTCTTCCATTTATTTAAGTGCACTCTCTCCTGTCTCTTTCCCCGGCCCACCCCCACCCACCCCCCCTCACCCCCTCTCTCTCCCCCCCCTCTCTCTCTCTGTCTCTCGTCTCTCTGCTCTCTGTCTCTCTGCTCTCTCTGTCCTCTCTCTCTCTCTCTCACCCCCTCTCTCTCTCTCTCTCTCTCTCTCCCTCTCCCTCTCTCTCTCCCCCCTCTCTCTCTCTCTCCCACCCTCTCTCTCTCCCTCCCCCTCTCCTCCTCCCTCTCTCTCTCTCTCAGCCATGCATGTGCAGGAGTGGTTGCGGTCCCTGCGCTCCAGCGGGGGAGGGGACAGCCCCCAGGCGGAGGACCTGTGGCGTCTCGTCCCCTCTCTCCCCCTGTCCTCCTCCTTCTCCCTGTCCTCCCTCACGCTGTCCCCCTCCTCTCTGCTGGGCCTGGGGGCCCTGGCCTCCTTCACCGCCTACTGGCTGGTGACCCGGCCCCGCCCCATGAGGCCCCCATGTGACCTGCAGGCCCAGTCTGTCCCCGTGCAGGTGAGAAGGGATAACCCCATGTGTCACAGTGGATGTGTGTTGTACAGTCATAGCTGTGTGTGTGTGTGTGTGTATATATGTCATATCTGTGTGTGTGTGTGTGTGTGTGTATATGTGTGTGTGTGTATATATGTCATATCTGGTGTGTGATGTGTGTGTGTGTATATATGTCATCGTGTGTGTGTGCTGTGTGTATATATGTCATATCTGTGTGTGTGTGTGTCTCACAGGGAGAGCCTACCTGGAGACGCTCAGCTCTCCTGAAGGACGACTCTCTGCTGGAGTTCTACTACGAAGACACCAGGACGGCGTACGACATGTTCCAGCGAGGAGTGAGGATCGCAGGTGAGCCGCCCCGCCCGGTCTGGGAACCCCCGTAACAAGCGCCCACCTGTCTGGTCTGGTGTGGGGACTGATTCAGTTCTGCTGGCCCACAGGAAACGGGCCGTGCCTGGGATACAGGAAACCAGGGGAGGCCTACCAGTGGATCTCCTACACTGAGGTTCCGTACAGTCGCTGGTCTTCTCATCTCTATCTCTGTCCTAGGTGTTCTACCTCTAGATGTTCTATCTCTTTCACTCTACAGGTGTTCTAACACGGTCTCCTCTTCGTTTTTTTTCTTCTTCTTCTTCTATTAGTCAGCTCTGCGGTGGAATCATGAAGAGAGTCTCTTAAAGAGACAGTGTCTTAAAGAGCCTGTGTCTTGGTCTGTGTTCCTGTCTAGGTGGCTGAGCAGGCCCAGGTTTTAGGTTCTGGATTGTTGGCCAAGGGCTGCCAACCAAACCCCAAGCAGTTTGTAGGAATATTCGCACAGAACCGACCAGAGGTACGCCAACAACACCCCCCATCACCTGCTCTGTGTCTTGTGATTCGACACCAGAACGCCCGCACTGTTCAGTTCAGCTTCTGAGCACCTGTGGCCCGCAGGAGATGAGTGGTGTAATGGTGTTGCTCTGTCTCCCCCTGGTGGTGGCAGTGGATCATCTCCGAGCTGGCATGCTACTCCTACTCCATGGCGGTGGTGCCCCTGTACGACACCCTGGGGGTGGAGGCCATGGTGCACATCCTCAACCTGGGTAGGAAACAGCACCTCTTCAGAACAAAGATTTCCCGTAAACCTTTGCGTTCGTTTCCAAGACTCCTTGAAGCCGCGTAGAAATGGCGCGTAGGTGCCTGGTTGGACGGTCTGTGTGCCAGGGTCTGACTGTCGCCTGTCTCTCTGCGTCCCAGCTGAGATCTCCCTGGTGATCTGCGACCGGGAGGAGAAGGTGGAGTCTCTCCTGGGGAATAAGGAGAAGGGCGTGACCCCCACGCTGTCCTGCCTGGTGCTCTTCAACCACTGCCCCGACGTCCTGGTGGAGAGAGGGAGGAACTGCGGGGTGGAGGTCCTGCAGCTGGCCCAGCTGATGGTGAGGGGAGGAGCCACGAGCGCGGAGGGGGGAGGAGTCCGAGTCAGGAGGGGGAGGAGCCTCTGTGGATGGAGAGGAGTCAGCGTAGGGGCTGATGTTGAGGGGAGGAGCCGCAGTGTGGAACGTGACAGGAAGGGACTTCGTTCAGCTACAGCTCTCTGCTGGATCCCTCAGTATTGATCAACCTTTAGACCATCTGTTTAAGATGTGTCACTTTGGCCATGGTCATGTGGTACTGCGCTCATGTTGTCGTTTTGTGTCGTCTCTGCAGGAGCTTGGACGACAGAACCTCAAGGATCCACTGGTAAGCCTCCACCCCCCCCATCCCCCTTACTTCCGTCATACCAGACTTGAGCTCACGCATGGCTGCTCTGCCGTTTGTATTGACCTGTGTGCTTCTCTCTCCCCAAACCTGGCAACCACCCTAACCCCCCCGTCGTGTCTCGGCAGCCCCCCAGTCCTCAGGACCTGGCGGTGGTGTGCTTCACCAGCGGAACCACAGGTACGTGTGTTCCACCGGGGCCCCTCGGGGCGCTCCGCCCCCCACGCTAATGACAGCCCTCCTCCACGTTAATCACACAGCAAACATTCCCCCCGCTCCGCCCCACGGATCTCCCTCTGACAGCCTCTCATTACGTGGAGAAAATGGATTCGCTCGCGGAGCGCTGCAGTAATGGCCTTCCTCCAAACTCTTTGTGTTGTTTATTTGACCAGGGAAGCCCAAGGGGGCCATGATCACCCACGGCAACATCGCCTCCAACACCTCCTCTGTTATTAAGATCCTGGAGGTCGGTAGCTCCGCCCCCCCCCTGCCCGCCCCGCCTCCCGCTGTTGTTCCGAATCCCTTTCTGAATCTCCCTCTCTTTCGACTCACGTCTCCCCCTCAATCTGTTTCTCTCCCTGCTGTGTCCTCTGGCATGATAAATTGGATGTTTGATTGCCCATGTAACTGCTAGATAGTGGGCCTAATTGTCCCTGTTAAAGATATGGCGCTTGTAATTGCCATCGTAAAAAGCTAGATTGCATGTATAACAGCTCTGTGGGTTATCCGCTTCGTGCTCGCCGTTTCCCGCCCGGCGTTTCCCCAGGGCTCGTTTGTGATTCGCCAGGAGGACGTGTCCATCTCCTACCTGCCCCTCGCTCACATGTTTGAGCGCATGATCCAGGTAGTTATGCCCCCTCGGTGTGTGTGTTTGTCTCAGTGTGTGTGTGTGTGTGTGTCTCAGTGTGTGTGTGTGTCTCAGTGTGTGTGTATGTGTGTGTGTCTCAGTGTCTGTGTGTGTGTGTCGAAGTGTGTGTGTGTGTGTGTGTCGATCTGTCTCTGCTGTGTGTGTGTGTCTCAGTGTGTGTGTGTGTGTGTGTGTGTGTGTGTGTGTCTCAGTGTGTGTGTGTGTGTGTGTGTATGTATGTGTGTGTGTGTGTATCTCAGTGTGTGTGTATGTGTGTGTGTCTCAGTGTCTGTGTGTGTGTCGAAGTGTGTGTGTGTGTGTCGATCTGTCTCTGCTGTGTGTGTGTGTCTCAGTGTGTGTGTGTGTGTCGATCTGTCTCTGCGTGTGTGTGAGCGTGTGCAGACCTGTGCCTCCCGTGTTCCAGGTGTCCATGTTCTGCCACGGCGCGCGGGTGGGCTTCTACCAGGGCGACATCTCCCTCCTCATGGACGACATCAAGACCCTGAAGCCCACCTTCTTCCCTGTGGTGCCTCGCCTGCTGAACCGCATCTATGATAAGGTCAGGCCTCCAGCACCTCCTCCCTCACATGGAGAAGCACATCAGCAGCCTGGGCTGCAGGCCCTGCATGCGGTCACTCCCATCCCCTATTGAGCGTGTGTGTGCTTGTATGCATGCTTACGGGTGTGTGTGTGTGTCTTTGTGTGAATATGGGTGTGTGTATGATTGTGTGTGTGTGCATGCATGTGTGTATATTGATATGTATATGAACATGTGTGTGTGTGTATACGGATATGGACATATGTGTATGGACATGTGTGTGTATATGGATATGTATACAAACGTGTGTGTTATATGGATGTGTATACAAACATGTGTGTGTATATGGATCTGTATATGTGTGTGTGTGTGTGTGTAGATCCTGGGCTCCGTGACGTCTCCCCTCAGGAGAGCGGTGCTCCACTACGCAGTGAGGAGGAAGCAGGCCGAGCTGAGCAGCGGGGTCGTCAGGAACAACAGCCTCTGGGACCTGCTGGTGTTCAACAAGATCCAGGTCATCTCGCGCCCCCGTCCCAATCCAAACATACCCAGGAAGCTGCTCTCTCGGCAGGGCTGGACTACCCCACATCGCCCCACCACCCGGCTCTAACTGGCCCCCTGGTTGTGTCTGTGTTTCAGGCCAGTCTGGGAGGTAATCTGAGGTTCATCCTCACAGCCTCGGCCCCCATCTCCCCCACCGTGCTCTCCTTCCTCAGGGCCACCCTCGGATGCCTGGTGAGTGTGACGCCGTGCGTGTGAGTGAGTGAGCTTGAGAGAGCGTGTGTGAGAGCGAGGGAGCGTGTGTGTGTGACAGGAAGTGATCTCGCGTGTGTGTGTGTGACCGTGCTGTAACCCTGCGTGTCGCGGTGGGCGTGTGAGTGCAGATCTTCGAGGGCTACGGGCAGACGGAGTGCACGGCGGGCTGCACCTTCTCCATGCCGGGAGACTGGAGCGCAGGTACGACGCCCCCCGCCCTGCTAGCCTCATCTCTGAACCCCCATCCCCCCTCCCCCCAGTGTTCCTCCGTCAGCCTCCCTGACCCTCTGCCGATCCTCAGGTCACGTCGGCGCTCCCCTGCCCTGCGCCATGGTGAAGCTAGTCGACATCCCCGACATGAACTACTACGCCGACAAAGGAGAGGGAGAGGTGAGGCCGGATCGTTACGAGGAAGCGCTACACGACTGTCCGTGTGGCCCGGAAGGCTCATCGCCCGTGTCTTTGTGTTAGATCTGTATCCGAGGCCCCAGTGTGTTCCGTGGGTACCTGAAGGACGACGAGAAGACGGCCGAGGCGCTGGACGGCGAGGGATGGCTCCACAGCGGCGACGTGGGACAGTGGCTGCCGGTGAGCTGGCCGACCGTGGGGGGAACGTAGGGAGAGAATGGAGTTCCGAGGCCCCGCTCATTCTGCCGTCCTGTTGTTTGTAGGCCCGGAAGTCACACTAAAAAAGAACTACAAATATGGAGACAATTCAACAGCGAGCCCCCCCCGGGTTTTTATCTGGGATTTTGAGTTCTGATTTGACAGACTTGATATCGACGACATTATGACAATT
Organism: Mallotus villosus; assembly: GCA_903064625.1. Taxonomy (NCBI): domain Eukaryota; kingdom Metazoa; phylum Chordata; class Actinopteri; order Osmeriformes; family Salangidae; genus Mallotus; species Mallotus villosus. The sequence goes on along the minus strand of CAEFZP010000148.1, from coordinate 4,969 downwards.
TTATCGTGCCTGTGTAGAAGCTTGGTATCACAATAAGGGGTCTTCGCTTCTCCTTATATGTCAGGAGGTAAATGAGTTTTTTTTTGATGCTCTCGAGACGAGCTCTTCTGTGAACAGCCCTGCGTTCTCTCCTCCAGAACGGCACTCTCTGCATCATCGACAGGAAGAAGCACATCTTCAAGCTGTCCCAGGGAGAGTACATCGCCCCGGAGAAGATCGAGAACGTCTACATGCGCTGCGTGCCTGTGCTGCAGGTGTTTGTGCACGGAGACAGCCTACAGGTACCTGGGAGCCATCACCTTCACACTAGCAACGCGCCGATGGGGAAATCACTACTTTATACCATACATAACAAAACCCCGGCTCAAGTCACATTGCTATAACGCATGGTGTTGCCCGTGTGTGTGTGTTCTGTGTCCTGTGCATGTCCTGTGTGTGTCCTGTGTCCTGTGTGTGTTCTGTGTGTGTTCTGTGTGTGTCCTGTGTCCTGTGTGTGTTCTGTGTGTGTTCTGTGTGTGTCCTGTGTCCTGTTTCCTGTGTGTGTTCTGTGTGTGTTCTGTGTGTGTCCTGTGTCCTGTGTGTGTTCTGTGTATGTCCTGTGTCCTGTGTGTGTTCTGTGTATGTCCAGTCTCACCTGATCGGCATCGTTGTGCCCGACCCGGAGGTGTTTACTGATTGGGCGAAGGAGAGGGGCGTCGTCGGGATCCTACGAGGAGCTGTGCCTGAACCCAGTATGTGACATCACCCTCGTCACCCTCGTCCAAATGCTCAATGAGTGTCTGTGCCTGCCACTTGCCGTTTCCAAATCATTTGACAGAACTCTCGTCTTCCTGCAGGATGTGAAAAAGGCAGTGTTAGGGGACATGACCGCCGTGGGTAAAGAAGCTGGACTGAAGTCGTTTGAGCAGGTAAGGGAACCACCACACAAGCGCTACGAACGAAATCCTTTTTCTTGTCGCCGCCCCCGAATTCCGTGTGACGCCTGATTCCCCTCCGCCCGTCCTCGTCCCAGGTGAAAGACCTGCACCTGCACCCCGACATGTTCAGCGTCAGCAACGGTCTCCTCACCCCCACGCTGAAGAGCCGCCGCGTTGACATCCGCCAGCGTTTCCAGGAGCACATCACCAACATGTACAGCAGGACCTCCATTTAACAGCCTCTCCCCCACGTACAGAACATTCACACGCCACTCACAAACCTGTATGCAGTAATGACGTGTTCCATCGCTGGTCTGAGGGTCTGCTGGATAGTATTAGGAGTAGAGAAGTAGGTACTTTAGGGAATGTGTCGTGTGTGTGTGTGAAGATGACAAAGTGACCTACTGACCTTGGAAAGACAGACGACGAGCCTCGCTAAAAACTCATCCCGTCAGACAGTAACCGACGCTGGTCCGTCTTGGGAGCGTGTTTCTAGTTTGAAGTCACACGCTCGATAGGACAGTAAGGAAGTCCAGTGTTTTTCCAAGGTTCTTACAGTTTATAGATGAAGAGAAACGACGACGTATGGGACCAAACTCTTGGTCCTAGATCTCGCTGCCCGGTGAGCTTAGCACTAGGAGTCCAGCTCAGGGTCGGAGAGCACGTGGTACAGGAGATGGATCTGCAGTAACGTCCTAAACCACACATACGTCCTCTATGTCTAGCTGCTGACTTGTTTCGAATGGTATAATTCTAGAAATGTGGATGTCTAAATAAATAGTCATGTTTTGTATAATGAAAAGACCTGCAGTACCTTAGTAGTTATATCTGCAAGGTAGCTCAATCCCATTCACACTTCCCGACTCTGTCCACGTTGATGAGGAATGACTATGTTCTATATTACATAATTTATGGTACTGAATTTGTAAATGGGACATTATGAAATGTAAATATTGAGATTAGTGCTCTATGCTGCCAAGGCACTACTTAGACTAATTCCAGCCGTAGAACAAATAAATCACGATCAATGATTTGAATGTGTTTTGAGTGTTTCTGACTAACTGAGAAGCATCAGTAACTAGTTAAGAGGAGACATACATTAAAAGAGCATTTCATTTATTGCATGATTGTACATAGAAAATGACAATGCAGCTTGCCTAAAATAAGAAGCTAAAAATATTCCTGATAAGTCAAACAAACAACATAATTAAGCCCACACTACCATTAAATACGCAAATAATAACAATAATGTTAAACCAGTACTACATTTTGGAAATATTTTTAAAAAAACTGTCATTTAGTAAAATACCTCTGCAACACAAAAGGCACAGTTCACAAAAGCGTTTCCTTCAAATTAAACATTTTCTGCTCTTCAAAACCATGATTTTGATGTTTTTTTATCAAGAATAAATATTCCTAAATTACCAGGTACATAGACTCAGTAGTTTACTAACACCATTTACCAAACATCATCTGGTCTGACAGGAGATTAGGGAGAAAACTGACATTTCGTTTTGGTCCTTAAACTCTGCCGGATAAACAGGCCAGTCTTAATTTGATAAGATATGACGATATGTTTGAATTTAAGTATGTAGAAAAACAAAAATAAACTTGACTTTAGAGTTCTAACAACGTGAAGAGGTCCCCTACACGATCTGCTTGAGCTGAGCGACACGACAAACAATAGAACAAAGAGCGACCTGTAGCCTGCGGGACTGTGTAGTGTCTGCCACTAGAGGGCGCTAGAGCGCAGCTTTTGGAGGGATTTCGTGTTTAATGTCCTACGACTGCTCAGTGCGAGGACAGGTCAGCTTCCGACCTCCGATTAGGAGGAACAGAGAGGACTTGACGGTTGCTAAGAGTCCTTTTCTCTTTACCTATTAGCAGGTAACAGACAGGGTGAAACGTATCTGGGGGCACCTACCTTGGATACCAAAACAACGTCTCTGAACGGAGGAAAAGAACGTTTCCATTCCGTGGTGTGAAAGACAGACACATTGGCTGAGGAGGATATGATGATGGCTTAGTACATGTGGCATTTTGAACGTTTTAAGTTGCTGAGTGTTTCTATAGAGGAAGAGAGGGGAGAGGAGGGGAGGGGAGAGGGGGGAGGAGGAAAAGGGGGAGGGAAGATGGATAAAGAATCCCCCCCAGCCCTCTCCCCCCCCCAAAAAAAAGAATCCTAATCAAACAGGTCATGACCTTGGCTGTCCTGTTTGAAACCGTCCCCCGTCCCGCTCCTCTCAGTCGTCGGCCACAATAGAGAGCGCCCGCAGCTCGCCCAGCCTGGCCTCGTTCTCCCTCTCCCTCTGCTCGTCTGTCAGCCCGGCCTGGTCGATCTGCTCCGTCAGGTCACTGAAGATCTTGTGCATCTCCGTGAAGTACACCACCTGAGAGAGGGAGAGAGAGAGAGAGAGAGAGAGAGAGAGAGAGAGAGAGAGAGAGAGAGAGACAGAGAAATAGAGAGAGATGGACAGAGAGATGGACAGAGAGAGATGGACATAGAGAGAGAGAGAGAGACAGAGAGAGAGAGGTGGACAGAGATGGACAGAGAGAGGTGGAGAGAGAGAGGTGGACAGAGAGAGAGGTGGACAGAGAGAGAGAGAGAGAGAGAGAGAGACAGAGAGAGAGAGAGAGAGAGAGAGAAGGACAGAGAGAGAGATGTACAGAGGGGTTATCCTGTTGAACCGGCGGCAGCCTTCGAGACACAGCAGACCAAACGCAGACAGTCAGCGGGCCGCTTCACTGGGGTGCAGCTGGAACCACAAACACATCCAGGAGACCGCAGCAGCGCTCTGCAACGTAACCACCACCCCCCTCCTCCTCACCCCCCCTCACTAACAACCTGACCACAATTGACTTACACCAATCACGGGCTCGTGGTCCTCCGAGCTCCTCACCTCCGCTAATGAACGTCCCCCCCTGCCTCCCAGGAGCGGCGGGAGTTATCAAACGGCGGGGATGCAAAGCCCTCCAAACCCCCGTCTCCTCGCCGGGTAGTGACCGGGCCTCCTCCCTCCCAATCTGAACACGAGGTAGCGAGTGTTCGCTGAAAGCTTTCTTGACACATCCCACCCCCTTCCTCCTACCCTACTGCCCCCCCCAGTTCATGAGTCAGGATCCCGAGAGAGTTGCTTTGATGATTAATAGACTTTAATCACATTACAAGACTCCAGAAGAGTGGGCAGAGAATGAAAGTACTGGGAAATACAACTCCTTAAAACCCCCCCCCCACACACACACCACACACACACACCACACCACCTTCATATTTATTCATGTGGCCATGCATACGCTTCTGTGCTCTTGAGGGGGGGCATCCCTGATCTGTGTGCAGGCGTGTGACTTGAGCTCTGCTCGGAGGTTCAGGAGAGGACAGATGCCTGCGAACACGGCGGCCCCCCCCGCGGTGGGCGCAGGAACACGGCAGCCCCCTCCCCCCCTCCCCTCTCTCACACAGTCCAGATCTTTACATTTCGGAGAGGGAGCCATTTTAAACAACGGTGTTGCCGGTCGGCACTCTACAGCCTGGGTTTGTTTAGAACCCTGAAGTCTGTGACCGCATGAGTGGCCCGGTGGGGCGGGGGGGCGGGTTAAGCGGTTGTCCACAGGGCGGGACTGACATTTGTCATCGCGGGGGAAATTGGCTCGCTGGGCCGTCGGAAGCGTCGCGCTGATGTATACAAGAGTGCCTGTCTGGACTGTCCCTCCACTGGGGCCCGTCCTCTGCAATTACGATTAGCCCGGTAATCTTGTGGCGTAGACGCAGCTTTGAGCCCCCCGGACCCCTACTGCACTGAGAGGATGTGCTGGACGGCCCCCTCGGGTCAGATTTAGGAGACCTCTGTCATGTCGCGGCCCTGGCTGTTTGTTTAGACAGGAGGGTCTCGCTGGGACTCACAGGAACCACCACCACTTCATACAGCACTGGGCTATTTGAAATGCACGGACGTGGGAGAAGAGGAAGTGAGATTTTTTGGGGCATTTAGCCCGATCCCACGTAAGGCTTGTTTAACGGAGAGATGGCGTCAAGCGAGAGAAACGACAGGCGC
>CAEFZP010000147.1:0-24626 GCA_903064625.1 Mallotus villosus | reverse complement strand
TGATGTCATGCCATTGTACCGGGGTTTGCTCGTTAAAGAATAGAAATACTGTCACGGCCACAGCCGTGCCCCCCTGTTTGGTTTTGCCCTGCCCTAGTGTTTCCCTGTCTCATTGTCTTCACCTGTGTCTTGTTGAGTTCTCGTTAGTTTCATTGTGTCCACCTGTGTCTTGTTTGGTTCTGTGTATTTAGGTTCCTGTTTTGTGTCAAGTCTTTGTCTTAGCATTACCTTTCGTCCCTGAGTGTTGCCCTGTCTGTTTCCTGTTTTTCGAGCATTAAACCCCTTTTTTGACAATGTCTGCGTACTCCCCTGCATTTGGGTCCAACCCCACGTCACGTCGTGACAGAATGCTAAGACCAAAATTGGACCCAGCGGTGAGTTCCCCGAACCCTTTCTTGGGGACCAGGCTTGCCTTTGGTGGACCCCGAAGCCTGCAGCGGAGGGCCCAGCCCAAATCCTGGTTCCTGCCTCGGCTCCAGCCCGAACCTCGACTCAAGCCTCGGTCCTGCCCTGGGCCCCTGCCTCATCCAGAGGTTGTGCTGCCCAGTGCCCCGACCACCGAGGCTGTTCCAGCCTGGGAGTTTCGGCCGCCTGCCGCCGGAACCCAGCCCCGGTCCTGTCCGGAGCCCTGGCCCCGCTCCTTCCCTGTGCCCCGGCCCCGCTCCTTGCCTGTGCCCCAGCCCTGCTCCTTGCCTGTGCCCCAGCCCCGCTCCTTGCCTGTGCCCCAGCCCCGCTCCTTCCCTGTGCCCCGGCCCCGCTCCTTGCCTGTGCCCCAGCCCTGCTCCTTGCCTGTGCCCCAGCCCCGCTCCTTGCCTGTGCCCCAGCCCCGCTCCTTGCCTGTGCCCCAGCCCCGCTCCTTCCCTGTGCCCCGGCCTCGCCCTGAGGTTGTGCCGGCCAGCGCCAGTCCGCCCGAGGACTTCGTGCCACCTCCTCCTCACCCCGAGGACATCTGGCCACCTCCTCCTCCGCCCGAGGACATCTGGCCGCCTCCTCCTCCGCCCGAGGACTTCTGGCCGCCTCCTCCTCCGCCCGAGGACTTCTGGCCGCCTCCTCCTCCGCCCGAGGACTTCTGGCCGCCTCCTCCTCACCCCGAGGACATCTGGCCGCCGCCTCCTCCTCCTCCGGAGGCCTTCTGTCTGCCGCCCGCGCTCCCAGGCGCCCCCTCGTCCGCGCTCCCAGGCGCCACCTCGTCCGCGCTCCCAGGCGCCCCCTCGTCCGCGCTCCCGTGCGCCACCTCGTCCGCGCTCCCGTGCGCCACCTCGTCCGCGCTCCCAGGCGCCACCGTGTTCGCGCTCCCATGCGCCACCTCGTCCGCGCTCCCATGCGCCACCTCGTCCGCGCTCCCAGGCGCCACCGTGTTCGCGCTCCCATGCGCCACCTCGTTCGCGCTCCCAGGCGCCACCGTGTTCGCGCTCCCAGGCGCCACCGTGTTCGCGCTCCCATGCGCCACCTCGTCCGCGCCCCCTCGTCCGCGCTCCCAGGCGCCACCTCGTCCGCGCTCCCATGCGCCACCTCGTCCGCGCTCCCAGGCGCCACCGTGTTCGCGCTCCCATGCGCCACCTCGTCCGCGCTCCCATGCGCCACCTCGTCCGCGCTCCCAGGCGCCACCGTGTTCGCGCTCCCATGCGCCACCTCGTTCGCGCTCCCATGCGCCACCTCGTTCGCGCTCCCAGGCGCCACCGTGTTCGCGCTCCCAGGCGCCACCGTGCCGCTCCCGGTTGGTTCCCTGGACCTGCTCTGGGCCCCAGGCTGTTCCCCGGACCTGCCCCCGACCCTCTGCCCTGCCTCCAGGTCGACCCCCGGACCTGCCCCGACCCTCTGCCCTGCCTCCAGGTCGACCCCCGGACCTGCCCCGACCCTCTGCCCTGCCTCCAGGTCGACCCCCGGACCTTCCCCGACCCTCTGCCCTGCCTCCAGGTCGACCCCCGGACCTGCTCCGACCCCCTGCTCGGCCTTGTGGGACGTCAGGTGACGTCCCTTGAGAGGGGGGGTACTGTCACGGCCACAGCCGTGCCCCCCTGTTTGGTTTTGCCCTGCCCTAGTGTTTCCCTGTCTCATTGTCTTCACCTGTGTCTTGTTGAGTTCTCGTTAGTTTCATTGTGTCCACCTGTGTCTTGTTTGGTTCTGTGTATTTAGGTTCCTGTTTTGTGTCAAGTCTTTGTCTTAGCATTACCCTTCGTCCCTGAGTGTTGCCCTGTCTGTTTCCTGTTTTTCGAGCATTAAACCCCTTTTTTGACAATGTCTGCGTACTCCCCTGCATTTGGGTCCAACCCCACGTCACGTCGTGACAAATACTTAATTTATAATCAAGTATTTAGTTAGAATGGAGCACCACCTTAATATTGCTCTAGAGTCTATAAGGGTTCTAAGACTGGAGCGGATCATATAACATGAGTGACCAGAATACACAAGTTAAAATTAAACACAATGATTTATTGGAATAAATGGAAATATAATAATCTCCCTCAAACCTACATCTCCCTCATACACAAACACATACAGTAAACACACTTCACCCTGATATGATACATCAGGTGTCTGAGCAGCATGTTCTGTGCAGGAGTCAGGACACACAGGCTTCACAGTTATTCAGCAAGGATCTATATCATCCTGACACCCGGGAAAAAGCTCTTTAGAGGTTTACATGTTATATGACATGCGTGTTTGGGTTTGGTTAATGAACATATTTGAAGGACTTTTTTATCTGTTATTGTTAAGCATCTATAACGTATTTACCTAACTGCTATTCTTGATGTTATTCACATTTGTGACATCATTGGAAAGCCTAAGATGTCCTCTCAAATGGACAAAGTATAAGTGTAAAATAAATACAATGGGCAGTATGGTTGCAAAGTCACTAGTCCAAAATCAACGTCAATGAAAGAGTAGACCAAAGACTAAGGGCCAATCCCAATACATCCCCTTACCCCTTCCCCTTACCCCTACCCCTTGGTTTTGCGCGTTCGCGTGAGACCTAGTGGTGTCCCAATACTCTTTTTGAGCTAGGGGTAGGGGTAAGACGAAGGGGTATACACCCCTTGAAACCAAGTGAGATCGAGACCTTACTTGAAACCAAGGGGTAGAAGAATACTGCGCGACCGGCAACAATGGCGGCCAGATCATCCCGAGAGTCCGATAAATGATATATTTGCGGCTTAATTAATTGATAAAAAAATTATTAAAGTCTTGTTTTGTGCTATATACAGTCCTGCAGTGTGCGAAATACGGGGGGGGTTCGGGGGGGCTCGACCCCCCCGATTGACCCATGAGCCCCCCTGAAAGCCTCAAAAGTAAAATTTGAGGGGGGTCTCAAATTTTGTAAAAAATAAATAAAAAATATGTTTTTTATATATGTTAATGGTCACTTTAATGTTTTTATGCTGCTCACCATGTCCAATATTCAGAATTCAAAATATTTATTTACAACTAATGTGCTATTTTTTGCCAAGCGGAGCAAGCCCGTCCTGTGCTCTATGCAAATTAGCCATGCGCGCCAAAAAGAATAAACAAGACGAAATACTAAAAATGGCTAGCAAGCGAAAGCGCGTGAATGTGTCACTCGCACACTTTGGATTCACATCTAAAAAGGTGACACTCAGAGATGAAGAGGAGCCTAAAGACGATGCTGGTACAGCTGACACAGTGGCAAGAACAGAGGATCTTCTCCCACCCAGTGGCTCCCCAGAAGAAGAACAACGTGAAGTTGAGGCTAATTGCTCCGAAGACGCAGCAGGTGCTGCGGAAACTTTAACTACTGCTGCTGCTAGCAGCAATAGTGACTTGCCGGCTGGTTGGACACTGAAGCAGGTGGGCGAATGGAAAGATCGCAACGCTTGGCTTGACATTAAGGCAGGAAAATTGGGGTGTTTAGTCTGTAGAATTGCAAAAACGTTGCTACTGTCAGAAAAGGGACCGGGTGTACACCTCGCAGAAGAATGGATCAATGGTGATGTTACGAGCTCTGAAGCAAAGAGGCTACGGAAGAAAATACAAACACAGGGACAGCCAGGCCCACGCAAGGTCAGTGGAAATAGCGCAGGTGAAAGGGAAAGACACCCTTCCGAACACGTTCATTGACATACAGTCCGAGTTACTCAAGACAACAACAGTCTCGTTCAGAACAGCTTACACCGTGGCAAAAGAAAGGCTATCCTACAGAAAGCTCAACCCACTAATGACAATGCAGGAGCTAAATGGAGCCGAAGTTGGTAATATCCACAAATCTGACCATGCATGCGCAGAAATAATCAGTCACGTTGCCAAGGAAATGCGCCGCAAATTTGTCTGCAGTGTGAAAGAAATGGATTCACGGGTGTCAATCACAATTGACGAAAGCACCATTCATGGCAGGGCCTATCTAATACTCTACGTAAGATGTGATGTCAGCGGCAAGGGGAATGTAGAGAATGTTTTCCTGGATCTAGTGGAACTTATAGATGGGGTCGATGCTGAATCCATTTTTAACTCGACGATGGCGAGTCTACTTAAAGCGGGAATGGATGATGCATTTTTGAAGACGCACCTGATAAGCATTGCCACCGATGGAGCTGCGGTGCTGACAGGAAAAGCCAGTGGGCTTGTCGTTAGACTCAAGGAAAAGTTTCCGAACGTGCAGTCTGTTCACTGCCTGGCGCATAGATTAGAACTGGCTGTCAAAGATGCTCTTAAAGAAGTGGCTGGCACTAATCAGTTTGAGTTCTTTATTTCAAAGTTATACTCCCTTTACAATCAGTCAACCAGGAACGCCAGGTTGCTTAGAGAAGCAGCGGCCGAGCTCGACATGGAAATACTGAAAATAGGTCAAATATTCACCATCAGATGGGTTTCCAGCAGCTTTAAAACAGTTAAGGCAGTATGGAAAGATTTCCCCGCACTAGCACACCATTTCAAAACAGCTAGTGAGGACACATCACGCAATGATCTTGAAAGGCAAAAATATAAGGGACTTCTGAAGCACCTTGCTAACTCAGGATTTGTGGAAGATTTGGCTGTCATGAAAGACATCCTGCGTGAACTCCAGGGCCTGTCTCTCAAGCTGAAGAAAAGAGAAATGTCACTAGTGGATTCAAGTCTCGCCATCGAACAAACTATTAATGTTTTGGCGACCATGAAGACGTCTGGTGGGGGGAAATCAACCAAGAAGGCCGAACAGTCCGTCTCATCTGGCCTTTTTAAGGGCGCAGAGCTGAGTGAAGGCAGGGCGAAAATAAACAGCTCTCGGTTTTATGAATCAGTGATCGCGTCTCTAACTAAGCGATTACCGGAGTCAAATTTGGTCATGATGCTCAAAGCTCTTGACAAGCGTTTTTGGCCAGGAGAGCAGGAGGATCTGCTTTTGCATGGTGAACCAGAAGTACACAGCCTTGCGAAAGCGCTTGGATTACCAACCAGAGAGGCCGTGGAGCAGTTTCGAGATTGGAAATTGCAGGGCACTGCACCGGGGAAAACATTGGAAAGTATGCACATAGCAAGTCGCACGTATCTCCCCACGTCAGCTGAGTGCGAACGAGGCTTTTCCGCAGTTAATAACACGGACAACCAGAAGCGCAACAGGTTGCGCGAAGACAGCCTGTCTTCACTCCTGTTTGTGGACCTCAACGGACCTCCTCTGGACAAATTTGACCCAGTTCCGTTTGTCAGAAGCTGGATTAAAGCAGGACATCGCCTGTCTTCATCCTGGAAACCTGGACGGCAACCACAAGAAGTTGAGCCAAGGCATCTTTGGTCTATTTTAACTTAAGGTAAGAGAGAGAGAGCAAGAGAATGAGAGAGAGAGAGAGCGAGAGAGAGAGCGCACCCGCTGTGGTGATGTTTGGCTTTTTGTGGGCTGTCTGTCAGCATCCGCTGTGGTGCTTTTTTCAATTTGAGCGATGGGCCTGTTTGCACGGTTAGACGAATGTGCTTTGTGTAGGCCTATGTGTTTAATGACGTATCTGTCTGATCATATTTGCTGTAGATAGATAGTTAAATAATGTCACACTAACGGTCATACACTGCAGGCTCTCATTTGCAAGTGCACGGATTGCGTGCCAGTCTCCGATTTATTCAGCGGGATTTATTCAGTTGATTGCTCTGTAAATGCGCCAGATTGGTGCCAATTATTGTCGTTTCTGCATTGTATTCCACAACGTTGCCTCTTAAAACAACGTGTATCCAAACAACTTTAGCCAATGCAATGTCAGTGAATAGGCTACTATGTCGGATTATCAAAAAGTGTTAGTGTGTCCGTGTGTGATGTCATGTAGGCTATAGACTGGGAAAAAAAAATCGGGAGATGGGGACCCCCCCGAATATGGATGGGTATTTCGCACACTGCCTGCACATATATATTTGCAACCATTTTCCTAATTGAAACGTTTCTAAAAATCGCTAGTTTGCTACGATAATGTAACAGTGTTAATTTGCACAACAGTCCCGCATTTCTCTTACTAGCATGCTACAGTTTTAAGTAAACTCCATTAGCAGCCAATTTCGTTTGAAATCAGTGCATAATACTACTTGCTTTGGAGATATCGATACGTGCTAGATGATGTACACGTAACCAAGTGTCGTCCCAATTCCTAGGGCTAGGTAGCCCTTACCCCTCGGTTTCGAGGGGTAAGGGGATGTATTGGGATTGGCCCTAACTATTTCCAGACAGCACCATTCTGTCAACCTTTCTAACTGGACAAATCCCTGTGTTTAACCCTGGTCTCAACTTGTGTTCTTTCTGTCGGTTTCTCTCTTCCTCTTTATGTTACTGCTCCATTCCAACTGGTTACCCTCTTCCTCTTTATGTCCCACAGCTCAATGAGAGAACCGTTTCTCAACAGGAAATGTCCACTCCCAACCTGCACTCATAAAGAGAAGACGCAATACAGTAAGTGTAATGTACGTTATTTTATTGAGCAAATTGACTTGAACAGCAGTGTTGGGTACTTGTTTACTGTGCTGATTCACTGTGATGGGTAGTAACCTGCTGTAGACCTTCAGACCTTCAGTCAACATAGATGTAGTTCAGACTCACGTTCTGGTTGGTCAACACAGACCAAAAGACTGAAGTTACCAGACTCCAGACTGGTGTTTGTGAAATATATACATTCAGTTTACAAAAAAACGACAATGTGTTTTTGATATTTATCTTATGAAAGCAGTGGTAGCCCATCGTTATTCAGATAAAGTGAACCACATCTATTCTACAGGAGACTTTAGGTTACCTCCCATCTTGGTCACTTGGTCACTTGGTCACTTGGTCTCTACAGACCCACCCTGCCCCTACTCCTCTTCAGACACTGCTACCATGTCTGTAAATAGGTGACATGCATCTAACATTAGTCAGGATTGATCTCTGGTTATAGCTACTCATATACAGACATCTAACATTAGCCTGTATTTCATCAGTTGATCAGGTGAAACACACTAAAACCTGCCCACATTGTGTTCTTGACAATAAAGGCCTTGTTTACTGTGAACATTGTGAATAGCCTTAGTGGTGATGTATTGAGACATCACCCTGGTCTCTGCTCCAAGCCCAGTCAGCATCATTATAGGCATCATCAAGTTTCACTTCCTGAAATGTTGTCCCTGTCAGCAGATTTAAGTGAGAACTGCAGGAACTGTTAAGACTACAACAGGAAGTCACAACATTCTCAGAGAACGGTACATCTGATCTTTTTTGTTTTGTTCACTATGAGTTAAGCACACCTCACCTGCTCATAACTTTGTGTCAATTCTGTGTATCTGTTGTGAATCTGAAGGTGATCGTTTCATTGTGTATTATGTATAACACAGGCCCGTAGAGATTACCCCCGCAGCCCCCGCACCGCGGGGGGGCCTTGCAGGGACGGGGGGGGCCCAATTTCAATTACATGGGATGATGCACACTATGGTCTTATTGTCTTGTCTCTATAAAATAAAGAAAAGTATATTTTACTGTGCTTTCTTTGTTAGCTTGGTAAGTGACGTGACGAAGAAGGTCAGATGGTCATACAGACCGGCGAGCCCGCTGCATAATACTACTTGCTTTGGAGATATCGATACGTGCTAGATGATGTACACGTAACCAAGTGTCGTCCCAATTCCTAGGGCTATGTAGCCCTTACCCCTCGGTTTCGAGGGGTAAGGGGATGTATTGGGATTGGCCCTAACTATTTCCAGACAGCACCATTCTGTCAACCTTTCTAACTGGACAAATCCCTGTGTTTAACCCTGGTCTCAACTTGTGTTCTTTCTGTCGGTTTCTCTCTTCCTCTTTATGTTACTGCTCCATTCCAACTGGTTACCCTCTTCCTCTTTATGTCCCACAGCTCAATGAGAGAACCGTTTCTCAACAGGAAATGTCCACTCCCAACCTGCACTCATAAAGAGAAGACGCAATACAGTAAGTGTAATGTACGTTATTTTATTGAGCAAATTGACTTGAACAGCAGTGTTGGGTACTTGTTTACTGTGCTGATTCACTGTGATGGGTAGTAACCTGCTGTAGACCTTCAGACCTTCAGTCAACATAGATGTAGTTCAGACTCACGTTCTGGTTGGTCAACACAGACCAAAAGACTGAAGTTACCAGACTCCAGACTGGTGTGTGTGAAATATATACATTCAGTTTACAAAAAAACTACAATGTGTTTTTTATATTTATCTTATGAAAGCAGTGGTAGCCCATCGTTATTCAGATAAAGTGAACCACATCTATTCTACAGGAGACTTTAGGTTACCTCCCATCTTGGTCACTGGCCAAACTTATTTGTAGATCTAGCATGTTCTGAAGAGGTATCATTTGATATGACAACAGAACAAAAACTGACTAAATACCTTTGGAGTGACATGCTGTATGCCACTTTAGTTTGTTTCCTTTCAATGCCAACCGATTCATGCACTGTCAGTTATAACAAAATGCTAAACAAAAGTATTTCATGTCCAGGGCAGTTACAACAGACAATCAAATTATATATATTAAAGAAGACACTCATCAAAGACATCATTATAAAACATTATAATTGTAATTCATCTGAAGTGCCTGACACTGTCATTTTTCAGTATCAGTTATCTCCCTTGACAACACAGTGTGTATGGTAGAACCCTCACTAATATCATATGTTGGATTCATGACATTTGTGGAAAAAACATTGGTTGACAAAGACATTACTAATTAAAAAATATTCACATTTGTCTAATCAACCCAAAAATTGCGACCCCCCTGCAGTACCTCCCTGGTCAGACAGGGTTGACAGGTGAAAGGTCATTCCCAGTGGGCAGGGACGGACTGGGAGTAAAAATAGGCCCTGGACTTTGACCCAGACCGGCCCACCAGAACCGGTCCCGTATTCGCCATCACAGCGAGCGCCCTGATAATGCATGCCAATTCTGTGGTTGATGTGATAGGTAGTTCCGCGCTTAAAAAAAACCCCCAAAAATTGGGTGATTTGAGCGAAAAAATGTTTTTGGAACTTGATGTAAAACAAACAAACCGTATAGCCGTTTGCCCAATTGGCAAACATTGTCTAGTGAAGGTAATTACGTTTACGTTTCTTAGCCTGGTTTTCCATCTTTATATTGTCTCTACTAGCTAGCTTTTGATTTGTCAGTTAGTGCCGCTTACACACAACAGTGACAGCCCATAAGGGCTGCATAAGTTCATTTGGAATAGACCAACCGTCCTGGGGGAAAGGGGGGCCGGCCAACCGTGTTGCTGGCCAACCGTGTCGCTCGATCTTCTGCCAACATTTTTATTAGTAGGCTAGTAAAAAATAAAAATAAGGCAAGCGGCCCTCCGGCCCAGAAGTGCTTCGGCCCATCGGGAATTCTCCCGATGCTCCCGATGGCCAGTCCGCTACTGCCAGTGGGCCATGTTGTTTATTCTCTCTGGTTTCCAGATCTTTGCTGATGACGGAGAAGTAGAGACAGATATATTACTGAGATACAACCCTGGTCTCTGGTCATCTTTGTCAAACCCGTGACTGTAAATGTGTTAAGGTGTCCTGGAAGGAGCCTGAGTTGAGAGCTCTCATGTTCTGAGGAGAGAGTTTCATGTGATACAGTAGACCTTAGCATGTTCAACTTCCTCATTTGAACAGCCGTCAGGGTACAGGATGTCATATTTAGGCCGCTATTCTGCCTCCAAAAAAATAATTTAAAACGTTGTATTAATCATGTTCATGAAATGTGACTAATAAATATTTTCTTCAGACCGACACACTGGAAGGCTGATATTGAAGGCCCATGCAGGTCGAAGCTAATCGTGGTTCAATGTAAATGAGCCAGTTCTGTAAATGCTGTTTCTCACCTTGTGGTTTCCTGTCATCATCAGTCACACAGCCTGAACAAAGACCTGTGTCTCTCAACAGGAAATGTGCACATCTGCATCGCATGGACTTGGTAGTTAATGAATTCAGAACTTCACTTCAATAAAGGAAACAAGCATCCAGAGATCCTCAAGACTGAATCCGATATGATTAAAGTCAAATAAGGTTAGTGTGGTAATATTCCCTGTCATGATTCACAGTAGCATATTGATTGATTGATTATGTAGTCAAAAGAGCAAATCTTCCACTCGGAAGGGTGTAGATATGGGCTTGTAATTATTGTTGATACCACAGCAATTTGTATTAAATAGATGTTTTAGGCTGGTGTTTTCACATTGTTGAAAATGACAAAAGCCTCTGTATATGTGGTGAGTCAGACATGTGGACAGTATAGGCCAATCCTGCCATCCATTATCACATTTGCTGTTTTGCTGTTTTTGTCACTACTGTCATCAACACGTCATTGTTTGACTGTAGCTGAGGAATTGTTACTGTAATTGAGTTGTTATTGTTGCTATCTGAGCCGACTACTTACGCCTAATGTTATTGTTGCACTAGTGTTTTTTTTGTGCACCTGTTAGCCAAGCTGCAGTTACTCTGTGATCTGACTAATTACTGAATGTTCCTTGAATCTGACCAGTGAAATACTGTACAACTATACACTTCTGATACTTGATCTTCCTTGGGTACATATCCCACTCATTGTGGAACTATACTGTCTGTAAATGATGAGAAGTTTCCCTTCCTGATTCACTCAGCTCAAACTGAGAACAGGGGCCTGTACTACGAAGCAAGATTTGGCGTTAGCGAGGTAACTTTAGGTTCAACCCAGGGTTTTCTGTACTACGAAGGTGGATCACTTGTTATCGGGGTAGATCGCCATGGTAACATATGCTGAACGGCTAACCTGGTCGGGAGCAGGTTATCGTTGGAGATCAGAGATCAACCGGTATAAAAGCCCCGCCCACTAACTCATTTTCGAGGATAATGGCGTTACCGTTCATAGAAGATCTGGAGCTTGGTGCGCGGATATTGAGAGGTGCGCTCAGAACAGCCAGAACATCAGAATCAGAAAGGGTTTTAATCGCCATGAAAGTTTGCACAGACGAGCAATTTGCTTTGGCAGGAAGGTGCGTCGTTAAACATATAGGAATCCTAAATAATATGAGATCTAACTATAGGAAAAGTACATAGACTAGCAATGCTTAGAATGTGCATACGCAATGCATAGCGTTGCGTTATTTCGCTACGGGTACTTTTATGTAGTGTCATGTTGATATGTTATTCCAATTCAATGGGGTGTCTCCCCTTAACCCCTTCTGCTGTCCTTGGGTTGCTTTGACCCACTTTCTAATTATTTCCATATCAAAATGTTGGGTTTCTTTCAACCAAAACATTTCAAATCAAAAAGAACAATGTGTATACGTAGCCTACAATGATCATTTCACTACCCACAAAAGACTCAAAAGACACAGCAAAAAAGCCACAAAAAGGTATAAAAACATCAAAACTTTAAAGTTTAACAAATACATCCTCATGTGTTCTCCCTTTCCTAGGAACACAGAAATATAATGTCAGTGTAACTAAGTTTAGTGTCATTCAGTCATGTACTATCTCTTCTCATATTCAAGTTTTCTATCGCCAGCCTTGTTTTTTTAATTAAAAGCCTCTTATAGGCCTACTCTATATCAAGCTCGAGGGTTCTTTTATACAGGACCCTCACATTGTCTGCTCCAACCTGAAACTAATAAAGAACATTGTCCCTTTGTAAGGCACACTTGGAGAAAGTTGAAGGTGTCCATTTGACTACTGTGTTTCAAGGTTCATTGCTTATACCTTGTGTCTTTGTCTTGGCCTTGAGGTGGAGGCCCTATGCTCAGGGGGAGGAACAAGTTCCTCTTCCTGCTGAGTTTAACACCATAGCAATTTAATCAATTGATTTATATTTGAAATGAGCACTTTAAGGACTTATGTCTCATGTTATGTTCAGACCACCACCATTAGTAAGTCATTACAGACACTTCAATCACAGCCACACGTTCACACACTCTCACCATCTATGTTGCAAGTGGTAAAACAAAATCAAAAGTGTACCCCCAAAATGCTCTCTGAGCAGGCAGGCACAGTTTCCTGATCATCTGGACCTCCACTTGAGAAAGTAAATGGCATATTTGATCAATATTCAACAACCACATATAGCATACGTACTGGCGTATGACTATTAGTTTCATGGTTACCTCTGTATGGCACAGTGGGACGACAGTGGATGGTGGCAGCAACACCACTATATTTCCTGTCACTGCAGAGGACAGTAATACATTCCACTTAGTATTGCTAGTTTACTTACCCTTAGTATAGATAGTCCACATATTTACATTTAAGGTTCCTATGTGTTTATTGTATGCACCTTCCTGCCAAAGCAAATTCCTTGTCTGTGCAAACTTTCATGAATAAATCCCTTTCTGATTCTACATTTCACTTCTACAATATTTATAAATAATTGTTGAATGCACATGGTCACATATATCACTTGAAACATACATATGCCTGGGTTTCCGAGCTGCTGCCACCAGTGTCTGAAGAAATGCCCCCTTCCACTCCTTCCATCATGGGGCGACTCTGATATCTTGAGAGGGCCAGCTCCTCAGCAAGAGTGAAGTCCTGTGGAGGAGGGCCCCCCCCAGTTGTCTTTGACTAATTTTTCTTCCTGTTGGCTGCAAGCAATTTCATTGCTCTATGGGCCCTTTGTAGCTCTACCAATATCCTACAAAAGGTAGGCTACTGGCAATTAAGCCAGTAAGTATTGCCTACTGCTACTTACCGTTTTGAATTCTGTTTTAATTTTAATGTTTTATTTGCTCCCACGATCGTTTGCCACTTTCAGGGTTGCAACTAAAATAATACAGCAACAAAAGTTTAACGTTATGGAATGCACACGTGTAATTATGGTCACATCTTGTGCCTGGGACAGTGATATCAATAAGTCATGTATCTTACGCATTTACAGCGTCTGCTATTTTCTACCAGTTTAGCAGCAGAGAATTAGTTGATTTTTGCCTGTATCATGTCTGTATTCCTGATATGTTTGTGTAACAATATTTCACGCAAGAGGAGTAGACAAAGTTTGTAAGATTATTGTCCGGAATGTCCGCTCCTCTTCCGTGACATGCGGCTCTTGTTTTGTCCGTGTTTGCGATTGGATATACGGCGCAAACACCGCCCCTTTATGTGAACGCGCACATCTCTAGATTAGAAAGATCTGGTTTGAGTTAAAGAGTTGATAACCGTCGTCGTGATACCGTTTATCGTGATTGCGATTGTCTCGCTTTGTATAGCCGGGTAACTGAGAGTAATCCAGAGCATGTTGATCTTGATTCGTAGTACACGCCCCAGGTTTTGAGCAGGAAATGTCACCAAGAGACCACAACGCTTTCTCATAAAGAAAAGATGGAGCCTTGCACAACTAAACCTGTCATGGCTGGCTTTTAGGCTGTGACAAAAAGGATTGCACACATGGGGTTGCTAAGTAATGCACGTATTGAACTAAACTGAGAAAAGTAGTGAACAATAATTAAGTGATGGGATGTGTCCATGAGTGAAACAACAGTGAAGGGAGTGTGAGTTTGAGTTAGGTTGGTTATAGGTGCTGATCTGTGGGCATCTGTGAAGCCCTGGACCCCCACTCTCCTGCCTTTTTGATCCCTCTACAGACCCACCCTGCCCATACTCCTCTTCAGACACTGCTACCATGTCTGTAAATAGGTGACATGCATCTAGCATTAGTCAGGATTGATCTCTGGTTATAGCTACTCATATACAGACATCTAACATTAGCCTGTATTTCATCAGTTGGTCAGGTTAAACACACTAAAGCCTGCCCACATTGTGTTCTTGACAATAAAGGCCTTGTTTACTGTGAACATTGTGAATAGCCTTAGTGGTGATGTATTGAGACATCACCCTGGTCTCTGCTCCAAGCCCAGTCAGCATCATTATAGGCATCATCAAGTTTCACTTCCTGAAATGTTGTCCCTGTCAGCAGATTTAAGTGAGAACTGCAGGAACTGTTAAGACTACAACAGGAAGTCACAACATTCTCAGAGAACGGTACATCTGATCTTTTTTGTTTTGTTCACTGTGAGTTAAGCACACCTCACCTGCTCATAACTTTGTGTCAATTCTGTGTATCTGTTGTGAATCTGAAGGTGATCGTTTCATTGTGTATTATGTATAACACAGGACCGTAGAGATTACCCCCGCAGCCCCCGCACCGTGGGGGGGGCCTTGCAGGGACGGGGGGGGCCCAATTTCAATTACATGGGATGATGCACACTATGGTCTTATTGTCTTGTCTCTATAAAATAAAGAAAAGTATATTTTACTGTGCTTTCTTTGTTAGCTTGGTAAGTGACGTGACGAAGAAGGTCAGATGGTCATACAGACCGGCGAGCCCGCTGCAATTAGGTAGCTAACTGTAGCGTAGTGTAGGAAAATTAAACAAACATTTAAAAGCAGTGCCCAAAAGCGGCATTCAAAACAGAACATTTCTGAATTAAATGCCAAACTTCGCAAAATTCTTAATTTAGCCAATTAAAAAGATGTAGTTTTTCGTGTGGTCGGTCTGTGGAGTTTTTAAATGGCGCAGACCAGACTGAAGGACCAGATGTGCTGCAGCAGTGCATACGATATTTTCATGAGGGACACTCGTACGCTGTAATCGTGGACATGATGTCATGTTTACACGGCGTGCACACGAAAAACTAAATCTTGTTAATTGTGATCATATGCCACAAAACGGGCAAAACGCCACGCTATCGCTGTCCATCTTGTGTCACCATGAACTCTCAGGCTTATTCCCCGGGGGGGGCCTCGTGTGTTTCTGTTACGGGCCTGTATAACCAAGTCATGAGTTACTGTAAATTCTGCAAGCCTCTGGTATTACTGTAATGTAGTGCCTCAGCAACACTACATCTCCCTCAACACTACATCTCCCTCATACACAAACACATACAGTAAACACACTTCACCCTGATATGATACATCAGGTGTCTGAGCAGCATGTTCTGTGCAGGACTCAGGACACACAGGCTTCACAGTTATTCAGCAAGGATCTATATCATCCTGACACCCGGGGAAAAGCTCTTTAGAGGTTTACATGTTATATGACATGCGTGTTTGGGTTTGGTTAATGAACATATTTGAAGGACTTTTTTATCTGTTATTGTTAAGCATCTATAACTTATTTACCTAACTGCTATTCTTGATGTTATTCACATTTGTGACATCATTGGAAAGCCTAAGATGTCCTCTCAAATGGACAAAGTATAAGTGTAAAATAAATACAATGGGCAGTATGGTCTCAACTTGTGTTCTTTCTGTCGGTTTCTCTCTTCCTCTTTATGTCACACAGCTCAATGAGAGAACCGTTTCTCAACAGGAAATGTCCACTCCCAAACTGCAGTCATAAAGAGAAGACGCAATACAGGAAGTGTAATGTACGTTATTTTATTGAGCAAATTGACTTGGTGAACAGCACTGTTGGGTGCTTGTTGTTTACTGTGCTGATTCACTGTGATGGGTAGTAACCTGCTGTAGACCTTCAGACCTTCATTCAACATAGATGTAGTTCAGACTCACGTTCTGGTTGGTCAACACAGACCAAAAGACTGAAGTTACCAGACTTCAGACTATGATGTGTGTGAAATATATACATTCAGTTTACAAAAACTGTGTGTTTTTGATATTTATCTTATGAAAGCGGTGGTAGCTTATTGTTATTCAGATAAAGTGAACCACATCTATTCTACAGGAGACTTTAGGTTACCTCCCATCTTGGTCACTGGCCAAACGTATTTGTAGATCTAGCATGTTCTGACGAGGTATCATTTGATATGACAACAGAACAAAAACTGAATAAATACCTTTGGAGTGACATGCTGTATGCCACTTTAGTTTGTTTCCTTTCAATGCCAACCGATTCATGCACTGTCAGTTATAACAAAATGCTAAACAAAAGTATTTAATGTCCAGGGCAGATACAACAGACAATCAAAATATATATTTTAAAGAAGACAATCATCAAAGACAGAATTATAAACGGTGAAAGGTCATTCCCAGTGGGCCATGTTGTTTATTCTCTCTGGTTTCCACATCAGTGCTGATGAAGGAGAAGTAGAGACAGATATATTACTGAGATACAACCCTGGTCTCTGGTCATCTTTGTCAAACCCATGACTGTAAATGTGTTAAGGTGTCCTAGAAGGAGCCTGAGTTGAGAGCTCTCATGTTCTGAGGAGAGAGTTTCATGTGATACAGTAGACCTTAGCATGTTCAACTTCCTCATTTGAACAGCAGTCAGGGTACAGGATGTCATATTTAGGCCGCTATTCTGCCTCCAAAAAAATATTTTAAAACTTTGTATTAATCATGTTCATGAAATGTGACTACTAAAAATGTTCTTCAGACCGACACACTGGAAGGCTGATATTGACAGCCCAAGAAGGTCGAAGCTAATCGTGGTTCGATGTAAATGAGCCAGTTCTGTACATGGGTTAGGGTTAGTTTCTCACCTTGTGGTTTCCTGTCAGCATCAGTCACACAGCCTGAAGAAAGACCTGTCTCTCAACAGGAAATGTGCACATATGCATTGCATGGACTTGGTAGTTAATGACTTCAGAACTTCACTTCAATACAGGAAACAAGCATCCAGAGATCCTCAAGACTGAATCCGATATGATTAAAGTCAAATAAGGTTAGTGTGGTAATATTCCCTGTCATGATTCACAGTAGCATATTGATTGATTGATTATGTAGTCAAAAGAGCAAATCTTCCACTCGGAAGGGTGTAGATATGGGCTTGTAATTATTGTTGATACCACAGCAATTTGTATTAAATAGATGTTTTAGGCTGGTGTTTTCACATTGTTGAAAATGACAAAAGCCTCTGTATATGTGGTGAGTCAGACATGTGGACAGTATAGGCCAATCCTGCCATCCATTATCACATTTGCTGTTTTGCTGTTGTTGTCACTACTGTCATCGACACGTCATTGTTTGACTGTTACTGTAATCGAGTCGAGTTGTTATTGTTGCTATCTGAGCCGATTACTTTTAATCGGCTTTTAATATACTAATGTTATTGTTGCACTAGTTATTTGTTTGTGCACCTGTTAGCCAAGATGCAGTTACTCTGTGATCTGACTAAATACTGAATGTTCCTTGAATCTGACCAGTGAAATACTGTACAACTATACACTTCTGACACTTGATCTTCCTTGGGTACATATCCCACTCATTGTGGAACTATACTGTCTGTAAATGATGAGAAGTTTCCCTTCCTGATTCACTTAGCTCAAACTGAGAACAGGTTTTGAGCAGGAAATGTCACCAAGAGACCACAACGCTTTCTCATAAAGAGAAGATGGAGCCTTGCACAACTTAACCTGTCATGGCTGGCTCTTAAGCTGTGACAAAAAGGATTGCACACATGGGGTTGCTAAGTAATGCACGTATTGAACTAAACTGAGAAAAGTAGTGAACAATAATTAAGTGATGGGATGTGTCCATGAGTGAAACAACAGTGAAGGGAGTGTGAGTTTGAGTTAGGTTGGTTATAGGTGCTGATCTGTGGGCATCTGTGAAGCCCTCTGTGACACTGCTGATTAAAAGCTTTTACAAAGGGCTATAAAAATGAATACACTTGATTAGGGGGCGAGGCATCAGAATATTGGGGTACTGGAAGTGTTCAAAACTATTAGGCAACAAAAGTGCTGGCAGCAAAGCTGAGTGGTGATGGTGAAGGGAGGGTGAGAGAATAACCTGCTGTTCAACAGGTAGGCAGGCTATATATAAAGACCTGTACAGGTGTGGTGGATGAGACTACATAGAGACCTGAACAGGTGTGGTGGATGAGACTACATAGAGACCTGTACAGGTGTGGTGGATGAGACTACATAGAGACCTGTACAGGTGTGGTGGATGAGACTACATAGAGACCTGTACAGGTGTGGTGGATGAGACTACATAGAGGTCTGTACAAGTGTGGTGGATGAGACTACATAGAGACCTGTACAGGTGTGGTGGATGAGACTACATAGAGGTCTGTACAAGTGTGGTGGATGAGACTACATAGAGACCTGTACAGGTGTGGTGGATGAGACTACATAGAGGTCTGTACAAGTGTGGTGGATGAGACTACATAGAGACCTGTACAGGTGTGGTGGACAGGGACGGACTGGGAATAAAAATAGGCCTTGATCCACACCGGCCCACCAGAACGGGTCAAGTATTCGCCATCACAGCGAGCGCCCTGCTAATGCATGCCAATTCTGTGGCTGAAGTGATGTTAAGTAGTTCCACGTTTAATGCGAGCGCGCTAGCAAATTATTTTGAGCGATTTGAGCAAAAATTGTTTTTGGAACTTGATCTTCATCTTTATATTGTCTTTAGCTAGCTTTCGATTTGTCAGTTAGTGCCACTTACACACAACAGTGACAGCCTGTAAGGGCTGCATACGTTCATTTGGAATAGACCAACCGTCCTGGGGGAAAGGGGGGCCGGCCAACCGTGTTGCTGGCCAACCGTGTCGCTCGATCTTCTGCCGACATTTTTATTAGTAGGCTAGTAAAAAAATTAAATAGGGCAAGCGGCCCTCCGGCCCAGAAATGCTTCGGCCCATCGGGAATTCTCCCGGTGCTCCCGATGGCCAGTCCGCTACTGGTGGCCACCAAATAGGCCTAATGTGTTTTTTCGCTCGTCCACCTCGCCTACAAGTATTTCAATGTCAGTGTCTGAGAAGTTGCGCCTTTTCGTTCTTTTCCCTCCTGACGCCATGATTCAACGTAACGTAAATGTCAGAACAATCGAATGCCAGGGCCATTAATATACTGGATTAGCATTCATGAGGTGCTTTGCATTGACCATTTATGGTTAAAAACGGGCGTGTTCAGGAAGGGGTAAAATGGTGATTCACCTACGCACACTTGTGGGTAATCTGTGATTTATAAAGGGAACATTGCTTACAGGTGTGCGCACGCACGGTTTTATAAATCAGATTTTTTTGGGGCGCACGCCATTTTCGGCTTTTGGGCGTATGTACACTTTTAGTAAGAATCCTACGCACAGTTTTATAAAGGAGACCCCTGTACAGGTGTGGATTATACTACATAGAGACCTGTACAGCTGTACAGGTGTGGATTAGACTACATAGAGACCTAAACACCCAACATCATTAATTTACCTCCCAATCTACATTTACAGACTTTTGTGTACTGTCTGTGACATCTGTGATGTACTTTTACATATATTTAAACACATTCAAATGAACACATCCATCACATCCATACATGTGCACACACACACACACACACACACACACACGCACACACATCCTATACATACCCTCGACCCACAGCCTGTCTCATTATTTACAGTATTTTGTGAAGAAATAGAGGCGTGGAGGGAAAGGAAGGATCAGGGAACGAAAGAGAAGCAAGGAAAAAAGAGAGAGGTGAGAGGTAAATATAATACTGTGTAAACCAGTAGAGTCCTCCATTGTCTCAAACCTACAAAGTCAGACAGGCAGTGAAGCAAGTCTTCCATATGGAACAGCAGAGATCACCCACCTTGTAGGTGTTTGGCTCGGAGTCACATATGAGGACCAATAGAGGAGCCCACACTCCATTTACACCCATTCAGTTTGTTCACTTGTTACAATCCTGTGTGGATCTTTGTTAGGTTTGCAGACTCATGCATTACTGACTACCACCACCTGTATCTCCTTCCATCTCTCCACCACCTGACTACCTCCACCTGTATCTCGCTCCAGCTCTCCTTCACCTGACTACCTCCACCTGTATCTCCCTCCAGCTCACGAAAATGGCTGCTAGTGGGTAGTTGCATCCTGATCTCCCTCTACCTACTTTTCCTAATGCAGTACGAGTAAACTGTTGGCTTTAAAACTGGAGTACCTGTCGAGCTGATTTAGTGTCTAACATAGCACAATAGCTCTACAAAAATAAATTAAAAAATCAAGTGTCGAAGTAACTTGTGTAGGCCTATATGACGCGTGGAAAAAAAAACAGAGCACCGCCAGCTGCATCGGAGGCTTTGCAAACAATGGAATCATCTGGAAACCTGGCCGAGCTGATTGACATTGCTCTGGAGAAACATTTTTCCAAAGCTGATGCCATCGCAAAGGAGAGATTTACCTGTCTCGAGCAACGCTTTGATGTGTTACAGACGGACATTCTCCGAGCTGACCATGCAACTTTATTAAAACGCACAGAAAAGGTAGAACGCTCTACTTGTTCCCTTTCGAAATCTCTAACAACAGTTGAAGCAAAGCTAGCGGACCTTGAAGATCGAAGTAGAAGAAACAATATCTGTGTTCATGGACTTCCTGAGGGAACAGAGGGCCCAAATGCCACACAATATCTTAACACTCAGCTATCGGTGTGGTTTCCCACACTGAAAGACGCTCCACCGGAGATTATGCGAGCGCATCGCATTGGACCCCCGCGGGTGAATGCTACCGCTAAATCAAGAGTGCTTATTTTTGTGTGTCTGAAATATACGGATCGAGCCCTTATCCTTAAAGAAGCAAGAAACTCACCATTGAACATAGAAGGGATGGAGGTCCACTTTACCGCGGACTACAGCATGGCAACCAGAGTACGACGTAAATCCTGCTATGACTCCATGAATAAGGCTCGTGAGGCTGGTTTCCTCGCCTTCTTAATCTATCCGGCAACTATAAAGATTTCCAAAGGGCATGAGCACAACTTCTTTGATGACCCGGTAAAGTTGGAGGACTTTCTTAGAGAACAAGGTAAAGTTGGAGGTAAAGTTGGAGGACTTTCTTAGAGAACACGATCCGAATGAGTCCAATGATGAGTGTTGACGAGGACTAATGACAATTGATAGGTTTACTCCGTGAAGTATGACCCCCTTCTTCTTCTTTCTTTTTCTATTTTTTCTCCTTTCTGATAATATAACCGGGCTGCGGCAGTTACTGAGAACATTGTTTTGGTCATCAGTTTCTGGTCATGTGACCTCGATCATTGACGCTGTTGGCATGGTGATTTCAGTCACGTGACAATATGAACTTGCTGCATTCAAGAGCAGATATGCAGAATATTGGAATATGGTTTGAGAGGGGACTCGTTTTTTCTTTATTTATTTTATTTACATTTTGGAACTATGGTAGAGGGAGAGATATGTTCACAATGATCACAAACAATGGGTACCCAGAGAGAATGGGGCCTTTGGTGTGGGTTAATGTTTTTGTGGGATGTATTTGTTGGTTTATGTCACTTTTGTTTGGACCTAGGATTAGTTTAATGAATGGTTGTAGGGGTATAAACTCTGAGATGGATCAGTTAATAAATGAAAACATTATGGATAACATAAATGATTATGTAGAATGACTTCTGTTAAATTACCAAGGAAAGGGCTGAAGATAGCTCATATTAATATATGTAGCCTTAGAAATAAATTAATTGATATCTCCAATATGCTAATAGAAGGTAACATACATGTCTTAGCAATATCAGAGACTCATCTGGATTCCACGTTTGAAGATAGTGTAATGAATATTCAAGGATATAATATATATAGGAGAGACAGAAATGCAAATGGAGGTGGTGTAGCTGTTTACATCCAAAATCATATACCAGTAAAATTAAGGGTGGATCTTATGTTAGCAGACCTAGAAGCATTATGGCTACAAGTGTATATTCCTCATTTGAAGCCCTTATTAGTGGGTTGTTGTTATAGGCCACCTAATGCAAACTCTGATTACTTAGATACACTGTGTGATATGATAGATAATGTATGTGATCATGCAAATGAAATATATTTCCTGGGAGACCTCAACATTGATTGGAAATCATTGGACTGTCCACTTAAGAATAAGCTTCTTGCTGTCACAGATGCATGTGGACTAACTCAAGTGATAACCCAACCAACAAGAGTGTGCTTAAAAAGGGATGGATCAAGAACAGCAACTTGTATAGATCATATATATACTAACAAAGCAGAATTATGTAACAAGGCCATATCATTACCAGTTGGATGTAGTGATCACAACCTAGTGGCAGTAGTGAGGAAAACAAAGGTCCCGAAAGCTGGACCCAAAATCATTATAAAGAGATCATACAAACACTTCAATGAAGACTGTTTTATAGAAGACGTTAGAAATATTTGCTGGGATAGTGTGTTGTGGAAGGATGATCCAGATGATGCGGTTGAGGCTTTTGATAAGCTGTTTGGAGAAATAACTGATAAACATGCACCTGTGAGGAAGAGAACTGTTAGAAATGTCAGATCCTGTTGGATTGATGAGGAATTGAAGGATTGTATGTATAGGATCAAATTATGAGAGGTAAAAAATGCACATTTGAATTTACTAAAGTCAATGTTAGCTACGTGGAAAAGTTGCTTTTAAATTGTAAAGACAAACCATCTGGTGTGGATAACATGGATGTGAGACTTTTGAAACTGGTAGCAAACTTGATTGCCACTCCAGTTTGTCATATGTTGAATCTAAGTTTTGAAAAATGTGTTTTCCCACAAGCATGGAAAATTGCAAAGATTGTTCCACTACCAAAGAATGCCACTGTACCATTCAGTGGCCCTAATAGTCGACCAATTAGTTTGCTGCCTGCTATGAGTAAGATCATGGAAAAAATTGCCTTTGAACAAATACAATGCTATTTTTCAGCTAATGATTTAAATACAGACTTTCAACATGCTTATAGAGGCGGGCATTCCACTAGCACAGCCCTTATTCAAATGACTGATGATTGGCATAGAGAAATCAATAACAAGAATTTAGTAGGTGCTGTACTGTTAGATTTCAGTGCAGCTTTTGATATAATTGATCACAATCTGCTATTGCAAAAACTTAAAGGATATGGTTTCAATTCAACTGCAATACTCTGGCTAGGAAATTACTTAGCTAATAGGAAACAGACAGTGTACTTCAACGGACATTTCTCTGAGTTCAAATCATTAAACTGTGGAATTCCACAAGGAAGTTGCCTGGGACCACTGCTATTTTCTGTATTTACAAATGAACTACCGTTAACTGTAACAAATGCAAAAATAGCGATGTATGCTGATGATTCAACAATATATGTGTCAGAGTCCACAATTGAAATGCTTAATAATGTCTTGAACAATGAATTGCAGTTAGTATTGGACTGGGTAACACATAACAAACTAGTTCTTAATGTTTCTAAAACAAAAAGCCTTGTATTTGGGACAAAACATCTGTTATCAAATGATCCCAAGTTGAATTTGTACATTAAGGGTATGGCAGTTGAACAAGTTCAAAAGACCAAACTTCTTGGCATAATTGTAGACAGTAATTTATCCTGGGCTCAACACATTGGTAAGGTGGTAGTTAAAATGGGCAGAGGTCTCTCAGTTATACGGAGATGTTCACATTTTTTACCAAAGAATATAATGGGAAATGTCATTAAAACAATTGTCTTAGCTCATCTGGACTATTGCTCAGAGGTTTGGTCAGGAGCTGCCATGTCACATATAAAAAAATTACAAATTGCTCAGAATAAGGCTGCACGCTGTTTATTAAGGTGTTCCTATAGGAGTAACGTGAAAATAATGCACAACTTTCTATCCTGGTTAAGTGTTAAGAATAGATTTACTGCCTCTTTGCTTAATTTTACGAGGAAAATTTCAGTGACTAAATTGCCGAGGGTATTGTATAAATGTTTAAGTTTCAGTTCTGATAAACACAATTATAACACCAGGCATGCGATGGAAGGAAGATTCACACTACCTAAGGTGAAAACAAACAGAGCGAAGAGTACAGCATTATATAGAGCCATGAGTAAATGGAACACCATGCCTGGACATATTATTCAAGAAAATTGCAAAAATCGATTCAAACTATTACTTAAAAAACATCTACTAGTCGAGCAGCTCTCTGCAGTGGCTAATATCTAACCAATGATGCCACTCCCATCAGTATAATCATCATTAATTGTTTCTGTTTATATATGTTTTTGTCTGGTCTGACCATCAATTACACCTGTCATGTTTATATAAGTTTATCTCTATGTTTCTGTGAATAATTTAGGTCCTGTGTTTTGTTAATTTTGTATTATTTTTATTTTATTTAATTTTGACTGTTGTAGAGTTATTTTTATTACTTTTGTTACCATTTCCGTTATCACTGTTTTGTCATGGTGATCATTATTTAATGTAATTATGCACTGCAGTGTATAGATGCAAAGGTGTTGTGTGGACTCCAGGAAGAATAGCTTTGGCTATGGCCTCAGCTAATGGAGATCCCAATAAAATACAAATATACAAATA
>CAEFZP010000146.1:0-38624 GCA_903064625.1 Mallotus villosus | reverse complement strand
TGGCCATCCTTTGTAATCTCACATATATATTTATTATTGTTTATTTTCCCACCCCTAAAACTCGGTCAATAATTGGACTACATAGAGAACGACCCGGTAAAACGTTCCGTCTTGGTAGCGATTGAGTTGCTTGTATCAGAATTTACGTTCCGATGCATGGTTTAAGCTTAAAGTACATTTTTGTGGCGAAAAGTGAAGCTAATGTGGCTAACTTGCTAGCCACAGTCATTGACGTTCCTACCGTCACTAACGTCACGAAAACACGCGTGACTGCCAGGCTGTAGAAGAACATTCGTTTAGCAGCTCGTTAACTTCTGGGAGATAGCTAGGCTAACTTGAAATGCCAGAAGCATTACTTTACCCTTACATTGTAAGGGGACAGCAAAAATACTAGTCCGGTCACCGGTGGTGTACTGTAGACACATTTCTTGCAGCATCTGAATGGTGAGATTGTCCGAATCCTAGCTAGGTGTTGTTGAGGATAGCGTTAGCTTGTTTTAGCCGTTTCCTCAGTTTGCAACCGCCCAACTTTGTGTACATTTAGTCTAGCCAGAGAGGCAAATTTCAACTATACAGAAGAACGCTACCGAAATAAACGTACTGTACTGCAAACGATTTGTTTTAAGGAGTTTTTATTTGCAACTGTCTGCTTTTGGACTGTTTAGCGTAGCTAGCTCTAGTAGATAGCTCTACTGTAGTGTAGTAGTAACGCTAACTAACGACTGGCTGTTCGTTCGTGAAGGCGCCAAAAGTGGATGGTAAAAATAGAAAAGGTAGTCTACAGTAGGCTACATTAAACCAATAAAACCGTTTCTAACAACGTTATGTTTTCTCCGTGTTTGTATTATTCAATTTAGTTGTAGGCCTATATGTGCTTACTTCTTTTTGCTATACAGTTCAGGTAATGCTAGCTAGGCATTTAGGAGTTGAATGATCAGATCAACCCAACATTCTGGGTTAAATGGTCAACCCATCTTGCTGGGTTAACGTGTGTTCTGTCCTATATTTAACCAGCTGCTGGGTTGGAATTGACTGGGCTGTTTTAAACCTTACCCAGCATTTTTTAGAGTGAACTGTGTCATGTAGGCTAGGCTGAATTGTGAGCTCACGGTGTCCGGTAGCCTACTCTATGCTATAAATATAGCGAGCAACTCGACATTCAGACGTCTCTGAGGTAGCTTTAAAATATCAGAAAACATTTATATATTGACGTTGATACATTTAGATGAATCAATATGTCCTACACCAGCTTGCGATCCATTTTATGACATTAGCCTATGTTGCCCGGGCAACACATACTACAGCGGTCTATGATGCATCTGTTTTCAATCGTTAAAATAAACATTACTCACAAATACATTTTCGTTGTACGATTTATTATGACATTAGATTACAAGTAAACGATTTGTTGGTGAAATAATCATTACCTGTGATTTCAAACGAGTACTGCAACGCTGTAGCCTACGCGAGACACTGTAGCTAACAAAAACATCCACAGCTGTTTACAGTAGGAAGTCAAACGGCGACAGAACATGTTCGGCACTCCCTTAAATCAAAAGTATTTCAATAAGTGAAACTGTCTGACTACTAACCCGAACTTCATTGACACAGCCTAAACTTGTCAATCTGTTCATGAAAGCAATATTTAATTTCAGCCTAAACCGTACAACGGAACGTTCAACCAACGATCGCCACCAAGACGAACACTGTATTATACAATTTACCGGGGCAGCTTCTCCACAAAGGGCTATATCGCATTTTGCGTTGTTACTGACAATGATCGCTATTGAGCTTTTTATGCATGAGCGATTTTCCACTAAATAAATGTCAAGTTTATGTACGTTTTTGGGGGCACGTCATAAGTTAGCAGATATAGAGCTACTGTTTGAATTGCCATTCCATCTGAAATATTTCCAGTGATAACGTTGTTACAGTAGCTTCTTTCCAAGGGTGTTCTTAATGAATTATTATGCAATAGACTATGAGTAGGCTAAATGCTTGAAAATATCACTAGAAGGGAAAAACTTAAAGGGACGGACAAGCAGGCACACCCTCACAATTTCCCCAGAAATTGCATGCTCTCTAGTTTAGCTTGCTTTGCCGAGCTAGAACAACGACGGAGCCAAATATTCAAGCTTGCAGTTTCTTTAATCCAACACAATACTTAGCAGTCAAACTAAAAACACGGAGCAAAAAGAACAACGTATAGGCATTGCACGTATAATATTACAGTATTGATTTTCGTAAGTTCACATGTATCTGCTTCTTGATCGGACTAGTACCACATTCTGACAGTTTTCTGCAATGCCTTAGCTCCAGCTCACAAGCTCGTGACTGGTTGTCGCAAAGTATGACGTGTACAGCTAGTTGCAAGCGTGCACGAGTCTCGGAGCCAGCTCGGAGCTAGGAAAAAAGTGAGCCCGTTTAAAGCTAGGGGCTCACTTTTTTCCTAGTTTAGACCGGAAGACACGGAAGTGGAAAGATGTCGCTGTCCGTTTCGCGCTCTAGCTTGCCTCACTGCGCCACTGAGCACTTTTCATAGAAATGAATGGGGACGCCATCTTGGAAGACAATTTCGGCTCTCTCTAGTAATATAACTCTATGATCCTGACTCCGGAAATCACCGTCCCACCGCACGGCAAGAAGTTTGCGACTGTTCATCCCGTACACTGGCTGTGTTCGAAAACTTAGACAGCTGTCTTAATCCTTGATGTCTTATAGACATCTGTCTAACTAGACTGCTCTCTTCTCTTTAAGGTATCTTAAAAACCGTTGTTTTCGAACAGCCTAGTTAGACAGGATGTACCTCATCGCGCTGCGTGTACATGGCTAGCTATGACAGTTAACAGCAACCAACTGACAGTTAAAACACCCTGATATATTTTTAAATAGCAGGTTATTTTTACAGTACATTTTGTGTGCACTTACAATGCACATTTACAATTTCACATCATAAACAACCGTTCACTCTCTTAACTATCTTGCATTAAATATAGATAAATACTGTACCGGAGCTAACGTTAGCAACGCCGTTAACAATCAGCTACCATAGCGACCTGGCTAATTTATACCTCGCTAACGAATTCAGACTTTTTGTTAATCAATCATGGCATAATCAAATAGTAAACTGTTTATTTCTCGGTACCTTTTAAAAAAAAAGAGCAAAAAGAGCAAAGGAAATTACATTTATGAACACTTTTGATGTGAACTTCGGTATTTCGTTCCGCCATCTTTTTTTGAAAATTTCTGATTTGGGTTCTGGCGTTATGGACTTATGGGTAATAAGTGCCGCCATTAAAACATTAAGACAGCAAGGCAGCTCAGATGCTCTCTTAAAAAATGACCGTTATGTGACGTATTTAAGGTATCTTATTAGACAGGAAGAGAAAATGTAAGCGTTTTCGAACAGACCTCGCTGTCTTAAAAGGAAGGAAGGAAGGACGCATTTTAAGCGTTTTCGAACAGAGCCACTGTTCCGCCATGCGACGCATGGCAGATCTCCTTCGCGACGGTATGTCTGTTCGTGTGCACACTAACCATCGCTAGCGGTAACGGGCAGTTATCTAGTCGCGAGTTTTCGGTATAATGCAGTTGGGTTGTCTGGATTGAAGCAGCAAACATTGTGTTAAAGTAAAAACATTAGCCTACATAATATTATTTATAATACGTTTATTGGATTCACAGCTGCTACATATAACCTAGCATAATGTTTTTACCTCGAAAACCCAACTACATTTGACCGAAAACTTGCGACTACATAACTTTCAGGGAATCGCTTGTTTGCTAAGGGTCGGGACTCCAACATTAATACACTGACAACATTGTATTGAAATCTACTATTTTTTATATCACTTTTTATTGTGTAAAGAGATACCAACCTTTCGTAAACTTTCGCCAGCCGTCTTCTCTGCACCTATCAGGCCAAATAGGATGATCTCGTTTTCATGACCAGCGAGACAGACGTGGTGTGCACGGAGGGGAGGGGCTGTGTGTGCGTTTGTATGTGAGACGCGTGAGTGACAGACACGGAGGGAGAGGAAATGCAACTGAAGGAGTACGCTGCGTGTTCGTAATAGCATAAAAAAAACGAAACTCAATGTGTGGCGGCCGGTGTTTAACCTGTGGCGCACCGCCACGAAATAGTCTATGTGTGGGAAACACTGGATAACCGTAATAAAATATGATGTGATTTGTCCTATACTTTAACCCTTGTGTTATCTTCGGGTCATTGTGACCCACCGTTGTTTTTGTATTTGGTAAAATGGTCACAACACAACGATGGTTCATTGTGAACCTTTGGGTCATGTGACCCGAAGGCAGCACAAGGGTGAACAGAAATGTAAAGTAAGAGAAGTGTATCGTCTTATTGTATTTTGTTCCATTTTACCCGTCTTTTGCAGGTGAAGTTGGAGTTAATTCGTCAGGCAGAAACTCTGGACCAAGTTAGGCAGATATTGGGAGAGTGTCTCTCTGAAGATGGAGCTTCACCTACAGATGCTATGTGAGGCTATTAAAGTGGCACTACAGAACCAAAGCAACAGAAAAGGTATTCCAAGGGTGACCAATTAATAGCTAGGCCATTTTACATAGGCTAGGTTATTTTCACTATTGGAAATGAGTGACTACTAGTGAATATTTCTACTGCTGCCACTACTTGTTTTGTGACTTAGAGTATTTATCTTAAAACGATGTGAACTTTTAATTGGTTTTAAAATAGGTTTATGGACCAACGTAATATTTCTTCAAATAACTCCTTGAAGTCACCTTACGTGTAACTAAACATCAAACCTCTTTTTGTAGGTCGGTATCTGGTGTTGATACCGACAAATCTTTGCAAAAGTGTTCATTCTGGTTATTTGTTGATAAATTCCAGATCTTTTTGCCCTTAGTAGTTAAAAACTTTTAAGTTTGTGATGTTTCTGTATCTTGTCGAGGTACTCAACCTATCACTGGAAGGGGGGAGTGTCACGTCTCAGGGGAGGGTACTTCAGACAATACTGTGATACGTTGAATTCCTTGAGGTATAGGCTAACCTTTAAATGCAGGAGCATCATGCTATGACATAACAATCATGGTATGGAAATTGATTTGGCAGGCAGAACGGGTCATGTATGTGTGCACATCCCACTTCCTGCCAGAATGCTTTCTGAGAATGGAATGCAACTGTAGAGAGGAAGCAGTAGGATTGCTAACATTGCACCTGAAATAAATCAACATCGTTTGACCTTTCAGTTTAATTTCACAGACACCCACAACCAGAATTATTTTTGGAAAATATTAAGGGGCAGGCTTAGGTTGAAAGGTCTTTCGTAACCCTTTTAAGTATTTGTATGAATCACTATATGTTCTACCCTCAGAAGCACAACAATTTCATACATATTTAATATATAGTTTCACATCTCTGTGTAGGTCTACAATGCATACACATTTGCCTTCAACTAGTTATCATTATAATACTATGCTAATAAAGTTATCTATCTATATAAATGTCTGCAGACATTTAACTATTGTTAAACAACTGAAGGAGACGTTGTCATTATGTAAGTATGCATTATGGGGTTTACCAGAAAGCCAGTATGAATGATCATTTAACAATGCTGTTTTGCCTCAGTTCTGTAACACGAATGACTCATTTCCAATCACTCCAATATATTGGACACCTGGGACTTGATGTGATTCCTACTTTATATCATTCCTTCCTCTGTACTTATCAAAATGTCTACAAACTATGTATGAGAAATGTGAAAACCATGAATGTATAGTTGTATTTGGTATTTTCTTTTGTCATACATGTCATAATATATAAGAATAAACAAACACTTGGGCTGTGGCTTTTTAGTGAACGTGTGCACTGAAAGGCTGGAGAGTTTAAGACTTTTTGTTTTTATCATTTTTATTATATTTTAACACATTTTCCATACCATATTAGCACCCAAAAAGGACACTTTGCTGTCATGTTTGCTGTAATACATGTTTTTATTTTTAAAGAATAGTCATCATAGTTTGAATAACTGTCCATAATGTCAATCTATTAAATATAACTGCAAAGCAGTGATGCGGATTCCTCCAAACATTGCGAACCATTGAAAAATGTATATCCTTGACAAATTGTAAATGTATAGAAAAATCAATGCTGCAGAATTACCAATGGGATACCAAATCGGAAATGCAATACCATCAAGATCCACAAGGGCCTTTAATTCAAACCAAGAAGTGAAAGGAGGGGGCTTGGTGAGCCTATCCATTCCAGAAAGCCTTGTATCTTTGTGCATCAGGGCGTGGCCTGTAGCGCCACCTATGAGTAATGGTGGGCCATTTGTGGTGTGGTAGTTACTGTTGGCCTATACTATCAATGTTTCAGGATTTTGAGAACTTTTTACCATTGCATACAAAATAGGAAACGGGATACAATCAAGATCCACAAGGGCCTTCACTTCAAGCCAAGGAGTGAAGGGTGGGGGCTTGGTCAGCCCACAATCTCCTTAATTGTTGTGTGTGCGTCTTGCCAAGCCCGCGTGTGTGTGAAGGGAAGGCTGAGTGTGTGAGAATGTGGAGCGCGCGCGCGCTGAGGAAGAGGGGAGACTTTTCATTCTCAATTTCACTAGAAATTAGCCAAGCTAGCATTTTTCCATTATTCACCAAACATTGACTTTTCATCTTACAGTCAACCTTTTCTCAGATTTGTGTACTAAACATTCTCAAGAGTCTTCATATGAACTTGTGATTGAATCGGAGTATCAGTTTTTGACTGGCTGATGTGTAAAGCATTATTTTAGCGTTAGCGATAAATTAGATTTGCTTTATATCAATCATTTTTGGAGATATGAAGTTGCCTTTGCACATGGTAACATGTTGTGGTATCCTCCACCGATATACCAAGTTTGGTGTTGATATCTCAAAGATTTGCTGAGATTTGATCCAAATTCCTGTTTAGTTGCTTTGTTGCCGATTTTGATTGGCTCTACCGGACAAACGGTTGTGGGAATCAAAATTCTGTTCGATAACTTTTGTGAGGCTTGGTCTGAAGAGCATATATGGTAATTTTGAAGAAGATTGGAACAAAATTGAAGGAGGAGTAGGCTTTCAAAGGTTTTTGATAAAACCGGAAATTGCAGAAAATCTATATAACCGGAAAATGACGTCATAGAGTGTGTTGAACTCGTCTTGATCCAGGGAATCCAGTGGTACCTCATTTTTGAAAATCAGTCATACGGTTCAAAAGTTGCGTGTGGAAACAAAAGTCCAACTTTGACCCATTGGTGGCGCTAGACTGGTAAAATTGGAAACATGAAACTTGGTGTAAGTATAAAAGGGACTGTCCTTAATGAGTGTGCCAAATTTCACAAAAAGTTGTCAAAGGGGTCTAGGGGCTGCCATTGACTCCCATGGAACAAGAAAAAAAATAATAATAAATATAACTGCAAAGCAGTGATGCGGATTCCTCCAAACATTGCGAACCATTGAAAAATGTAGATCCTTGACAAATTGTAAATGTATAGAAAAATCTATGCTGCAGAATTACCAATGGGATACCAAATCGGAAATGCAATACCATCAAGATCCACAAGGGCCTTTAATTCAAACCAAGAAGTGAAAGGAGGGGGCTTGGTGAGCCTATCCATTCCAGAAAGCCTTGTATCTTTGTGCATCAGGGCGTGGCCTGTAGCGCCACCTATGAGTAATGGTGGGCCATTTGTGGTGTGGCAGTTACTGTTGGCCTATACTATCAATGTTTCAGGATTTTGAGAACTTTTTACCATTGCATACAAAATAGGAAACGGGATACAATCAAGATCCACAAGGGCCTTCACTTCAAGCCAAGGAGTGAAGGGTGGGGGCTTGGTCAGCCCACAATCTCCTTAATTGTTGTGTGTGCGTCTTGCCAAGCCCGCGTGTGTGTGAAGGGAAGGCTGAGTGTGTGAGAATGTGGAGCACGCGCGCGCTGAGGAAGAGGGGAGACTTTTCATTCTCAATTTCACTAGAAATTAGCCAAGCTAGCATTTTTCCATTATTCACCAAACATTGACTTTTCATCTTACAGTCAACCTTTTCTCAGATTTGTGTACTAAACATTCTCAAGAGTCTTCATATGAACTTGTGATTGAATCGGAGTATCAGTTTTTGACTGGCTGATGTGTAAAGCATTATTTTAGCATTAGCGATAAATTAGATTTGCTTTATATCAATCATTTTTGGAGATATGAAGTTGCCTTTGCACATGGTAACATGTTGTGGTATCTTCCACCGATATACCAAGTTTGGTGTTTATATCTCAAAGATTTGCTGAGATTTGATCCAAATTCCTGTTTAGTTGCTTTGTTTCCGATTTTGATTGGCTCTACCGGACAAACGGTTATGGGAATCAAAATTCTGTTCGATAACTTTTGTGAGGCTTGGTCTGAAGAGCATATATGGTAATTTTGAAGAAGATTGGAAGAAAATTGAAGGAGGAGTAGGCTTTCAAAGGTTTTTGATAAAACCGGAAATTGCAGAAAATCTATATAACCGGAAAATGACGTCATAGAGTGTGTTGAACTCGTCTTGATCCAGGGAATCCAGTGGTACCTCATTTTTGAAAATCAGTCATACGGTTCAAAAGTTGCGTGTGGAAACAAAAGTCCAACTTTGACCCATTGGTGGCGCTAGACTGGTAAAATTGGAAACATGAAACTTGGTGTAAGTATAAAAGGGACTGTCCTTAATGAGTGTGCCAAATTTCACAAAAAGTTGTCAAAGGGGTCTAGGGGCTGCCATTGACTCCCATGGAACAAGAAAAAAAATAATAATAATAATAAAACCGTCAATAACAATAGGTTCCCTCCGGGACGGAGGAATCCTAAATATAACTGCAAAGCAGTGATGCGGATTCCTCCAAACATTGCGAACCATTGAAAAATGTAGATCCTTGACAAATTGTAAATGTTTAGAAAAATCAATGCTGCAGAATTACCAATGGGATACCAAATCGGAAATGCAATACCATCAAGATCCACAAGGGCCTTTAATTCAAACCAAGAAGTGAAAGGAGGGGGCTTGGTGAGCCTATCCATTCCAGAAAGCCTTGTATCTTTGTGCATCAGGGCGTGGCCTGTAGCGCCACCTATGAGTAATGGTGGGCCATTTGTGGTGTGGTAGTTACTCTTGGCCTATACTATCAATGTTTCAGGATTTTGAGAACTTTTTACCATTGCATACAAAATAGGAAACGGGATACAATCAAGATCCACAAGGGCCTTCACTTCAAGCCAAGGAGTGAAGGGTGGGGGCTTGGTCAGCCCACAATCTCCTTAATTGTTGTGTGTGCGTGTGTGTGTGAAGGGAAGGCTGAGTGTGTGAGAATGTGGAGCGCGCTCGCGCAGAGGAGAGGAGAGAGACTTTTTCATTCTCAATTTCACAAGAAATTAGCCCAGCTAGCATTTTTCAAATATTCACCAAACATTGACTTTTCATCTTACAGCCCGAAATCTAGGATTGAGATAGGTTGATATAGAAGAATTATAAGAGAAGCTGACAAAGCTGAATGAGTATTTCATTTGTTTGAAAATTAAAAAGGAAAAACAAACATGGTGTAGGGGGGTAAAATATGGTCGAAAGAACCAAAACGAATTCCCCTATGGTTTAAAGGAAGATGGGAAACTGAAGTGTATTAGCGTGAACCAAATAATGCCAATACAAATATAAAGTATAGTTATTTGACTCTATGGGTTAAATCAGAGCAAGAATGGTCAAAGTACGGTCAAAAGGAATACGCATTTAATAACATTGCAAATGAATGAAATCAATTACAAGGCAAACATGTTACAAATGAAGGCTTTAAATCTTACCTACTCTACCGTGATCATTGTAAATCAGAGAGAAAAGCAAGAGTGAGCAAAGAGTAGGACAGTAGGACAGTAGTACAAGGGAGAACTGAGGAGAAGATCTCAGGAGATGAAGAATCCAACGGACAATGCATTACAATTCCCTTTATACACAAGAACAACCAATCAGACCAGATCTTGAATGGGGTGTGAGGGCCATCAAGTTGAGACCGTCCAGCAACTCCAAACTTTAGCATGTGAGAGGTGGGGGCAGGTTTGACACCCAGCCTTACAATCCTTCCTCTTGGACACAAAAGCACAGGCAGAAGCTGCAGTGTTCAATGTGTGATAACCTGCACCCATAAGAACAAAAGAACTTGATTGCAGACAGGTCAGCATTGAGATTCTAATGGTCATGGCTGCTTGCTCAGAGGATCACTTTTGGATCATGGCTATTGCTCAGAGGACCTTTGTATTGGCATGCAGACGTGCCCTTGGTTAGCATATTCCTGCTACTTAAGTTCTTGTCCTGTTACAGCAGAACACAATTGGAGCACAGCACTTGGTTAACAATGAAAATTGTAAAGTTTGGAGTGGCGTTTGGAGTGGTCTGGGGTCTGAGAGAGTCGGATTGGATACAAATGGAAATTAGTGAGACAGTGTCCTAAAACTCAAATGGAAGAAATAGGTGAACAACAGTCCTCCCTTTTGATAGATGAGAAGTACACAATCATCTAACATAGATGTGCAATTAAAACAAAACAGTGTCCTTGGGTCCAAAAAAAAATTAAACAGTAATACAATACAAGTTATACCATCTACATTTACAGGTCCGGAACCATTGTGAGTTTAACTAAAAACCTAGAACATTTACCACCACTCAAAACAAAGGTACATCCTCCCTCATCCACACAAACCAACATGGAACCCATGGATGGACAAACCATATGCACTGTGCATATAGTACAAGAACAGGAGCAGCAACAACTTAACTGTCCACAACAAATCTTTGAACTACAACAAAGACTAAACACAGGTAATACAGTAGGAATGTAGCAATATCACAATTTGGACCTGAATTAAGTAAATGGAAAAGGTAGAATTGGAAGTCTCAAGTCACAGGTATTGTTGCCAGATGTATCCCCAGCATTTTTTGCTGCATGTAAAATAGAGGAGGCTTGCCCTTCCCCAGATCCCAACATTTTGACTCAGTGTGACCACTTCGTAGACAAGCACGACAAAATCTAACTTTGTTGTTAGCATAAAACAAGCGTGTGGGCGGAATAGGCATACTTTTGCCAAGATCCCAACATCGCATTTCGGTGTGTCCTTGTCTTTTACA
The DNA here is from genome assembly GCA_903064625.1 of Mallotus villosus. Taxonomy (NCBI): domain Eukaryota; kingdom Metazoa; phylum Chordata; class Actinopteri; order Osmeriformes; family Salangidae; genus Mallotus; species Mallotus villosus. The sequence goes on along the minus strand of CAEFZP010000146.1, from coordinate 27,482 downwards.
GAAGTTACAATGTCTAGTAGGCCTAGTGGGCTGCTGGGGCTTGGGATTTACCTTTGTCGCCATTTTTATGACAGATATGCGTGGCGGATCAGGGGCACGATAGTTCTTTGTAGAACGCGGCTTGGGAATTTGCTCACCAATTCCACTGTCTGTATCTGAAAACTCAGTAGAACCGCTTTTGTTAGCGGTGGGTTGCCGTGAGGCACAAAAAGGTGTCGCTGCTTTGAGGACAGAGTTGAGAAGACATTTGCCAATTAGATGTACAGTAATCTTCAACATTTGTTTCTTTTCTGCTTTCTTTTTATGGACTCCTACTGTTTGCCAATGTTCAATTATTTCAGCTAGCGTACAATCAGTTTTAAGACCGTTCTTGTCTTTCTTGCTCAATTCAGATAACGTTCGGTTAACGCTAACGGTTTCCCATAGGTTAAGTAAATTGTTAACTTCAGTTGCCCATTCCATTTTTGTTCATTTAATGCAGGAGCTAATATCAGAAACTAGTAATAGGTTTCTACCAACAGAACCAGGCGGAATATAATTAATGTAAGCTACATTTTTAAATGCTTACTCACCGCACCATGGTTTGCAACGCCGGTTTACCAAACTGTAACTGAATTGCTCGAAACATATCACGTCGGGGTCACCAAACTGTAGGGGGGTAAAATATGGTCGAAAGAACCAAAACGAATTCCCCTATGGTTTAAAGGAAGATGGGAAACTGAAGTGTATTAGCATGAACCAAATAATGCCAATACAAATATAAAGTATAGTTATTTGACTCTATGGGTTAAATCAGAGCAAGAATGGTCAAAGTACGGTCAAAAGGAATACGCATTTAATAACATTGCAAATGAATGAAATCAATTACAAGGCAAACATGTTACAAATGAAGGCTTTAAATCTTACCTACTCTACCGTGATCATTGTAAATCAGAGAGAAAAGCAAGAGTGAGCAAAGAGTAGGACAGTAGGACAGTAGTTGAAGGGAGAACTGAGGAGAAGATCTCAGGAGATGAAGAATCCAACGGACAATGCATTACAATTCCCTTTATACACAAGAACAACCAATCAGACCAGATCTTGAATGGGGTGTCAGGGCCATCAAGTTGAGACCGTCCAGAAACTCCAGAATTTAGCATATGAGAGGTGGGGGCAGGTTTGACACCCAGCCTTACACTAGTTTAAAATGATCTTCAGAGGAACAGGTCTTATCTGATTGTTTAAGACAAGCTTCTACTGCTTCTACTACTGTTGGTGTGAATTTAATGTACATAGACCAGCACTTCTGTTGCAAGTCCTTTAGCACTGTAGTGTAAGACTGTGTCGCTCTGTCACTCACAAGGAATTCTTACTTTAGGGCTCATTCTTTCAAGGCTTTGTGAGTACCCGTTATAGCCAAAAATAAACAAAAATACAACAATTTTTCACTGATTCAGGTTTATGCCATTTATTATATTACATCAGTGCATCAGTGCATGTTTTGGTGCATAAACTTATAGACAATACACACATTACACATCAAGTGTGTATAATCCAATCCACATACTGAGACACATGTACACATTGCATTCAAGTGAGGTCTCAAGTATTGCTAATTATCACACAATAAAACAGTAAGCCTGTCTAATTCCCAATCAGACCAGGAGGTCAGTGACTGAGGGCAGTAACTCTGTCAACTCAAATTGAATGTTTGAAGTCCGAGACACAGGGTTGCCACGGATATCAAGTCTGGTCAGTTTAGGGCAGGTAGTTAGAGACTGAAGAGCAGAAATCTTGAAAATGCCTGCACAATATGGTCAAAGAAAACATGTAAATTTTTTCTTCACAACAAAACAAAACAAGAACACAATGTAACATTCACCTAACATTTGAACCTTTTCCAAAATATTCCTGCATGTGAGCTGATTCTAATTTAAGTGTTGATGTATGTTTTGGTCTTGTTTGTCTTCTTTTTCAGTTTTTCTTGCTATGGACTAAAGCTTTGAATTGAATTCCCAAACAATTGAGTGAGTGAACTTTACATAAGGATACGGTTGTTCTTTAAGGACACTTCCTCCAGTTTGGGGAGATGATTTAGGCCTTCTAGTTCCTCAATTGCGTTATCATCAGCATCCAAAACCTATAACAGAGAGACGGAATTGGTACAATGACCAAAATCTAAAAACTACTGGTTATTTATCCCATTTGTGAGAAAATGCTTCTTCAGCTCCATAACTGACTGTAAATATCAGAATATATATGAAGTTTGTCCAATGCATGCTTGCTGTCCCAATGCTGGAGGGAGAACAACTTAAACTGTAAAAAAACAACAACAACAACCAACAACAAATGTACACAACAACAACTAGGATATTTCCAGAGTAATACCACACAATAGGACTGTCAAAATTGCTCAAACATGACGTTAGAATATTCCCTTTAAAAAAACTAATCTAGCTCACTCGAGTTCTGTGCAAGCAATTTAAGGTTGCGTTTCTTACATTTAGTAATTTAGCCTGATTCTTGTCCCAAATATGGCAGGCTTCATTCAGTGATTGAAACAAATATTACTAACATTAATTGAAGTTTTACAGTATAGAACATAGAGCATTGAACGTTCCGAGCGAGCTGTGCTGTGGTAAACATGGAACCTTCCCTTGGCATGAAACGGCATATAATCAAACCAGTGCATGAAGCTGTTGTAACCTATCTAGTCTATTTTATTCATGCAATATGCAGTCAGTAAAGTAGCGACTATCCCACACTAGTAATGTTTCTGTTAACGTTAAATGAGGCACACAATACAGAGAAAAACCCGCAAAGCACAGTCGTGCCTCTGCCGCCGCCGCTGTTGTGTATTTAATTTTTTTACATTCAAATATTAATTTTCACATTCGAAATTCAGTTAACAACTATTCGAATATATATTCGAATTTAGAATATTCGTTGACAGCCCTACCACACAACTACCATTATTTCTACTAACGAACTTTACAGCACACAACTGTATTTTGGCCTACTCTCTTTACAAAAAATGTAATTCCTGTTTGGTTCAATCACACTCTTAAAATCTAAATACCAATAATGGGCCTGTTGTACAAAACACCTTAAGTTTAGATTTTCCTTCAAATATAAATTTAGGTTTCCTTAAAATAAAACAGGTATTTTCCTTAAGGTTTCCTTAAATGTATTTAAGGTTTTCTCCTTATGTTGGTCTTATACTTAAGGAATCTCTTTAACTGTTGCACCTTAACCCAATGTTTATTCATTAAGTACACTAGAGCACAGTGCCCACGATGATGGCGGTGACACAGATTTCTGGAATTATAGATAGTGCAGTGCCTGTGATGCAGCTTTTTCACAATGATTTTTCACGTGACCTGCATAGGCTAAGAAGAGGAAACAGAAAGGATTTGTTTACCTCATTCACTTTCATGTCACTAGGTTTAGTAAGACGTGAATGATATTCATTGTTGGTGGTTTACATGCACTAACATGAGAATATGATAAATGTTTGCAGTGGACGTATTTAGGCTAGGGAATTGGCTATAAAATGTTGAGCAAACCCCTCCCTGTTCAAAATGAACAAATGACTCGAAAACTGAACAAGTTTCAAAGAACCGAGTCAGTAAAATGATCCGAACTTCCCATCTCTACCTCTTACACGCGCTAGTGAAGTGTGCAAGCTGAACATGTCTGAAAAAGATCTGTTGCAAAAGTTGCTGAGTGTCAGGGTGAGGGGAAACGGATGACCAGAGGACTAATCATAGTGAAGGGGATGGGTTCCCATGATGCCTGTGGACACACGTGAAATGCTTGAAAAAATTGCTTTCAAAGATCTCTGTTGTGTTTTGCACCCTTGCGAAGCATATCTCACTCCCACATTGACTCGTTAGCTAAAAACATCACTGTAGCTGTTAGTCCTCGCCAAAATTGACTGACATATTTAAGTGCTTGTTGTGAAAACAATGTATAACGTATTAAATCTCGCTAGCTAAAGTTAGCCCTAGTGCCAATTATGTAAACTAGGTTGGCTTGCTAGACTAACATTGTAGCTACTGTAACGTCATTAGAGTACCAGGGACTCTTGACAACGTAGAGCTAATTGTTTTCAGCATTTGATGAGCAAAGTGGCTCATCATGAAACGTTAGCTTGGTGAGGCAAAAATGGTGCACTGTCAGAAGTATAAACATTACTGTAAAAACACTAAACTAGAATAGATAATAGATAGCATAAGTGTCAATCCCCTAAATTATTAGTTCATGAATGCACATTTGACAGTCTAGTGGGTTCAATCTTTATCAATTTTAAACACTTAAAATTAGCAGTGGCATGCCCTTCCTTGAGCCACACTCAATGACCTGCCAGTCTAATCAGAGCCTCAGACTACTCATTCGTATTCTTATTTTTAAATATATTATATTTAAATTGTTTTATTCTTGGATTGTTTTGTTCTTATAAATAGTTAAACTTTTGCACTTTTACTTCATTTGAGATCCGTATACACCAGACCAGACGGTTCCATCTAAAATAGTCATTTACCACATTAACAATGTATAGTGTATTTCTGATTAATTAAATGTTATCTTCATTGACTTTGTTGTTTATGGTTCTCCGAAGGCTGGGGGTGCTGAAAACAATTCACCGCCAGAAGAGTAGGTGGCGCTGCACTGCGATGCTAGCTAGGTTATCGAAAAGTCGGAGCAAATGAGCAGTTTCATCAATGAAATAAGCACAGTTTCAGCAACTACACTGCCCATTTCTCGTCTCATTTTAATTCAAATGCCGATTTACATGTACTGTTTAGCTGAAATATGAATTGTGATGCTAGCTGGAAGGGCAGCCTGCTTTGACTGGGTGTGCAGTGAACATTTTTGGGGGGGTTATTATGATTACGGAAAGGGATTGTCTAATTTTTTATATTGCTACAATTTTAGAGACTGCTTATCGCCTTTTGAGTCCCCTGACTCAAAAGGTTCTTAATACGGACCAATCACTGCCAAGGGGGTCTGCGTAGCTCTCCGTCGCTCTGCATTCCCATGTGTCAGTTTTTTGAAAAACGCAGAAGCATATATCGGCCTTTAGACCGTAGAACAGTTTCTCTTCCATTTTCAAATCAGGTTTTAATGGGCGGAGCCAAAAATTACCCATCTACGTCACTTTGACCTATCTATGTCAGATCACTGAATGGTTCCTCCTGCTGTACTGTTATTGTAGCCTACATCAGCTAGCTAGCTAGCTAAGTTCAGGATGTCTCCCTCCACCCGCAACTGCATCTTCCCTGGATGCAAGAACTTCAGCTGCGCTGCAACGCTATTTATTTCCCTTTTGATTAAGAAAGGAAAATAGGTGGATTGATTTTGTGAAGAGCCACGCTGATGGAAAGTTTCAGATAAACTCCAACAGCCGCCTCTGCAGTGACCATTTCACGGCGGATAGTTTTAACATGGACCAGAGACAGACGGGGTTCACGGACACACTGCTTCTCTTGCAGCGCAGAGCCGTACCGAGCATCGCCCTCCCGGCCGTTCCTCCTCCGGTCGCACCTGGACCATCCACCGCCGCCAGCAATTCATCACTCAGTTCTGTGTGCTTGTTATAATTAAGCTAGATAACTTTTCCAGAGGCATCTCTGCTATGAGTTAGTGCAAACCGCAAACTTGATATTAGGCTACTCGTGTAGAACGATGGTATTTTGGTGAAATGGTAGCTAATGTACTAGAAGTAGTTGGAGAGCTCACTGTCTGCTGTCTCTGGTGTCCATTTTTACTCCTGTGTTACAGCTCAAGCTTCATTTATATGCATCTGTATGTTTCACTCATTGAACAAATAAATTCTATACTGTTTTGTTCGGCTTGTCGTAGCGAGAGGGCAGAGCTTCGGCTCCTTCAGGCGAACCCCAGTCTCAAGCAGAGAAGATTTTCTCACGATTTCAAAGCCTAATTTCTTGTTCGTTTTTTCCATTCGAATTTGGATGGGTAGTTAATAACACTTTCTTCTGTGGTGTGGTAAACTTAAAACTCGTTTTCAATTCCACTTTACAGGATCTTTAAATCTGTTGTATGACTTAAATCATACTGTACGTTTATATAATTCATACCTCCAGGCACTGCAACATGGCAAATTGTGGAGGCAGGCTGATCAGCTGATTGGAGGACAGGTTGATATGAGTAACCAACAGCAGCTGGTCCAGGTGACACAAAGTAGTCAGATTCTGTCAAGGTGATAAAAAGAGTGAGACATTTAAATCAGATGTTTCCAAAAGGAGGAGAATACTGAAAGCTGACGTAAACTTAGGTGAACTGACCTTGTCAGAGATACTGAAGACACGGACTTCTGCATACTCCATCTTAAGAATTGTGTTTTCAATCATAAACTTGCTGCACAGGTCACTGTAGTATGCAGAGCGCATGGAGTCCACTACCTATGTGAGACAGACAGAACATACAATGTATAAAACATTAGGAACCACTGATTTTTCCATTAAATAGATGTGGAGGTGAATCTATCTAAAAACTATGATTTTTTTTTATGTAACCTGTTAAAATCCACTTTAGTCAGTGTGCATTAAGAAATGAATAGGTAAAAGTAAGCCTTGATATATCTACTAAGACATGGATTGTGTATGCATGCCATTCAGAAGGTAAATGGGCATGACAAAAGATATGCCTTTGAATGAATTATGGTAAAGGTTTCAGGAATGACCATGTACCAGAACCTCGACACTGATCTTGTTTTATTGTTTTAACACTCAATAGTTTCCCATGTGTAGGGCTCGACATTAAGGCTGGTCCGCTTGTCCGGGACAAGTGGATTTTTTGTGTAGGGCAAGTGGAAGAGAAATGTACTTGCCCCACTGGACAAGTTAAAACTCAAACAAAATAAAATGCCATGTTACTTCACGTTATGTGCCACTCAATATTTGACCGAATTCTGCATTAGCGAAATACAAAAAAGTGGCTTCGTCCCAAGATTTCACAGACCGTGCAGCTAATGTAATGCTCAACACTTGAATGGGGATATTACTTGAAAGAGGAATTATTTACTGTGTCGTCTCAGTTACACTATCAGGGCTTGGAAATACTCGCTAAAGACTTGCTAAAGTAGGCAAATGGCTAATAGAACATAACATTTCATAATAAGTTCAGTAAATCAAGCAGCGCTGCAAGACCCAGTGAAATGGCTAGGTGAATAGCTAGACACAAAAAATTAAAGGATAAATCTTTACCCGGATGAGTGACTTTTGTGCATTGACAAGTGAAACGTTAATGTACTTGTCCAAAGGACAAGTGCCTCGAAAAGTTAATGTCGAGCCCTGCCCATGTGTATCAATGATGGTCCACCACCCCAAAGGATTTTCAGACAACAGCTAGCCAGTAGTCATGAACATTGATGAAAGAGGCCAAAGGAGGTGGACAGAGTAACCGATGGGCTATAGTTGCCTGCCTATAGGGCCTGTACTCCCCATACTTCCTCATTCCAAAGAAGACGGGAGACATGCGACCCATTCTGGACCTCCGACTTACAAACGCAAGTGTGGCCTAACGCAATATAGGCCCGATGTTGCGGGGTGGACCACAACAGGATGAGTAAAAGCTATACCGATCCATAATCTCTTGGATTTGGGCACATTTTAGCAAAGCAAAGATGGACCTCTTTGCGTCTCAGGACAATATGCAATGCCACTTATGGTTTTCCCTGCGCACACAGGATGAACCACAGTTGGGAGTCCATACCTTCGCACACCAGCATTGGCCGAGGGTCCTACTCCATGCTTTCCTTTCACTATCTGCCATCCTCCCAGACTATACAGAGTGCAGAGATCTGCCGCTACAGTTGAGAAAGATCCACTGCGAGAGGATACGCAACGTGCTGGCAAATCTTCTATCAGTGGTGTGAAAGTCAAAGCATCAACTCAGTCTCATGCCGGGTCTAAAGGTTTTTAGGTTTCTTACAGTGCATTCACACTGCAGCGACGCAAGCGACAACATGCTTTCCATTCATTTTCAATGGAGCCAGGCGAATCGCTTGCGTGGTGCATTGTGGGTAGTGACGCAACGCGATTCGAGTTGAGATTTTCTCAACTTTATGCAAATGAGGAGCGATTTTGTGAAGCGCTAGCGATGGCCAATCGGAGTGTTCTTGTTTCTCGTAACGTAGCAACCATGGTTAACATTTCTAGCTTTCGGTTTTGAGATGGAGAAACTAATCGCCTGTGTGGCTGCATATCCAGTCCTGTACGATACGTGTCTGTATTTGTACAGATACATTCTTAAAATAATGAGGCCTGGCGCAGGGTTGCCGACGTGTCGACGTGTTTTTTTGGTACTTTCAAATTCAGTTTCATCACATTACATAACTTCGTAACTAGCTAGCCCGGCTGGGACTCCCTAGTCGTATCGACAGATTAGCATAGACTTCAAGTAATATCATAAAAGTTTTTACACGTCAACGTGTATGTGTATATTATTGTTGTATGTTGTATAGGCTACAAGTTGTATTTTGATCGATATTGCGAGTATGTAAACCCAAGTCTGCCCACTTTTCTATGATGTTATACGAACTATAACAGAGACTTGAGAGAACAACAACTCTGCATTAATCTGTCTGACACGCCCCCGAGCGTGGTACACTGTGGGAAGGCGAGCGATGGCAAGCAACTCGCATCGCTGCAGTGTGAACGCACTGTTACAATCACTTTTCAACAAGGGACTGGCTTCAGGTACCAACTCTCTATTGACACAATGAAGCTTGAGTCGCCATTGGCTAGTACATTTTTTTCTTTTACCCGCCAGACTTTTTACATGAAATGCATGAACAATGCAACTGAAAAAAAGTACATTATCTGTCTGAACTATTCTTTATGTTGCATATGGATTTAATCTACCATTTTTTAGCAAATGGCTTTCTCTTGCCACTTGATTTCAGCCACATCTCCACAGCTGATGATGGATCATACTGCTGAAGCTCTGGGCCTTCTGTTGAAATGAAGATCAGGTCTGAAAGGCGTGAGGATGTGAGACTGCTGCAGACATCTGATTTTATTCTCTTTTGGGCACTGAAGGCTCTTTGGCAGTTAGCAGAGCTGATTAGCAGAGCAAGAATAATCTGAACAAGAAACAGTAATCTTAAATTGTCTTGATAACAAAAAAATATATTAAGCGTTTTCTGCTCAGACTGGAATCGTACCTTTTTTGCATCTATCTCTTTGTGTGTGACGAGTGCCGTAAAAAGCAAGGCGATCTTTTTGTGAGAGAAAGCGACAGAGGCAGTGTAGCCTTTTACCTTCCCTAGCGACAAAAAAATCTTAAATAGCGACGAGCGACAAATATAGCCACTTTCCGTTACCACCATCTCCACTTTCGTTGTTAAGCAGCAGCAAAATTACTAATTGTACGTCTGTTGTCATAGCAGCCAATCATGTTAACTCGCAGTCAAGCAACGGTGCGTCATTGAAATCTACGTTAAACTTATTATTTGCCTCTAACAATCACAGGTGAGAGAAATCGAACAATTTACTATCCATTGGCTATCTAAAGAAAATATTTTGTCGCCTAGCGTGAAATTTGGTCACATATGCAAGTGATTTACTCGCATTGTAGAGGGCTCGGTACTATTAAGTTATATGCAGCAGCTGTCTCAGATTGTCATGAAGGGTTGGCCAGATCGACTCTGTTCAGCCACTCATTGGTTAAACATTTCCGGCTGGTAGGCGCAGACTGAAATCTCCTAAGAGAGCATCTACGCCTTGGTGGGACCTGTCCATGGTGCTGGAGGCTCTGTGTAAGCCTCCGCTCGAATCGATCGACAGCATACTCTTGAAATTCGCTTCTCTCAAGATGAGCTTACTCCTTAATTTGACTACTAAGCAAGCGAGTGACTGACATCTGCACCTTGTCCACACACACGGACTGCCTGATAAGCATTTGTGCCCAAAGTCATCAGTCGTTTGTTCAGGGCACAGAGTTGCAAGCTGAAAGCGTTCTTTCCCCCTCCGCATAGTGGAGGAGAGGAAGATTGGTTGCATAGGTTATGTCCAGTACACAATCATTCGCGATCATTTGACTTAAAGTTTGTGCGCATTTTTAATGTGCAGGCAGTTGACATCAGTAATCACATGAATTTCCAACCATCCATCGTCAACCGCTTATCCGGAGTCGGGTCACGGGGGGAGCAGCTCCAGCAGGGGGCCCCTAACTGCCCCGAGGTGTTCCCAGGCCAGTGTGGAGATATCAGTGTTTCCCACACAGACTAATTTGTGGCGGTGGGCCACAGAATCAAAACGGGCCGCCACATATTGCGTTGCGTTATACATATATTTTTTTCAACGCTATCTAAAACACGCAGCTTATTTGTTCACCTGCTCTCCCTCCGTCTCCCTGTCACTCACACATCTCTCACATACACACACACAGTCACAACGTCATCACACGTTAGCAACAACGCTATACGATATCAGCCCTTCAGCATTAGTATTGTAACTAAGTCTAGGAAAGTTGAGGTTACTTTTTGCTAGGTACCTACGAACATGTCTTAATCGGCTAGACAAGTGGCTTCCCCATCGTTCTTTTGGTGAGCTATCTCACGAGCCCTACTTACCCGGCGTCATGCAGCCGGCCAGCTTAATAGTTTACAATATTTTCAGCATAAATACAGGTTCAAGAGATAGATTTGTTAGGCATTGAAGAAAGAGCAGGAGAGGAAGACAACATCCAACATAGCTAATACATATATATAGAATTTTGGCTCAAATTTGCTTGCCTTAAGTGATTCCTTTGTCTCTTGATATTGTGGGAAATCCCAAGTCTGACACATGTTAAAGTGTGACACTAGTCAAATACCAAGCTTGGCATATCGACTCAGAACCCTGTTTTGTATGGAGCTAGAAAGCTGACAAAAGTATCTGAATTTGAACATGACATAAAATATTTGTTTGTCGAATTTCATAAAACTGAATTGTTTTGATCAAGAAATACACATTTCTAAAATTCAGATTGCAGGAATTCAGATTATTGAAATTCAGAAAAATAAAAAAAATTCAGCCAAAGGTGAAACAGCTTGCTTTCACAGGGAAAAGTAGACGATTTCAGAACGACCATTTCAGAACAAATCGTCTACTTTTCCCTGTGAAAGCAAGCTGTTTCACCTTTGGCCTAGTTCAGACAATCTGAATTTCCGCAATCTAAATGTCAAGAATCTGAATTCCCGCAATCTAAATTTTATAAATGTGTTTTTCTGGATCAAAATAATTCTGTTTTGTTAAATTCGGCATACAAAAAATTCAGATCTTTCATATTCAAATTCAGATACTTTTGTCAGCTTTCTAGCTCCATAGTTTTGAGAATGTCAAATGTGTAGAGTCATTTGACCTGCTTGGCCCCCTCATTGCAGCTTGCTGATATATTTTAGTATGTTTTAATATATTTTAGTTATACTGCAAGTACATACATGCTCTAATCAATTTTGAATTTCCACCATATGTGAACTGCGATAAACAGTCTTGTTTACCAAGTTCGTAAGTATGACGTTCATTTCAACACCATATGACCAATGTGTTTGATAAAAATGTTTACACAAGCACAAAGTGCTTCATTGTTAGCCTCAATTTTGCTCTCAAAGTGCACCACAATTTTAATTCACTTTAAAAGCAGAAGGCACAGTTCCAACCATGTAATACCCAGAATTACAAATGACTAGTGCCTGTCCTGTAGCTGTAGACCTGTAACATTTATAGAGATAACCCTTTAACATGACTAAAGCCTTGCCATTATTAATGTTATAACGTTTAGTAGTAATAACTCATCTGCAACCATTAGTAATTTGTTTGTAATCTATGTGTATTTTTGTATTTTGTATTTTATTTTTATATATACTGTTGTTAAACCTGACATGACACATATAAAAGTACTCACTTTAAGAGTCTGGAAGTGAGCAAGGGTCTCTTGCTCATATCCCAGTGGGTCTAATGCTCTCATAAGAAGGATAATGGTCAGCAAACACCCTGCAAAGGAGAGATGGAGAGATTGATCATTTCTATCAATGCCTATACAGTCTAAATAACAGGATTCCTGACTACTACAAGAGATAAACCCAAACTAAATCCTTGGACATTCCGACGGTTCCTGGAACAAATAGGAAAGTATTCACTTACACCCCAATTCCAAAAAGGTTGGGACATTGTGTAAAATCAAAATACAATAATTTGCAATCTCATGAACCCATGTTATTCACAATAGAACATAGAAAACATATCAAATGTTTAAACTGATGAAATGTAAAAATGTAAGGAAAAAATAAAGTTATTTAAAATTTGACGGCAGCAACACGTCTAAAAAAGTTGGGACAAGGCCATGTTAACCACTCTGTAGCCTACCCTCTTCTTTTCTCGTCTGTATCTGTATGGGAACTGAGGAGACCAGTTGCAAGAGTTGTGGGAGAGGAACGTAGCCCTTTCTTGTCTGATACAGGATTCTTCCTGCTCAACGGTCCTGGGTCTTTGTCATATTTTCGTTTCATGATCCACAAAATGTTTTTAACGGGTGAAAGGTCTGGAATGCAGGCAGGCCAGTTCAGCACCCGGACTGTTCTACTATGAAGCCATGCTTTTGTAACAGATGCAGTATGTGGTTTAGCATGGTCTTGCTGAAATATGCAAGGGCTTCACTGAAACCGGTCAAATATGTACTATTGTGTTAACATTTTAAATGCGTTAGAATACGTTCATCTTCAGATACATATAGTAGCAGGTTGATTGACTCAATTTCCTTCTCATACATTCACTCATACACAGTGCATTTCCCTGTTGAAGCCCAGCGTCCATGGACTTTAATGGGGCTGCTTTGAACAGTTTTTTTTCAGTGCTTTGAAACTATACGGTCATTGGATAAATGCTGCGACTATGTCCCGCCCACGGACGATCAGCGTCTCTTGGGGTTAATGGAGTGGGCTGGCCTTGACGTCAGGCTTCTGCATGATGATTGGAGGGTCTGTCGAAAGACTGCATCTCCTTTTGATTGACAGCGATTTTGTAATATAAAAAGTCTCCGAAGCTATTCAAGCTCAATCCCATTGCGGATTTTGCAACCTATTTCTTGGTATCTGCTTGGCGAAATTGCTAGCCAATTTTAATCATACATTTCATACATTATACACCACATTCCTTGTTTTTGTTTAACCTAATTCCTACATTACTTTCTAGTTTAATATTTTTTCCTTAGATCGTTAGTTCATTCATTCATTCATACAGTAGGCTAAGCGAGTGTCGTAGGGGTGAACTAGCCAGTGAACTAGCAAAATAAATGGAAAATGTATATGATGTAGGCAGATAATTTGCTTCCCCTATTGGAAAGACCAGCAGTTTGCACTGTACCAATGTTGTTGAAAAGCACTTCGTCATATTTTATTAAATAGACTTAACATCCTGATTGCCACCACTAAATCTAAAGGTTTGACAGTCAAATGTAATAAATCTGATATGTGGGGATCGCAGGATTGTGATAAACATGACCAAACAGTAAAATGTAATACATATCTGTGGGGATCGCAGGACTGTAATAAACATGACCAATCATGAAGGTTGGACCTTCAAACTCAAGCAAATTTTTTTATCACAGAGTATTGTGAAATCCCGGTGGGAAAAGCTTATTTAAGGCTAATTCACTCCTGCTCCTGCTATTTCACTCCGACATAATATCGCCGCCGTTGATTACTGGAAGGTGTTTACGTAGGTGGACCATTCAATGCAGTAGGCTTAGAGAAAGTGAAAAGTTTGGCAGTACTTTGTCAAAAGAAGGTGATTCAAGTCGAGCTACATGTTCAATTTGTAATGCCGATTTGTCTCGTGGTGGCAAGGACCCTAAACAATACACAACATATCCGCTGTAAAAAACATTCGCGTATGAAACATCCGAAAGAAATTCAAGAAATCTAAAAGGCTAATATTTTGGATATTGAGATAGGGTAAACATAGGCATGTGGTAATTGTCAAAATAGTTTTTCCCACTTGTCTTCCTGGTATAATGATGCCTATTCTTTTTCTTCTACATTCATTAATGTGTTTACTGTGTTAATAGACTAAGGATGGGAGTAGGATTCGGTATTCGGAAAAAAATCTTTCAAAACGTTAAACAAAAAGCCCTACATTGTTTTGTGGTGCTTCGATTTTAGATAAAGTGGATGATTTGTTGTTCAGAATCAAATGTGTGTGGAAGTGCCAGCATCAAAACAAAAGATTCCTGGGGTTTGTCCACCTATTAAAAGAGACTGAATTACTTTGATCTCAATGTTATGTTAGTTACTGCTCCAGATAATTGGACTGAATCTTTATTCATCTGTTAGTATGCTAATCCTGTTCATGTAATGACAGTGTATGTTTTTGACAATTGGAAAGTGTAAGAGTTTTGCATATTTCTCTGTCTGATGATTCAGACCTATAGGTCTCCTGACCATGCAGTATAAAAGAGGGTACATTTAATTAGTTTGATGTTAGTTCCCGAAAATCCGTATATTATCTGTATTATCTGTCTGTGTTACCGGCAAATGTATCCAAGTTAAAGAATGCCACGATTGGGCAATTCATGCTTGGACTCAACTTCAGTTGCTAAATCAGCCAGCCGAGTATTGATAGACCTAACATTAATGTGACATGAATGGACACAATTAAAGCTTGAAACAATATTCATTGAGATTTTATAAATAATCTGTAACATGTTTCATGGATGCCTATGTATGCCCTTTTCAAATCAAGAGCTACCAAAACATTTGCAAACAATGCTACCACTTACATTTATTCTGAGGCTCCAATTCCTGCAGCTGATTGCAGGACTGCAGCTCAGACTGCAATACAGATGTCTTCTCAACTGACAGCTCACTTCTACTGAGAAAAACCCCCAGTTTATTTTCAGGACATAAAGAATTCATACCAAACTTAATTAGAACCCTGTGCTCCTGGGAACAGTCAAAGCCTTAGAAATTGTTGTTAATCATTGCCCTCCCCCTAATTTATGCCTTGTCACAATTTCATTGCGGAGGACTTAACCTTTTAAAGAGTGAGTTCCAAATATATCCAACAGTTCCCACAGCGTATGTCATTTTTTGCTTTTGCAAGCAATTGTTGTTTAGTTATTTTTGTAGCAGAAAATATTAAATTGGAATATTCGAATCACATAAATGCAACATTACGCTGTGGCGCCAACCTGCGAACCCTCACAATGTGACACTACTCATTAGAGGGTTAAGAGAGTTCCTTGGAATTCATGGCTTGGGAATTGTATTGACATGCAGTAGTAATTGTGGGACATTATATACACAGGTGTGTTGCTTCATAAATCATCATGTCCAATCAATTCAATTTCAAGTATAAACAAAGCAAACGGGATACTTCTGACCACAGCAGAGTGCACAACAGTGCCACAGCAAAGGGTCTGAGTAAGAGATTTTTTCATTAACTCACAAAAACAAGTTTTCAAATTGTTTGAAAGTGAAATTAGAATTTGCATGTGTGTCTACACACACGTAATACATATACTTTATATGCACAATCAACACACCTGAAAAGCTCCTGGTCAGTTGCAGAATCTCTACACCAACTCTCCTCTCGACCTACAAAACAAAGTGCACTGTCTCAATTGGGTATAGAAAGGGTTTTCTGCAACGTTAAAGTGTAACTCAAGGCAAGCAGGGATACATTTCCAATTGGCGAGACAACATACAGTCAACTCTGGACGTATTTACACCCCTGGTAAAGATGAGCAAATATGGTTATTAAAATATCACCTTTTGGAAATATAGCTTGATGGCACTGGGGGGTAAAAACCAACATTTAACTGAAATTTGTGACATGCTCTGGTGAAAAGGGGCGATTGTCGGACAATTCATTTCTCAGTTTTATAATTTCTCAAGCTTTCAAATTATGTGGCATACATTGAAATCTGAAAATACGCCTATTTGAATGTTGATAAACCTTGAAAGCTCTAGACCAGATATTTAGCTTCAAATATTTTTTATCTTTTCACAGATTAAGAGGTGTGATCGTTTTGTGTTAATCATTAGAAACTTAGAGTGCCGGTTATTTCACCGTAGTGAAGAGAAGAAAAAGAAAACAGTATTCGCACTCGATCCAATTCCAGGATTCTGCTAACCCTATCCTAGATATTTGTTTTGACATCCAGTGTTTTTGTACTGATTACATTGCACTGTACCTGGCCCGATTATGGTTCAAGTTACGTGTTAAACTGTTGGTGTAAATTGCATCTTCAGCCTGAATGATGTATTCACGGTTTAGCAGGTCTAACAAAAATGATCCTGTGCATAATGCAATGCTCGTGATTAGCCTATTCATTCTATTTAGTCCATGGATGTAGGCTAAAACGAACGTATGACAAAAATATACACTGAACACGCAGAAGTAATGCTTGACAGTTGACACAACTACTTCTGGAACATTATATTTAAGGGTACTTGACTCGAGACTTGATTAGGAGGGGGGATGAGATCGTACTTTGTACAGCCAAACACATCCTACATATGAAACATTACAGCTAGTGCCACCGTGCTAGCTTAGGTAGCCTAGGGAAAAACTGGCTGCACTGTGATGCAAATCAAATCACATCATGCATGATGGGCCCACAACTCAACTTTAAGCTTAGGTAAACAAGAACCAATTATAAGGATTTAGTGATCCTAAACATGTTGTTTATTATATAAAATGATATACTGTAAAAAAACTATATATAATATCGGTATATAATCAAAACAATTGTTTTTAACAAAACCTCTTGCCACAGCTGCATTTAATGCTTTGTAGAACCTCTCTTTGTTAATAAAACAATCGAATATTTTCAGAAATCTCTCCAGTGGTGCTGAGGGTTTATTATGTATTTAGATACAACATTCTTGTCGCACAATACTGGTAAAATAATAGTCCTGGAATTACTGACTTCCATTAAAAAGGTTAAGTAACAAAATTGAAACTAATATTTATTAGTTCAAGACAAACAAGTCCATCTCATTGGACTGAGGAACCAGTTTATTTATATAAAAGGTATTGTGTTTTTGTATTTACTAATCTATTGTTGAATATAGAACTTTATATCTTTGTTAAAAATAAAGTATTTAAGGTGTGTCAGTCCCCTGAGTCTTTTACAGACAGAATGGTAGTTCCTGTAGTCCAGGGCTGAACTGGTAATCTGGCATACCGACACACTTGGGGCCGATATTATATTTAATATATATATTATATATATATATAAACCTTTATATATTTTATATAAACTTAAAATTGGCCAACGACCGGCCCATAAAGCAGGGACAGCGGCCCATTGGTTCATTTTCCATACTGACACTGGGCTGGCCCAATCACATCTCTAAACAGGCTCCACCACTCCGTCCGACCGAATGTGGTGGGCCGGTCTGAGCAAAATGCCAGGGCCATTTTTGTCCCAGTCCAGCCCTGTTGTAGTCTGTTAGAGTACGGAACTAAGTAATTTGGAGGAAATAAGGTAATTTTTAACTCTGGCTCTCAGACAACATGGAACAAGAGCTAAATCTTCAGATAAGTGTCAGCTCACAGGACAACAGTTATGTGCAGCAACTTCGGGAAATATTAAAGGTTAAAAAAAAACAAGAACGTAAGGAAATGAAAGATCACAAAGATCACCTGTATACAGAGCACAATCTCTGTGTATGTGTTTGTCAGTCCAATGCACAGTCAGATTGTGTTCATTACTAATGTCCCTGATAGTCCCTGGAGGAAGCACGCAGATCTGATTGTGGGTGAAGGTTCAGAACAAATACGACAGAAAGTCTCTGCTTTATGCACTGACTATATATTTACACACAAGACAGATTCGGACTGCATCAATATATTAAAGTCTGTCTCCCCATGTCTCTCAAAAATCCATATGTTTTCTATCTTAATACAGTAGAGATTGTTTAGGTAAGATGGGCACAACATTTTCACAAATTCTGAAAGACAAAGTAATGGTAAAACATACACAGTGAGTAGCACAAAGGGCAACATTACAGTGATCAACAGCATGGAAACAGACAGTGGTTGGATTTGTCTCTAAGGAAAAGGATACCCAGACGGGGCTGTGCTTGAAGCGAGGGTGGACGCTTGTCCAGTCCACTTGATGGGGCAGACCATCCAACACCAGCATTAGACCTACAGACAGGGCCTGAAAGGGCAGAGACGAAGAGCATGGGCACAGCAACACATATGATGTTGTAGTGTGATCTACTAATAATAATGATAGGAACTACTCACATTAACTGGTCTGGAGAAAGCCACAACCACCCGCTCATCCTCACGACTGACAAATATACAACTTATCATGTCCTCACGTTCCGCTGAGAAGGAAACATTATTAAAACTCACCTACCATGAATTGACAATGGATTCAATGAAATACAACAAAATACTGTTTCAGCATACATGGCTATAGATACAGACCTCTGCCGAGCAGCCACCGGTAGTAGAACCAGGCACTCTGGTCGTTCGGGTCAGTAAAGAAGGCATTCTGAACAAGCTCATATTCTGAAAAACATAGTGATTCATATCTATTAAAATAATTGGGTACTACAGAAAAATGTCATAAAAATATTATATTTCAGGCCAGAGCAGATTTACAGTTATTGGATTACATTGATAGATCTATAGGACTACGGCAGTCAACAAATATGCATTAACTCTTCATTAATAACTCTTATTTATAAGTCCATCAACAGTCATATTACACTATTTTACTATTGTATAGTATTTATTAGAATTATTTACTGTTGTACATTTTGTAGTTTTTAAGATTCATATATATTTATCGATTGCACCTTCCTGCCACTAAATTGCCAGTAAATTCCTTGTTTGTGTGAACTTACATGGAGAATAAAGATAATTCTGAATAGGCAATTAAAAATCTGTACTTTTTGTAGAGAATCCTCAATATTTAGTTAAGGACCATGGAGTAGGAATGGGCATTTGAAATGATTTTTATATTTTCTAATAGTATCCAAAATGATTCTCGAAAATCCGGATAATCTACTTTTATTAATGCTGCTGCAGTTCCGTTATATAATTAGCCTGACATGACGCAAAGCATACAGTAAACACATGAACCACCACATATTCTGGCAATAATAGTGACTGTTAAACTATTAGATTAAATAAGGGTTAAATAAAGAAAACTAATTCAAGTTCAATTAATTGAACATGACGAAAAGACAATGAACTTGAAAAAACGCTGCGTCTTCAGACGTAGACTCTTAGGGTTAAACTTGGCGGAATAACGCTTTCAAAACGCCTATAAAAAGTTTAAAAAAATGCATTGGACGAAACACACTGGGTAGGCTATCCTTGATAAAAACAGAAGACACACATGGCGAAATATTGCATATTAACTTGGAACCGGAACCTTATAGGATACGGTGCGCCACCACACAAATGCAAAAATAAATAGCCGATTACGCTACATGGCTACTGGTAAAAAAAAATCTAAGCCACAACTGCATTAGCCCTACGCATTTTTATTCGGGAAAATGAGCATATCCACATGCTCAGGGGAGAGGCAAGTACAGTCGATTTACGAGCAGGCCAGCAGTAGAAAAGACACTAAGCTTCTTATACCGGTCCTGGTTGATTCTCCACTACTCCAGTGTGTTGGCCTGGCAGGATGCATGGCTCGCTGAAATACAGCACAACTTCGCTTTGTTGGTTATCATTATCGTTATAGTAGTCTTCTCCCTTTTCTATGGAGGATTATAGGGGCCAAAGAGGCTTGCAAGTTACACCGTGGATAAATGTAAATGTAAGTATCAATAACTAAATGTAAGTATCAATAACTAAATATAAGTATCAATAACTAAATGTAAGTATCAATAACTAAATGTAAGCATCATTTGATATATATATATACGCACACGAGTACATGTAACATTTATATATTTAGTGTCTCATTTTATTCATTTAGTTATTTAATTATGTATTTATCCAAGTATTTAACCATTCATTTATTTAATTATTCATCTATTTATTTATTTCGTTTTGGCCACTATAATCCTCCATACTCCAATCCTCCACCGGTTTTGAGTGCCAAATGAAATGAAAGAAGACTCGCACCAAAACACAGGGTGACGTAGCCTACCTTTTTTGATTATGTTTTTATCATTTCTAACGTCACAACTATTAGAATTCACGACACATGGAAAACTTATTATATATTTAATTTAAAGGTTTTTCATTTTTTTATTCAACTATGCTCCCAAGTATTCGAAAAAAGTATTCAAATACTAACTTACTTTAGAATATCCAGATATTCGATTAACCACCCCGATCCCTAACATGGAGGTGAGGATTTGCAGGCTTTCTCCTCCACTAACTCTGTCCAGCCCTACATCAGCTGTGTGTCCCCTTCTTTGCTTTCTCTCTCAGCATCCTTATCTCACTCTCACTGATCCTCATCCACAGCACTTGCAAAGTATGTATTTGCTTACAGTGGTATGTATTGTGGTATGCAATTGTTTATTGGACCTTGTTAATCCATTGTTTAATGTTAATATTGAATGTGTCAATGTGTAGTGATGGAAATCTGTGAATGAAACATAAACAATCTTTTAGCATTAAGTGTACCTTTAAGTAGCTGTTCCTCACAGACACGATGAGAGTGCGTTAGTGGAGAGGGTGGAGGAGAGGAATGGCGAGGTTGGTGGCAGGGTAAGGTGTGCTCAAGAGACTCAGGATGGAGCTGAGGTAAGAGGGTGCTTCGGTAGTGCCAGCTTGAGTAATTGGAGAAGTTGGAGCCGATGAGTCGATCAGTGAACTGCAACTCCTGGTCCACTGACACACCAGACATCTTGACTACCATTCGACGGTAATCCCAACAGTGAACTGAGTGAAGGAGGATGAAAAAGAGTTTAAAAAATTGAGACGATAAGACATGTACAGTGGATATAAAAAGTCTACACACCCCTTCTAAAATGCATGGTTTGTGTGATGTAATAAAAAGGAAACAAGATAATCATTTCAGAACTTTTTCCATCTTTTAATGTGTCCTATAACCTGGACAAGTCAAAGAAAGACAAACTGAAATCTTTTCAGGGAAAATTAGAAAAACTAAAAATACACAATAACCTACTTGCATAAATATGCACACCCTTAAACTAATACTTAGTTGAAGCACCTTTTGCTTTAATTACAGCACTCAGTCTTTTTGGGTAGGAGTCTATCAGTGTAGCACATCTTGATATGGGAATTTTGTCCCACTCTTCTTTGCAAAAACGCTCCAAATCTGTCAGATTGCGAGGGCATCTTTTGTGCACAGCCCTCTTCAGATCACCCCACAGATTTTCGATCGGATTCAGATCTGGGCTCTGGCTGGGCCATTGCAAAACATTAATCTTATTCTGGTGAAGCCATTCTTTGGTTGATTTGGATGTATGCTTTGGGTCGTTGTCGTGCATAAAGATGAAGTTCCTCCTCATCTTCAGCTTTCTGGCAGAAGCCTGAAGGTTTGATGCCAATATTGACTGGTATTTGCAACTGTTCATAATTCCCTCAACCTTGACTAAAGCCCCAGTTCCTGCTGAAGAAAAACAGCCCCAAAGCATGATGCTGCCACCACCATGCTTCACTGTTGGTATGGTGTTCTTTGGGTGATGAGCAGTGTTGTTTTTGCGCCAAACATACCTTTTGGAAGGATGTCCAAAAAGTTCAACCTTTGTTTCATCAGACCATAACACGTTTTTCCACATGTTTGTGGGAGACTTCATGTGTGTTTTAGCGTAATGGAGGCGCGCTTGGATGTTTTTCTTTGACAGATAAGGCTTCCGTCTTGCAACCCTACCCCATAGCCCAGTTGCATGAAGAATACGGGAGATTGTAGTCACATGTACCACACAGCCAGTATCTGCCAGAAATTCTTGCAGCTCCTTTAATGTTGCTGTAGGCCTCTTGCTAGCCTCCCTCACCAGTTTTCTTCTGGTCTTTTCATCAATTTTGGAGGGACGTCCGGTTCTTGGTAGTGTCACTGTTGTGCCATATTTTCTCCATTTGATGATGACTGTCTTCACTGTGTTCCATGGTATATCCAATGCCTTGGAAATTCTTTTGTAACCTTCTCCTGACTCATAACGTTTAACAATCAGATCCCTCTGATGTTTTGGAAGCTCTCTGTGGACCATGTCTTCTGCTGTGTGATGTGACTGAGAAAATGTCTGGAAAAGCTTACTAGAACAGCCGAATTTTATTTGGGGTTAATCAGTTGAACTTTTAATCATTGCAGGTGTGTATGGACTCCTATTTTATATGGGTTTGAATGTGATTGGTTCATTCAAATCCCATTCACACCCCCAGTAATAAGAGGGTGTGTACACTTGTGCAGTCACCCTATTTCAGTTTCTTATTTTTTACTCCTCCCCCTTAAGATATTTCTGCAACTTTTCAATTGATTTGAACAGGTTAAATGTCATATTACTGGTGGATTTTTTTGTGAAATTATTAAACGGGTTCTTATTTTTTTACATCAAAAACGCAGGCATTTTAGTAGGGGTGTGTAAACTTTCTATTTCCACTGTACAATGGAAGGTAAATGTGTATGTTATTTACACAATCAATCTTCCTGCTCCCTAAACAATATAGGTATTATATAGGTATTTTGAAACTCCCAGCCTTGTAAAGTGCCAAGTGTATGCAGTCAATTCAGTGCTACAATTCACAAGGCTTTTCCTTAAATACATTTTTCATCTGCGAGTCAGCAACAGTAAGAAGTGAGAGCTCTGGAGAAAAGGGGCCGTTGTCAGCATTCCATATATATATATATATTTGACAGTATTCCTTTTCCAGCATATTACAAAAGTGTTAGTCACTCAGTATAATAAACAACATGTTTAGGATCACTTAACACTCATAATTTGTTTTAAACTTCCAGTTAAGCTGTGGGCGTGTCATGTGTGATGTGATTGGGCGCGTCATGTGTGATGTGATTTGTTTTTCATCACGGTGCAGCCAGTTCTCTCTAGGCTACTATTAACGTGGAAACGGTGTTAATGGTCCCTTAATGATTGCTAAATGGCGCTTCTTGCACGCAGCCAAAGCAAGGTCGGAAACTCTGGCCAACAAGTGGCCTTTGTTAATCTTTCAATAAATGTCCATGTTGATAGTCGGTGACTATTTATTAGAATGTTTGTTGTTGCAGCTAAATTTAATTTATTATAAAGAATGTCACAGGTTGAGTACAGTTGGTCTATAAATGGTCGTACCTTCACAATATTCCTGTGGTGAAAGAAAGTTGTTTTGGTCACTTTATCAATGTGAGAGTTAAAATTCAAATCGGAGTCCAGGATTACACCGAGACTTGTCACCTCAGGTTTAAGGCAGGGGGTTAAACCTCCTAGATTCTTAGTTAGCTCTCTTTTGGATTTGAGGACACAGAGTAGGTCTTCAGTTGTGTCCTCATTTAATTTAAGAAAGTTATCATTCATCAATTTGTTTATTGCCGACAAGCAGTTGGTGATGGAATTTATGGCTGATGCATCGTTGGGTTCAGCGGATATATACAATTGTGCCATCCGCATAGCTATGGAAATCTATATCATATTCTCTGATTATGTCTCCGAGTGGTAACATATAAACATAAAAAGTATGGACCTAAGCAGCACCCTTGAGAAACCCTGTAGCAGTTTACATGATTCTTAGACATATGGTCTGCTAAACTAACATAAAACTTCCTTCATCTGATATATGTTTTCATCCAGTAATACACTATCCGTGAACCCAATAAGCTTTTCCAGTCTATTGATTAGGATGTTGTAATCAATGGTATCAAATGCTGCACTGAGATCTAACAGGATAAGGGTACAGACTTTATTTGCATAAGAGTTGAGTCTGAGGTCTCTAATTATTTTGGTGAGAGCCGTTTCAGTACTGTGATATTTTCTGAAACTTGACAGACTTCCAAGATGTTATTTTCTTCAAGAAAGGAATTTTATTGGACTAACACTATCTTTTCCAATAATTTACTAATGAATGGAAGATTTTATATTGGTCTGTAATTTGCAAGTATACTGTTATCCAATTTGGGTTTCTTTAATATATGGACAACAGCTGCTTTGAAGGCTGGGAAAACGCCAGTTCTAAAGGCCTCAATATGCTTCTGCGTCTCCGTTTACGGATGGGCGGGCTCACGGATACGCACGGATACGCACGGATAGACTTCGTTTATAGTTCTCCGTAGGCTGTGGGTGCTGAAAACAATTCACCGCCAGAAGAGTAGGTGGCGCTGCACTGCGATGCTAGCTATAGGTTATCGAAAACTCGGAGCAAATTTACAAATGAGCCGTTTCATCAATAAAATAAGCACAGTTTCAGCGACTACACTGCCCATTTCTCGTCACATTTGAATTCAAATGCCGATTTACATGTACTGTTTAGCTGAAATATGAATGATAAAAACTGCTTCTCTGTGGTGATGTTTGTGATGCTAGCTGGAAGGGCAGCCTGCTTTGACTGGGTGTGCAGTGAACATTTCTGGGGGGTTATTATGATTACGGAAAGGGATCGTATATGTTTTTATATTGCTACCATTTTAGAGACTGCTTATCGATTCGAGTGTTAATCAGGCGCGGAGCCAGACGTTGTAAACATTCCGGATCTAGCCCAAACCAACAACGTATTGGGGCTTGATTTGCAAGAACCTGACGCTGAGCGCCTCCACGGTCCTCTTCCACATATTAAAATAGTGCTGCTGCCAACGAATAATGCACCTAATAATATGGTGCCTGCACTGCAATGACATGGCGGGCTGGACCAAATGATTTTTCGGGCTGCATATGGCCCGCAGGTCGGACGTTCCCCACCCCTGGTCTTGTTGGTCACGGCAACCCATAGCGGCAACCCCGACCCTGACTTAATATGGACTCTCCGTCGCTCTGCGTAATTTCGACGGATAGTTAAAAAATTCAGGAGGTGCACGTCAATCCGTCAAAAGCTCTCCGAGGGCTGACGGAGAGCACGTAGAGGGCGTTCCACGGAGACGAGGGCGTTCCCACGTCTTCGTTTTTCGAAAAACGCAGAAGCATATATCGGCCTTAAGAGATGAGACATCACACGTTAGCAACGATGCATAGATAAGACGTGCATAGATGTGCTAGTAGGACTGTCGTATCGTGCAGTGGTGTACTAGCGGCATCATACATTTAAGCAATTCAAGACTTGCATGTACAGTAAGTATTGTCACATTAAATAATGTATTTAAACTCAAGCCTGTGTGATGCGTCGCTGTCTTCAATGCCATAGCTAGCTTGCTCGTAGCACAACCGGGGTCAGCTTCTCCACGCAGGGCTCTAGACTGAGACCAAATGGTCGCATTTGGCATTGTTACTGACAATGATCACTTCCAGCAAACTTCTTTTGAATTAGCCATTTCCCCCTAAATTAATGTCAAGCTTATTTACGTTTTTGGGGAGCACATTTTCAGTTAACAGATGGTACTGTTTGAATCGCGATTCAAATCTGTTTACCGATCTGAAATACCGCATAGCTTGTTTCAGAGGGGGTTCAGATTGTTTTAAAGGGGTTACCTAATGAATGAATGCCATTTGAGTAGGCTAAATGGTTGAAAATATCACTAGAAGGGAAAAATTCAGTTAAGTACAGGTTAGGACAATTTTTACACCGGATTGCCCAATATCTTAGTTAGATCCAACCTTTCAACTGAGGCTGCTATAGCTTATCACTATTCCCTCTTGCAGGGGAAATGAGAAGACAACCGTTTCATTCTACACTTCACTTTTTGTATTTTGAATTGTAAATGAGCAGCAACAAATGTATGCTTTTAAATCTATGCAATCTTCATAAATAATAAGTACGCATTTTTATATAAAATATACAGAAATATCAGTTGTAAAAATTACAGTTAATAAACGGACCCAGTGTTTCCCCTACCATTATATTAGGGGGGCTTTGTATTTATCAGTATGTATCGGTTTCCAAATATAAATAATTATCGTATCGGCCAACATTTCCATATCGGTGCATCCCTTATTATAAAAAATGTATCCCAATGTATTGCAACATAATGTGTTTGGCACATTGCTTTCTAAAAAATGTCAATAAAAAAAATGACAATTAAAAAAACATCCCAGATTGCTTTGTCAGGACTGCAGCAAGACAGTTCTGTAAATCACACTTCCCGTTTGTCCCCACCCAAGCATATTAGTATATCAACACACGGAATGCATTTCGGTTACTAGTAGTCAATCGATATAATTAAAATCGATCTTCTACATTTTTTCCATTGCCATCATTTAGAAGTAATTTCGCCACCAGTGCTGACGCATCACCATTTATTCATCGTTATTCATCAGTTTTCTGTTTACTTTAACGTCCATGTATGTGTGAAAATAGCTTGAACAAACTACAGTCAGTCTGTAAATTGTTTCGATTATTTTCCTTGCCACACACTAATAAAAAAATTACTACTCCTGATTAAATAAATCCATGTCATAACTATTTATGGTTCATGGTCAGTTTTAAGTCAAGCACCTCTTCATTCACCTGACAAATAATACATTGACTCATGCTGTTAAAGGCAAGATTCGTGATGACTGCAATACTTAATTTACTTAAATTATTTATCTTTTTCTGAAATCATTAATGCCAATGTTATGTATGCTAGTATGCTGAACAACTATGTAAAGCTCAACATCTTTCTGCACTTATGAGTGATCTTTTTCTAAGACTTCAACGGTACATTTGACAGTGACTCACAGTTGCGATCATCCAAGCTGAGGCAGCGGTCACATAAGCTCAGTTCTCTGGCCCAGTTTTGTTTTGGGAGATGGATTGAGACCCAGCCTCGGTGGTGCCAGCTGCCGTAGGACTTGGGGTTAACTTTCAGACATGACTCCAGAAACAACAACTCAGCCTCATACATCTTCTGCAATTTGTCTTCCTCCCTGAGACAGACAGAATATACAATTCATTTTTAACACAAAACATTTTTGACCCCTATCAATTTAATGCGTTGAATTTCTTGAGAATACACATATCTATGTATTGTCTTACCAAATAGTCTCCAGGTGCAACATGATTTCTCTCCTGTAGTTCCAGAGAGTAGCAAAATCAGGATTGGAGGAGAGTAGCTGTTGGGTCAATTGAAGTGCCTCATCATCCAACACCCTCTCCCTTCTCTGATCAGAATGGGAAAAAAATTATAATAATTTAACAGCTTCAGATTACGAATATAGGTGTAGCAACAAAATAATTTGTATTTGGATAGAAACCAAGGGCCAGTTGCATAAAAATAGACATCGTCTTAGACTTAAATGTAACTTGAAGTCCGACTTGCCATTCAATTTACCTGTTACATAAAGCTTCACTATCAGTGACTAACGTAAGACTGACTTAGCCTGTTGCGCTTTGCATTATGCGTAAAATAAGATTAAGATAAGAACTGCGAAAAAAAGATGGCGAACAAAACAGCGACACTTAACGGTGAAAGATTGATACATTTAA